>OZ010672.1:47741335-48241335 GCA_963932185.1 Troglohyphantes excavatus | reverse complement strand
AAGGTTGAAACAAGAAATTTCCCAACTTAACGATTCGAAATTCCCAACTCAACAGTGCTGAAAATTCCCAGTTCCAACTTATCGACAGTTTTCATATTTCTTTATATATATATTTTAGGTAATATTAAACAGTTCTCTCACAAGCATTGATTTGTTGCCCCCATATTCAAATACAGTGTCCGTTCTGAGGTCTCATTTAAATGTAATCTTACAAGCTGGGCAATTTCTAATCTTCCTTAGCTTTCATTTGTTAATAATATTAATTTTCTTCAGGCATAAATTTTCCCAACTCGGGGATTTTAGAAGTTGAAATTCTCAACTTTCAGGGTTTCACGATTGATTATTGGGGGGGGGGGGGGGGGCTTTATGTATATATGTGAGCATGCATATATATATATATATATATATATATATATATATATATATATATATATATATATATAATTGTAATTTCGCCTAGGAAAAAATCTGGAATCTTAGAAAAATATCACTAAAGTAGTAAAAAATTAAGTTATCATCATAATTAATGTTTAAAGACTATCCTTTGATAAGAAATTTACAAAAATGTTAACTTTATCGGGTTCAAGTATCCCAAGTCATGGTATTTAATTTTTGTTTTCTTTTGAGAGCTATTTTGTGCTTTTAAAATTCTTGTAAATTTTTATCGTACGATAGCTGTGGCCATCTGTTAAAATAGATCATCGGTACTCTTTCATCTGCGTAATGTGAAAATGTATGTTAAAAGTCTTCATCAATAAAACATCAAATACCTTTTTCTACGGAACTATCGTATTCTTTTCTTGAATTATCTGCACTCATTTTCCGACGTTTAGTAGGACGACCACGCAAAGTTTCATCTGAACTATCTGAATCGTGAGTTGATTCATCAGAATTTGAAATATTTACAATAATTACTACTTAAACATAAAAGCCACCAAAACTAATTTCTACTATTCAATACAATTGAACGAAAGGTTATAAGGATAGGAACATTATGTTATGCTTTTAAGGGGATCCATTCCGACAGCGGCGACGATTAAGGGTGGCGAGGGGGGAAACTGTCACCACACTTTTTGAACATCTTTATATATAATTCTCTTACGCGGTGATTGAAAAACGCTGTTTTTCTCTCCGCGGAATGGCAACAGTTAGATTGTTTACAAAATTCTGTTGCGCTCGCATTTTTATTTTGCCTTTATGTAAGCCGGGGGTTGGCGGAGCGTTAGCGGAGCCTCCTAGTTTAAATAAATGTCCTTAGAAAATATAAAGAAATTGGGTATTTGCCCTTTTGCTTTTAGTTCTTCCCCTCCTATTTGACCTACAATGGACGTCACAGAAGCGGTTCAAGGCTCAATCAGTCACTTAGGAAGTCGGACTAAAGAGAGCGCCAAATTTTGGGACCAGAAGAAAAATTCGATATTAAAAAAAAAGTGGAAAAATTGCATTTCCGGTTAGAGGTTAAATATCAATAAGCCTATCGAAATATAGATAATTTGTCTTTGTCATTTAAGCTAGTTTTAATTCCGTTAAAATTTAGCAATGTTCGTTAATTGTAATTGTTGCAAAATATATAACTTTTTTTATATAGTTTTTAAAATAACTTATGATTATTTGAAATTCATATATAACAGGCGAAAACATATCTCCCTAAATTTTATGAAGTACCGAGCATCGAGTGGGCTTTACGAAGAGTTTTCTTTAACGTGGTGCCATCTAGCGCTTTTAGTAAGAAGTCATTTATGCTTGAAGGGATGGGGTGATCTTTCGAAATCTTATGCTGATTGAATTTCCTGTTTTTTTGCAGGTGTGCAAAATTTCATCAAGCTCGGAATAAAACTGTATATTTGTATAAAAAACAAACACTCTGCTCTGAATAGATATAATTCGTAAAAATGTGAGTGAGGCAACAAAAATGTTTGTGTCTAAAATGTTTCATTGCCCCGCCCCTAAAAATTCAGAAATTTTATTTACTAGCATTTCAGTCCATTAAAAACTAGTAAATTGAAAGATAAATATTAAAGTTAATTTGTGATAGTTAGATACGAAATTAGTCACTGATGCATTTAACAGCTTGAAATAAAGAAAACAAGTACGGGATGTAGAAGACAAGCGGAGTAAGAAAAAAATGCATTATGGGACGAAGGTTTCCAAATTTCATTTAAAAAAAAACTATTGTTCAAGAACCTTTTAACATGGTTTGGTTAGTTAATTAAATTAATGTCACCCTACAGATGCACAATGGGATATTGGCGACCGGCTTCAGTATTTATAGTGGTGAAAAGACCCGGGAATACTGCTTTGTGATTTTGAACCACAGTGTTCACTTTAGAAATAAAAAGGGGCAGGGTGCTGTTGTCAGTAAAAGGACACCCCGTTTTTAAAATTTTAAAAAGGTACTTCTTTTGTTTTTAAAAGGGCACTTTAAAAAAAATTGTTTTGGGGTGGGCGTGGCCACACATTGACACATTGAACCCGTGACCAAACAAAAAAAGTTCAGATTTGTTGGTTGACATTTGCGTTAGAGCTGAATATTGGGTTATTGTTGACGGTTCGGGGCTAATCTCGAAGGAAAGACCAGTACAAATTTGATGCCTGTTTCTGAAGATATTACTTAAAATCCAAAATTTGACATTTAAAAATTAATGTTTTTCCCTAAAAACCAAATCTGTAAGTAGCCCTAATCATACCCTTCACAAAACTGATAAAAAAGCTACTTAAATAAAAAATTTGGTAATAAAATGCCTAGTCTTACAACTTCGCTCCCAACCATTTTCAGTTAAAAAATAACCACAGAAAACAAACTTAGCATTTCAAATGCTGGCACAGGCAACCAATAGGATTCGTGGAATGACTTTAGCTGGAAATTACCGCGGAATCATTGCGATTTCACAACACGCGTAGTTAAAAAGGATTTTTTATATTGTCATAATGCACTTAATTCCAATTTACACACAAAACATTTTAATGGATGCTTTTTTTTTAAAGACAGCTATGGCAGTAAGGACACTTTTGCTTGACTGAAAACGGCAAGAGGGGCGGAATTTTTTTAAAAAGGGGCATGAAGGCGCTATCAAGATAAAAAAAAGGCGGGCAGGACGGACCGCCCTTCAAAAAACGCCTAGAGTGAACACTGCGAACCATATTTAGATAACGAGGACAACACCTGAGTTGGAATCCCATTCTCCAATAACAGAACAGACATTTTTTTGTTTTATATTTACGTATAGTTAATTTAAACATTTCAAACTCAAAAATGCCTCAAATTTGAAAATGACCCAAACATGTTTCTCGAATGCAAAGGGTTAAATGGTAGTAAAATAAACAATAAATATCAATTACCTTCAAAATTATGATACTCGTGGCTAGGACCAGCCCTGCCGATTTTTTCAGGAATGTTAGAAGGAGAACTCTGAACATCTGGATCGGGATTTGATTCATCAGCATTTAAATCTGAAATATTTATGTTAAACATAAAAGCAACAAAACTAATTTAAACTATTCAATACAATTCCAAAATATCATACCTGGATAGAAACACAATGTTAAGCTTTTAGGTAATTGCAAAATATGCACAGAAGCGGTTTAAGGCCCAATCAGTCACTTAGGAAGTCGGACTAAAGAGAGCGCCAAATTTTGGAGACAGAAGAAAAATTCGATATTAAAAAAAAAAAATTGCATTTCAGGTTAGAGGTTAAATATCATAAGCCTATCGAAATATAGATAATTTGATTTGTCTTTGTCATTTAAGCTAGTTTTAATTTCTTTAAAATTTAGCAATGTTCGTTAATTGTAATTGTTGCGAAATATATAACTTTTTTATATAACTTTTAAAATACCTTATGATTATTTGAAATTCATATATAACAGGCAAAAACATATCTCTCTAAATTTTATGAAGTACCGAGCATCGAGTGGGCTTTACGAAGAGTTTTCTTTAACGTGGCGCCATCTAGCGCTTTTAGTAAGAAGTCATTTATGCTTGAAGGGATGGGGTGATCTTTCGAAATTTCATGCTGATTGAATTTCCTGTTGTTTTGCAGGTGTGTATAATTTCATCAAGCTCGGAATAAAACTGTATATTTGTATAAAAAACAAACACTATGCTCTAAATAGATGTAATTCGTAAAAAAGTGAGTGAGGCGCCTAAAATGTTTGTCTCTAAAATGTTTCATGGCACCGCCCCTAAAAATTCAGAAATTTAATTTACTAGCATTTCAGTCTATTAAAAACTAGTAAATTGAACGATAAATATTAAAGTGAATTTGTGATAGTTAGATACGAAATTAGTCACTGATGCATTTAACAGCTTGAAATAAAGAAAACAAGTATGTGATGTAGAACACCTGTGGAGTCGGTTAAAAAATGCATTATGGGAGAAATGTTTCCGAATTTCATTCCAAAAAAACTATTGTTCAAGAACTCTTTAACATGGCTTGTAGTTAGTTAAATTAATGGCACAATACAGATGCACAATGAGACATTGGCGACCGGATTCGGTATTTATAGTGATGAAAAGATCCGAAAATATTGCCTTGTAATTTTAAACCATATTTAGATAACGAGGACAACACCTGAGTTGGGAGTTCCATTGATTCCCCAAATTTTAACACCATGAGAAATGTGAAGACATTTGAACCACAAGTGAAAATATATGTATCAGCCTACTTTACACTGCGAAAGTTTGGCAGCCGACGAAGATTGAATTCGAAACTTTCTCATTACGAGCTTGCTACTCTTTTTAAGACGAGGATCGAGCGTCTAACCATTTGATTACGGGGCGTAGAGGGGAGTCAGACGGAACAGCTTCCTAATCTTCTTTCTGTTTGCAATGTTTTTTTAGCGACCATTCCCTATTTCTATAATCTGTTGACATGACGTTTCAATATTTAAACTTTCTCTAACCGTGCTCTGACATAGCAACACAAAAATGTCTCACTCACCACAAATGGTTTAAATTGTAAACTTAGTCAAATTGAATTATAGATCTCATCGTTCTCTTTAATGTGAACACGCACTCGCCTCAGCCCGTCAATTACAACTGAAGTTACAGCGGTTAAACAGGCCGTTGCCCAAAATTACTCATTCCCCTCAAGCGGTACAAAGGTCAGAGGGGACAGTGTATTAGTAGCCAATCATGTCGACGCATCCTACATTCCTCTTAGTGTAGGTATTATATCTCCATAGAAGAATTATAGGGCTTTAAAATATCAACACTTTCTATGTTGCGCAAGTTTCTGCTGATGGCCGCTGTACCGGGCCCGATAATAAAGACGTATTTATATAAAAAATGACCCATGTCTTGTGAAAAATATCTTGTTTCAAAATATTTCAATCATTATAAATGTTGTTAAGATATGCAGAAAATTATTTGAAATGAGGAAAGAACAAGAAAACTTCTATTATGTGTACTAAATGCTCGTAATTTGAACAATAAATATCATTTACCTTTTGCAGGGCTGTCAGGTTGTTGGCTTGAACCAGCTGCATCCTCTTTTTGTCTAATGTTATAATCCAAATACAAATTTACAATTGAATTATCTGCACGTTGATTGTAGGTCAATAGTTCAGAATTTACATCTTCAGTCGGTCCAGTACTTGAGTTTGAATCTGAAATAATTACTAGTTAAACATAAAAGCAACAACAACAAATTAAAAATATATAATACAATTCCGAAAAAAAATATTAGGATATAAATATTATGTTACGCTTTTAGGGTGTTGTTAAGAACATCTTATATTCCAATAATAAAAAGAAACAAAGCCTCCCTCTATTTGAATGTAATTCTTCCAACGAAATGTAATTTCTGATTTTTAACTTTTATTTGTTTGCCCGAAACATAAAAAAAAACGTTGTATGACTTGGGAATCGATCGAACTATTTAAATGGAATTTGCCTCACAATTAAATAAAAATATCACTAAAAATAGTAAAAGTGAATTATTTAATTTTTTTCTTTCGAGAGCTATTTAGTTTTAATAACTTTTTTAATTTTTATGGTGACCACGTTTTGTTGGGGAGTGTTGAAATACATCTTCGCTACTCCTTCATTTGCATTATACGACAAATGTCTGATTTCAAGATATATCAATAAGTTCAGAGCCGGATTTACAGTTAGTGTGTCCCAGGTTGAAATATTTGGTGCGCCCCCCCTTCCCTCAAAACTGGTGAGTGGTATGGGATACTCCTCCACCAAAACGATTTTTTTTTAGGGGAATGGTAATTTTTTGAATTGGGATTTAGCAAAACTGCAAATAACAAATCTTTGAGTTTTATAAAATTGGGATGCACTGTTTTTTTTTTTTTTTTTTTTTTTTTTTGTAAATTTTTTGACATAGCGGTCCGGTTCAATGTCTACTTTTTTTTAAGTTTCAACTTAGAAAATAACCTATCATCACTACTTTTGATAACCATCATTAACAAATGTATTCAAAATGTCACTTACACGATGGGAACGTGACATTTCTAATACAACATTCTTCAAATAATAATATCTTACAAGTTTTAATTGTGTGCGTGTTTGAGGAAAAAGTTTGGACAATATACATACCCATCACTTCACAATTACGAGTTATCCACTAAAAAAAACTTGTTTGACACTTATATTTTTTTTTGTCGTTTTGTTTGAGTGATATATTTTCAAACAGGTCGTTGTCACATTTTTGAGATGTTGAGGCACCTATGTTTTTAGTTATTCTATAATATTTTTGGTGTGTGGTGCACTTAGAAAGCTCTCTAAGCCAGATGACACTGCACGCTGGATTAATATATGTAACTAATAAAGCCAATATCATTCTGTTCCATTTCACCTGTTAATGCCCATAGTTCACCTGTTAAATGGGCACATTTGCAACCAATAATTGATATGCTTAAGGAAAGAAGCCCACGCAAAAATGCAATACACATGTTTTCAGATGGTCCGAGCTCGAAGTATTGCCAAAACAAAATATTTTTTTTTGTTTAATAAACAACTATTTTAACAGATATAAACTTAAATGTTTTAAGTTTACTTTGTCATGTAAAAATTAATATATAATTGCCCAATTATGTAAGAAGCCTTTTGTTATTCAAAAATATACGTATATATTCACAATATGTATTGATACAAAAAAATACTTTAAATGAAATCTCCCAAATTATGTGGCAGATCTGTTAACCCTCCAGAACTCGCGCCGTGAGCGAAATACTCACACTAAGAAGTAAAAAAAGTATACCTGGTATTCTACGTCATAGGCGAAGGTGCTGCCCTCTCTAGCTTCTTCTTGTAACCTTCTCTTGCCGCAATCAATAACATATTATAGTTATTGTTTAGTTTAAAATATTTCATTCACTAAAATTTTTTTGAGGGAAATAGGTGGTGTGTGAAAAATTCTCACGCGCGAGTTCTCAGGTCACTCATTTTGACGCGAGTTCTGGAGGGTTAAGTGTTACTAAATGTCAGATCTGTTACTTGGCAATAAAATATTTCTTGCATATAAAGTTTTTGACTAATGATTTCAAAAGAGAGTGCAAATGACAAGATATGAAACCCGTTTATGATATTATTTGAATTTATGCAAAATAAAATGATTTTTAGATTTAAGTGAAAATGTAAATTAATAAAAAAAAAGTTAAAATAACAGACATGAATTTTTTTAATATAAAAAAATATTAAATATTTTCCTATGGCAAAAGTGTCTAATTATTTTCCATTTTGGATTAGTTATTTGTATGTAAGCAAATTGACTAATTTAAATAATAGTAATTTCATTTTCAAATTAAAAAAAAAATTGTGTGGTAATAGACCAGACGTTTTTTTGTTTCATAGTTATGTAAAGTCAATTTAAACATTTCAAACTCAAAAATGCCTCAAATTTGAAAATGACCCAAACATGTTTCTCGAATGCAAAGGGTTAAATGCTAGTAAATTAAACAATAAATATATATTACCTTCACAAATGTTTTGAAATTCATTGCTTGGTTTAGCTTTATCCATTTCTTGATGAATGTCAGAATGTCCTTCTGCAACATAAAATGATTTTTATAGATTTAAGAGAAAAAGTAAGCTAATAAAAAAAAACACCTTAAAATAACAGACTTGAAATTTTTTAATATAAAAAAATATTTACTATTTTCCAATGACAAAAGTGTTTTGTAATTTTCAATTTTGGAAAAGTTATTTGTATGTAAGCAAATTGACTAATTTAAATAATAGTAATTTCATTTTAAAATTAAAAAAAAAATTGTGCGGTAATAGACCAGACATTTTTTTGTTTCATAGTTATGTAAAGTCAATTTAAACATTTCAAACTCAAAAATGCCTCAAATTTGAAAATGACCCAAACATGTTTCTCGAATGCAAAGGGTTAAATGCTAGTAAATTAAACAATAAATATATATTACCTTCAAAAATGTTGACATATTCATGGCTTGGCCTATCTGTATCCATTTCTCGAGGAATGTTAGAATTAGCAATACTCGAAAGTAATTCTGCAAAATAAAATGATTTTTAGATTTAAGTGAAAAAGTAACCTAATAAAAAAAAGTTAAAATAACAGATATGAATTTTTTTAATATAAAAAAATATTTCCTATTTTCCTATGGCAAAAGTGTTTAGTAATTTTTCATTTTGGACAAGTTATTTGTATATAAGCAAATTGACTAATTTAAATAATAGTAATTTCATATTCAAATTTCAAAAAATTGTCCGGTAACTGACCAGACATTTTTTGTTTCATAGTTTCGTATAGTTAATTTAAACATTTGAAACTCAAATATGCCCCAAATTTGAAAATGACCCAAACATGTTTCTCGAATGCAAAGGGTTAAATGCTAGTAAATTAAACAATAAATACCACTTACCTTCACAAATGTTTTGAAATTCATTGCTTGGTTTAGCTTTATCCATTTCTTGATGAATGTCAGAATGTCCTTCTGCAACATAAAATGATTTTTATAGATTTAAGAGAAAAAGTAAGCTAATAAAAAAAAAACACCTTAAATAACAGACTTGAAATTTTTTAATATAAAAAAATATTTACTATTTTCCAATGGCAAAAGTGTTTTGTAATTTTCAATTTTGGAAAAGTTATTTGTATGTAAGCAAATTGACTAATTTAAATAATAGTAATTTCATTTTAAAATTTAAAAAAAAAGTTGTGCGGTAATAGACCAGACATTTTTTTGTTTCATAGTTATGTAAAGTCAATTTAAACATTTTAAACTCAAAAATGCCTCAAATTTGAAAATGAACCAAACATGTTTCTCGAATGCAAAGGGTTAAATGCTAGTAAATTAAACAATAAATATCAATTACCTTCAAAAATTTTATATTCATGGCTTGGACCAGCTCTACCAATATTTTGAGGAATGTTAGAATGAGCAACACTCAAACGTCCTTCTGCATTATGAGCATCTGGATCGCGAGTCGATTTAGCATAATTTAAATTTGAAATATTTACGTTAAACACAAAAGCAACAAAACTAATTTCAACTATTCAATACAATTCCAAAATATCATATCTGGATAGAAACTCAATGTTACGCTTTTAGGTAATTGCAAAATATGCACAGAGGCGGTTTAAGGCCCAAGCATTCACTTAGGAAGTCGGACTAAAGAGAGCGCCAAATTTTGGGGACAGAAGAAAAATTCAATATAAAAAAAAAATCAGTATAAAAAAAATTAAGTGGTTTGTGGGAAAAATTGTATTTCAGGTTAGGGGTTAAAACTCATTAAGCCTATCGAAATATAGATAATTTGTCTTTGTCATTTAAGCTAGTTTTAATTCCTTTAAAATTTAGCAGGGTACGTTAATTGCAATTGTTAAGATAAAAACTCGTCTTATAGAACATTGCGTTAAGAATATTAAAATACAAATACAACGTTAAAATACGCAATAAAAATCCGTATAATCCGGACATGTACATGAAGGGTGATGTATCTCCCGAAACATGTCCGGATTTTTATTGCGTATTTTAACGTTGTATTTGTATTTTAATAATTGCCAAATATATGACTTTTTATATAATTTTTCAAATAACTTATGATTATTTGAAATTCAAAGATAACAGGCGAAAATATCCCTCCTCAAATTTTATGAAGTACCGAGCATCGACCGCGCTTTACGAAGTGTGTTCTTTACAGTGCCGCCATCTGGCGCATTTAGTAAGAAGTCATTTATGCTTGAAGGGATGGTTTTTTTTTTCGAAATCTCATGTTCATTGATTTCCCATTGTTTTGAAGGTCGTGTGCAAAAATTCATCAAGAATAAAACTGTAGATTTGTATAAAAAACAAACACTCTGCTCTGGATTGATATAATTCGTAAAAAAATGTGAGTGACCAGCCGAAAATGTTTGTGTCTAAATGTTTCATGGCTACGCCTCTAAAAATGAAGAAAATTATCAATTACCTTCAGTAGATTTGTCATCTTCTTGAATTGGAACATCATTCCTAGTATCCATCATTTCTTGAATAATCAAGTTTGCAGATGAAGTTGGCCCAGCGCTTGAATTTGAACCTGAAATAATTACCAGCTAAACATAAAAGCAACAAAAACTAATTTAAACTTTTCAATACATTTTCACAAAACGATAGGATATAAACACCATGCACGCTTTTAGGGGAATCCATTTTGGCACTATAACCTCTAAGACTATAACTCAGTGACTAATAACTCGATTAACGCGAATTTGGTCTTGTTTGATGGTAAATTAGACGTTGATAGATTTAATATAATAAAGAAATAAAGCACAGTAAGTACGGGGAGGTGATGGGGGCTCGCAGAGTATATAAGGGTGCCACGTTTGAATAGGAAAAAAAAAATCAGCGGAATTAAAAAATACAATAAGGCGCAAAAGTTGCCGAATTTCATTACAAAAAAACTTTTGTTATGGCAATGGTATTCGGCATCTACCACGATGGAAAGGCCCAGGAATTCTGCTTATTGATTTTAAACCATAATTAGCTGACGAGGACAACACCGAGGCGTCCCACTCACCAAACCTTCACACCACGACCAAACGTGAGAACATTTAAACAACAACAGATTTAACATACATCAGCCTACTTTACATTCCGAATGTTTGGTTAACTAACGTCGCACTAGAGCTGCTCACTGGGCTATTGTTGACCCGAATGTTTGGCAAGCAATAGGGATTGAATTCGAAATCTTCTCATTACAGACTAGCTGCTCTTAACAAGAAATAATTGAACTCATAACCCTTCGACTATGGAGCGTAGAGGGGGCCTCGGGGAGTCAGATGAAACAGCTTGTTTATCTTCCTTCTTCTGGCGAGGTATTTGTTAGCTACTAATTCCTATTTCTATAATCTTTTCATTATTAAAAACCCTCTCTTCTGACCGTGCTCCAACATATCTACACCTATTTCATATATATATATATATATATATATATATATATATATATATATATATATATATTTTAATAAGGGCAGTTAAGTTTTTAAAGCAGTGCCGTTTTCAATATTCAAAGAGCGCATAAAATACCCCAAATTGCTGGCTACATATAGAAAATAATCAGCATTCTACATTAATAACTAAAATAAGGACTAGTATACACCTCAGTTTTTCACTCCTGAAAGTTCTTTGAGGGGATTTTCATAGTTTATGGAAAACCGAAGTACTAGAATCACAGTTGTACCAAGGGACATTTGACTTGTAGTCGTCATTAGCTTCTAGCAAGAGGCATGTTACAAGAGGCATGTTGGAACCCAGAGTTTTGGCTAATAATCCAGTCTTTAAACACTTTTACTACAGCTGCTCTTAGAACATTTCACAAATGCAGCGTTTTTGCTGATGGTCATTCCATAACTCCGAAAACCCATAATCATCCCTTGTTCAAAGTCGGTTAAATCATGGTTTTTCACAATATATCTCTTGCCTCTTCAAACAAAACCCTTCTACTAACGTTGTAAGAAATCACATTTCCTTTTTCATACCCCTCTCGCTCTCCGGCTTAATAAGTTTGACTAATTAGCTCATTTACTTAAATACTTAAGGTGGTCGTAATATTTTGGCTCAGTTATGCTAGCATTCAATATATTTCAGTACATAGTGATTTATTATGTAAAGTATATATATTCTGAATATCTAATGAATAGCACGATCGTTGAAATATTTATGTTGAGGCGTATACTGACTAATTAAATATTAATAATTAGAATAAATTGTATATGGTTTAAAATCCAAAAAGTGTAAAAATATTTCGAAATAGAGTACAAAAAATATTCAGAACTAAGTAAAAAAAAAAAAAATCTAAGTAAAAATATTCAATAGATGGTCAAACTGAATAATTATTCGCTATTATTATTATACTGGAAGTTTTGTAAATTGTTGCAATATAGATTGCTGTACAGGGACGAATCAAGGAATTTTCGTAACACAAGCGAACATGAATTTAGCCCCCCTTATTTGAAGAAATAAATTTTGTAAGCCAATTCTGCAACTAAGATCATATTTTTTTTTAATATTTGAATGATCTAACTTAAAGAAACTTATATTGGTTTAATTAAGGTGCAATATTTGGAGGAAATCCCTGGTATGTAGAGTCAAGAGTGCTTTTATAAATAATAAAAGTCAAGCTTTATAACCTCTATAAAGTAATATAGAGATAAGAAAATAATTTCAAAGTAATTAATTTAATTGTAATAAATAATTTAATGAAAAATATAAACCTAAAAAAAATCTCCAATATTGGCAAAAATTTTCACTCAAATTATTTATATTTTCCCTTTTACGCTAAAATTTGGCGCCCACCTTAGTCCGGCGCCCGAAGCGGCTGCTTGTGTCGCTTGGGCCTTAAGCTTATACTTACGAAAAGTCATATATTTTGCCTATTAGATGCAAAAATATTAAATAGACTACAATAGATGTATCTGTGAATTGATATCTAAGTAATGTTTATATTTTTTGGAGAATTTGCATAAAAGAAACGGTTTATTTCAAATTAAAATGAAAGACAAAATGCTTATTTTGTAGTAGTTATACTGGATGTGCGATGCGTGTTACAAACTCAGCAACTTCGAAAATATAAAAAAAAAATCGTATTTGCCTACAGATATAGTGCAAGTTTTTTAAATCCAACAAACAATTATAAATTATTTTTGATTTTGAATGGTACTAAATAAGTATCTGCCAAAACTTAAACTATTTGTAATATACTTTTATCGAGAATAATTTAAAATGATTTTATTACCACTTTCTTGTTTCTTGTTACCACTTTCTTCAGTGTCAGCGATTCTTTCTTTAGGATCTACGTGCCTTCTAAATATCTACATAAAAAAAAATTATGTATTGTAAAATAATAATAATACAAGATTTGTATTTTATTTATGAAAAAATATTAAAAGTAAATAATATAAATTTAAAATTACTTGAGATAGGGTAATTGACGGTATAGGAATGCTGGGACGAGAAAACTGTTCATTAACTCCTCTGATTTCCCTCAAGTGCATTAAACGCTTTGTGTGCGGTGCCAAGATAATCTGGGAAACAGTGTCCTCAGTATTAGATAATTGAGATCTCATGTCTTTTGAAGCAATCGTTGTTCGCTTTTCTTCCACTCGAAGTCTTTTCCTTTTCTCTACAACCTTGTTCCATATAGTCCTTTTCCTGCCACCATCACCTAACGAAAGAAAATAGTCATATAGAACTCAACAAAACAAGTGGTTATTAGAAGTTTGGTTGAGTTTGATTAAATAGAGCTGCACAGTGGGCTATTGGCGACGGTTCGGGGGGCTGTCTCGAAGGAAAGACCAGCCTCGTATTTTTTAACCATGGTCAGATGACGAGGACAACATCTGAGCTGGTACCCAACGCAATCTCAATATGCGTCAGGACATTGGACCCCGATCAGATTTATCGTGCACCAGTCCCGTATACACGCCAGTATAATTTGCTGGATGTTCTGGACGACTTTCTAGTGTTTTTGCAGCAAAGCTGGCAACCCTCCGATCGCACGATCACTACTTTTTTACTTTTCTTTGTCAAGTCCACCGCACGGATTCGAACTAGCAATCGTCTGATTACTAGCTGAACACCTTTATCCACTGGAGGCTATTAGTAGGGAAAAAAATACTTTTAGGCATTTAATTAGAAATTAAAGCTTAGAAATTATAATTCCCAAGCACAGGCATGGAAACGCAAAATTATCCGAAATATGAAATGAAATATATGTAAGCGTTGACAGTACGTACCGTAACTTGGGTACCACAAAGGAATTTTTTTAAAAACATTACACCTTGGGTCTGCTGTCATGAAAATATAGACGTGATTCCTCATCTCTCCAACAAGTAAGAATACTAGCTAGTGCCTTAGGTGCTAAACTACGTTGCCGAGCTCTTACCGCCTTTTTCCTAGTAAAAATTATGTTGCTTTGTTGTAAATATACGAATTTTTGTTACCTGGTAACTTTCTTTTTCGCTTTTTTACACACTGCAGTCACACGCAAGGTAATGAAAAAATTATACTTCATACTGTATATAGTTCTTAAGAAAATAACAGTAGTTTTAGCTAGATAGAGAACCACTTAATACAGTAAAATATATAATGAATAGTGTGCTGATAAATTAAAATTTAAATTTATTATCATTTCAATATTGACCGAAAAAAAATACCCAAAATTGGCGCATATTGTCCAAACTGATACAATCCAAAAAACAAGGGTTTTCTAATTGTTCCATTTTTTTATTGCAAATTTCTCTGACTTTTATCGAGCTTCTCTGTTTTTTTTAAAAATCCTCTGACATTTTCTGGTTTCTAGGTTGAATGGTAATCTTGGAAGTACCTGTTTAATATTAGAAGGTATGATTAACTACAGTCAATTACCGCAATCATTAAAATCGACAGAAAAATTGGATTTTTTTCCTAATGAGAATGTTTTAATGCTTTGAGAAATTGGCGATAGGTTTTTAGTAAAATTTTAAATTCTAAGATACATTTCTCTCATTATTAGATGCAAAAGGACCCGCTTATTTATTTTCTTGTTTCTTAATCAATATTTTTGTCAGAAAATGTTAATGAAATACATTAAATTAAAAATATTAAATGTTTTTGAATATTTCAATTCAAGGTCATATTTATTGGATAGTTTTTCGAACTCAATGAAAGCTGATTATCCACCATTCACACGATGCAGTTTACTTGCAATAACTGATTAAAGTGTATTCTTGCAACTTGGTCAAAATTATATTTTACAATGGAAGAAAATATTTTGTACAAGTTGCAAATTCCTAAGAAAATTTCGATATTGGGATGTTAAGCTGTATAATAAGTGTGGGCATTTTGATGCAGATTCAAAGATCTAAAGATCGCGGTGACTGTTTTTTACAGTTTTCTATTGGACCTCCGCAGATTTAGTTTGCTTGTCTACAAATTTAGATCCAACACTATATACTTAACTAGCTGTTTGGCTCTGCGTTTCTGGGGAACACGTTAATGCATATACAATAAAAAATGAGTTTACCTCGCCGGTACTCGAACCCGAGACCTATTATTCCGAAGACCTACGTTCTACCAACTAAGTTATCAGCTTGTTCCCCCTTCATTGGTCCTGAGCCAGCATTAGGTATCTCTAATGAAGTTATCAGAGGTACTGTCTTCTCTATTTTTAGGAATTTACATTACGAGGACTGGCGCAGCGCATCAGACCAGAGACAAGCTAGAGAACTAAATAGTGGATGTCCTAGCTCTCGTCATAAGGAACTGTTAAAGCTCCATCGCTCTGGCATTCGTAGGGCAATTGGATTACTAACTGGGCATTGTACTCTCAGAAGGCATCTAACTATTATGAGGGTTAAGGATGACCCTTTGTGTAGGGGATGTAGGAATAATGATGAAATCGCTGTACATATTCTCTGTGAATGTGACTTCTTCTCCGCCCAGAGGTTTGAGCACTTGGGACGTCACTTACTTGAGCCTTGGGAGCTCCAGGATATTCCTGTTAGATCATTGCTGAATTTTGCTTCAGCCACGGATCTCTTTTCTTAAGTGATCAAAGATTTATTCCAGGGGAAAGTACAATAGACCTCTGGTCGCAGTGCTTGCTCCAATTTGGAGCCCCCATCCTTAAGTCATAAGCTATCAACAGAAACGTTCATGAAACTTTGAAATATTTTTTAAGATGTTTCTTTATGCAATATGAAATTGTTAAGACAATTAAAAAAAACTAAATGAATTTTTAAAATCCAAGCCGCAGGTGCCACGTTGAGGATGAATGGGAGAGTTTCACGCCGAGAAGAAGACCGCTTTACCAACAGAACCTGGAGAAAAATCCGCGACGCCGAAAAAGTTTCGTAGGATTAGCATGGAACTTCAGTTCCTGAACTATAATTTTAAGTTATTGTCATTAAATAATACCTCAATATAAAAATATTTACTACATACACTGAGATAGATTGTACTCATCGTTTATGAAGCATTTTTTGTGTAGAAATAAAAGCATTTTTCCGTATTTTGTTGTAATTCTAATTATAAGCAATTATATACAGATATAATATAAGTATTTCTGTATTTAAATTTATTCATATATAGAATAAAAATATTACTTATTTAGAAAAAACAAATATTATAAACAAACTTTCCCATAATTTCAAGCGTAGCGACTAAACAAACAAAAGCAAAGCTGTCTGCTGTAGGGAAGAAATCGAAACTACTAGTAAGTTTCCATCATGATACGTCACGTGAAACTCCCGCAGTTTTTCATCCTTTTATACGCAGAGGTAGGTGTTTTACGATTCACAAACAGACTCTTTCTTTTATTATTATAGAAAATGAAATGAATGAAAAAGAGAATAAGTTAGTAACTTAAAAAATAAATATAATTTACCATTTCCAGAGATGTCACGTTGTTGGCTCGATCCTTCTGCTTCCTGTATGTTTGGGCTTATAACTTCTTCCTGTATGTTTGGGCTTATAACTGCTTCCTGTATGTTTGGATTACCTTGTTGGTTTGGCTCAGAACTTAAATCTGAAAAAATAACTAGCTAAGCATATAAGCAACAAAAACTAATTTCAACTATTCAGTACAATTGAAAATATTTATTGTCGTGTCTGTTAAACGCTAGTAACTTGAAAAATAAATATAAATTACTATCAGAAATGTCTTCATATATTGGCATTGGCGGATCAGCTGTACCCATTTCTTGACTAAAGTTAAAATAAACTATGCTCAAACTCTTCGCTGAATTACCTGCATCCAGATCGGGAGACAATTCAGCAGAATCTGAATCTTGACTTGATTTAGATGGTGAATTTGAAACTGAAAAAAATTACAAGCTAAACATAAAAGCTATAGTTTATAGGATATTCCCGTCATGTACCTGGATATATTTTAAGACTCGAACTATGTCATCCTAGGATCTTCTTAGTTTTAATTCGTTTAATTTTAAAGTACTGGATACATCTTCTCAAAATGTCAGATGGTAGTTTTGCTAAAATTTGCCACATAAACATGTATAATTTATCCTTTAACTACACTAACAATAAAATTAATTGGGCCATCTTAATTAGAAATATTTTACAAAACGCTGGTTTTTATTTTGTTTGGGTTTCGCAAGACTATAAAGTCGCTGAACATTACATTTCAACGATTGTACAGGTATACCATGACCAATATACCCAAAATGATCTTGCTTGAATGAACAATAGTATTAACCCCTCACAGTATAAATATATCAAAAACTCACATTTAATTGAAGACTACTTAACTTCAAATATAGATATCACTATATAAAAAATTATTATACAAATTAACTGCAATCAATCACGTATATTTTTTAAAAGAGTTGTTTTTGAAATTATTACTAATAATTCCTGTAAATTGTGTAACACAACAGAAAATGAAACCTGGGATCATATATTTGTAGTCTGTCCAATTTACGATGCATTCAGACGAAAATACTTACCATCAATTGAATTCAGTAACATTTCAACCATACTAAAATTTTACAAACAAGAATATTTTTGTTTTTATATTTACGTAATCTCTGTTTTAAAATTACGGGAGGACATAATCAGTGAACTTGCGACGGAATAACAGATTAAAACCATAATTCTAATTGCTCATGTAATTTTTTTAAATGTATTATCCTGTATTGTTTAACTAACTTTGTATACGCCTTTGTTAAATTATGTTGCCAACCTTTGTAAATGCTACGGTCAACTACAAAAAAATTATCTATCTATTAAAATTTATTTTTATATATAATAAAAATATTACATATTTAGATAAATCAAATATTATACACAAACTTTTCCATAATTTCAAACGTAGCGACTAAGCAAACAAAAGCAAAGTTGTCAGCTGTAGAGAATAAATCGAAACTACTCTAGTAAGTTTCCATCATGATACGTCACGTGAAACTCCCACATAGTACTTATATATAGTCTTTAAGCCTTTTATAAGGTAGGTGTTTTACGAAGTGACACTTTCTTTTATTATTATAGAAAATCAGATAGCCACAATCTTCATTGTACCGTAAGATTTGGTTCGTGAATACTGTGTACGCGCACCTGAATTCTTATATCTTGCGAACGGAGAAAATGATTTTAAATGCAAAAGAGAATAAATCAGTACCTTGAACAATAAATATAATTTACCTATTGCAGAGCTGTCACGTTGTTGGCTTGAGCCTCCTTCATCCTGTGGGCTTTGTTCAGCTTGTATGTTTGGAAGCACTTGTTGGTTTGAATCTGAAAAAATAACTAGCTAAGCATACAAGCAACAAAAACTGATTTCAACTATTCAATACAATTGAAACTTATTTGTTTCTATTAAATTCTAGTAACTTAAAAAATAAATATAAATTACCACCATCAGAAATGTCTTCATATATTGACCTTGGCGGATCAGCCGTCTCCATTTCTTGACTATAGTTAAAAGGAACAATGCTCAAACTTTTAGCTGTATTACCAGGATCCAGATCGGGAAACAATTCAGCAGAATCTGTTTCTGTTGATGGATTTGAATCTGAAAAAATTACAAGCTAAACATAAAAGCAACCAAAACAAATTTCAACTAGTCAATACAATTAAAAACTTTTATTGTAATGTCTATTAAGGGGACAGGGCACTTAGTTCATAGCAGTTGGGTTTCAGTTTATTGCTTATGGGGTTTATAATGTCATTACATATCGTTGAAAAAATTGACATATTAAGTTATGCAAAATTAGAAATTAAAATTTAAACAAACGTGGACACGTCCCGTTTTGGAAGTAGTCACAATTTGAAAATTTAATTGTTTAAAATAAAGCAAATATTTCGTGCAATCACTCATCTTAAATAGCTGATAAATATTTGTATGGGTAGACCAAAAATTTTTTACTTATTTTTGATTACATTCGATTAAAAAATGAGTACATTTTACTTATTTTTGAGTACCTATTTTTAACAGTGAAGAGTTAAAAACATTTTTAATTTGTTGTTTTACAAAAAATTATTTAAAATAGACTTTTTAGAAATATTTGCTCATTTCATTTTGAGCTTCCTTTAACGTAAGTAAAGTACGTTATCATTTTTAGTAATTTTCCTGCGATTTTGTTTTTTACCAACATCTCAATAATGAACATAAAAAAAGATCCCGAGTAAAATGAAAAGGGACAAATATGAATGTATGTTGAAAATATTTCTGTCTCCCCCTTTCGCAAAAAGTCACTGCTCTGACAGTCCCCTTAAATACTAGTATCTTTAACAATAATTACAGTCTGAAATGTTCTCATAGTCTGGATTCAGAAGAGTTGTATCCATTTCTTGACAAAAATAGGAAGGAGGAACGCTCACACTTTCAGCTGAATTCAACCAAGCTCTTGAATTTGAATCTGAAAAAATTACTTACTAAACATAAAAGCAACAAAAACTAATTTCTACTGTTCAATACACTGTAAAAAAAATTGTACTTAAAAATGAGTACCTGAACTTACTTATTTTTCTTTGAGTACAATTGCATCGTTAATGAGCGATGACGTACTCAAATTTAAGTAACCGTACTTACTCAAAGTGATTTAATATTGTTAATCTCAGTTTCTGTTCAAGTCTACAAAGCGACCTGAAAAACTTAAAATAGGTGTTCAGTAGATGGTTTTCCGCATTATTTGATGTCGATTGCTTAAATGGAAACTTAGTTATTACAACTAAATTATTTTACTTCCCATACTTTTAGCACACCTTTTTGACATGTCTTCTCTTTATAACTTCTTAACATAAGGCTGTGCTGCGATCCCTGGATTCGATTTCCGGTAAGTCTTATTTGTAATTCTCGATATTAATTGAAAGTGATTTATGAAGACAGCCTGTGTAATCTAGCATCTGCTCTTTTTATTCATTTTTACCTATTGTACTTATTTTTGAGTGCATGTCTTTTTCAAAATTGAAACATGTATTCGGAGCTATGATAAGCATCGAATATACTCAAAAACGAGTACATTTTACTTATTTTTGGGCACCTATTTTTAACAGTGCACAATTCCATAAAAAGATATAAGGATAAGAAGTAGGAACACTGTGTTACGATTTTAGTGTGATCCATTCCCAGTTTTTGGAACATTTAAATAACCTTAGAAATTATAAAGAAATTTTGTATTTGTTCCGTTGCTTTTAGCTCTTGACCCTTATATTTGATCTACAATCGGCATCCCTTATTCCGACACTATAGCTTCGTGTTTAATAGCTCAATTAACGTGAATTTGTATAGTTAGATATGAAATTAGTCGCTGATGCATTTAACAGCTTGGAATAAAGCAAAGCCTGCGGAGTCAGGTTAAAAAATGCATTATGGGACAAAGATATCCAAATTTCATTACAAAAAACTACACTGTTAAAAATTTCAGCTCAACGATGTACCATATCTTGGTGCAAAACTGAGGTCTAACCCATATTATGGTGGAATCTAGGTTGAACCAAAAATCCTTTATGGAAAAAAGCGAAGGTTTCACCGATAATTGGTTCAACCTCTTTAACTGCAACCGAAATTTTTGGTGTCGCTACATCAACAAGCACCTTCAAGAAAGACACCGACAAACATGGACCTACGTGGCTCAGTGGATAAAGGCGTTTAGCTTTGAATCAGAAGGTTCCAAGTTCGAGCCCGATCGGTGACAAGTTCTCATCTTGCGATCGGAGGGAGGGTTGCAGCTGCATTACAAAAATACAACTACTACAATACTAAGTGATTGGTGCAACGTTACACCACTAAACCATCCGTGGTAGCACTGTAAAATGTTGAAACTAAGCACCAAATGTTGGTTGCAGCTAAATGGGTACCAAAGTTTGGTCAAGATTCTAATAATTTTTAACAGTGTATTGTTCAAGAATTATTTAACGTAGTTTGGTTAGTTAGTTAATTAAATTAATGTCACACTACAGATGCACATTGGGATATTGGCGACCGGATTTGGTAGTTATATCCCAGAAAAGACCCAGGAATACTGCCTTGTGATTTTGAACCGTATTTGGATAACGAGGACAACACCTGAGTTGGAGTCCCATTCTCCAAATTTTCACACCATGAGAAATGTGCAGACATTTGGACCATAAATGAAAATATATGTATCAGTTTACTTTACACTGCGAATGATTGACGGCAGACGACGATCGAGTTTGTAAACATTTCATTACGGGGCGTAGAGGGGAGTAAGAGGGAACAGCTTGTTGGTCTTCTATATGTTTGCAATGTTTTTTTTAGCGACCAATCCCTATTCCTGTAATCTGTTAACATGATGTTTCAATATTTAATAATTCCTCTAACCATGCTCTGACATAGCAACCCAAAAAAATGTATCACTCAACACAATTTTACTACAAATGGTTTAAACTGCCAACTTAGTCAAATGGAATTATAGAAATAGTCGTTTTTTTAATTTGAGCACGCACTTGTAGTGCTATGCACATAACTTGGCTATGCTCGGTTTCGATCCGAGGAACTTCGGCTTGCTACGCCGATACACTGCCAAAGTGATCACTTTGGCCTAACTGGCAGAGTATCGGCGTAGCAAGCCGAAATTCCTCGTATCGAAACCGAACGTAGCCAAGTTATGTGCATCGCACTACAAATGGTGACCCGGTAAGAAAGTTCAAGTTCCTTCGAACTAGCACTTGTGACCACTTCGAATCAACCGCTGCCACGTGTTAACGCTTCACGGCATCAACCACTGCCACGTGATAACGCTTCACGGGCATCGCAAGGATTGCATCGTAATCAATCGTTCCTCTGTCCGACTCACTGAGCGGGGGGGGTACTGTGGGGTTCATTGCTTCTACCCGATTCTCCCGCTTAGGCGAGAGTGATCACTTTGGCCTGACTGGCAGAGTATCGGCGTAGCAAGCCGAAGTTCCTCGGATCGAAACCGAGCGTAGCCAAGTTTGTGCATCGCATTACACACTCGTCTCAGCTTGTCGATTACAACTGAAGTTACAG
Organism: Troglohyphantes excavatus; assembly: GCA_963932185.1. NCBI lineage: Eukaryota > Metazoa > Arthropoda > Arachnida > Araneae > Linyphiidae > Troglohyphantes > Troglohyphantes excavatus. The sequence goes on along the minus strand of OZ010672.1, from coordinate 48,218,930 downwards.
CGATTAAACAGGTCATTGGCCAAAATGTGACTAATTTCCCCTAAACGACAGAGCCGGATTTAGGCATAAAATACATAAGCTGCAGCCTACACACACCTAAAAATCCAACAGAGTCAACTTGCGGAAAAAAATTATTTGGACGGATGATAATCAAAATCCTAATGAAAACAGTATACTACAATCTTTATATGATGCGCAGTGGCGGCTCTACAGCAAGTAGCCGGGCTGCACATAAATTTATTAGTGTATTTTAAAACTAAAATCAGATATTTTGCTAATTTTCTTAAATGAATATTAGAATTGAAAATGAAATTTCTACGGTAAGTAAACAAAATCTCCGATAAATAGCAAGCCTGTTGCCGTAATGCACAATTCAGGAGGGGGAAAACTCCATTCAATAAAAACTGCAGCCAAAAAGCGAAGTTCGAAATCGGCAGCATCGTTGCCATGGGAACCTCTACGTAGTATGGAGATTTCCTCCCCTGCTAATGAAATGCACTGCATGTGTGGCGAGATACACCCGAAATGAATTTTTTTATTTAGGCTGCACTTGGTATTCAATAAACTGATTGGCTCGTGCGTGAATCGCGGGAAGGGTGGGAGAACCGAGAATCTCTCCAAACTGAAATAGTTTTCGTGATAAATTTACTGTGTGCTGTTTTTTCATTATTTAAGTTAATATTAAAATTGACCGATTCGCATGTTTAAAAAAAATGGAGGATTGCTTTAATTTTCAAAAAATAAGTGTTTGCAATTTTTTTCGCATGTTATCATTTCGTAAAAATTGAAAGGAAACTTTGATTTGAGTAAAGAATTTCCGTTCATATATGGTTGTGGAAAATAGGGGGTCACATGATTTCGGCTGCACTAACATTTTCGACCACGAGCCGCCACTGTATGATGGAGAAAAATTCATTTTTTTTAAATATGATATTTGTACAATGTAAATATACTCTAATATTTTTATGTTTTTTAAGAAAAAACTATGTTTAATTTGTGGTACAATGCCATCAATTATTATAAATGTTGCAAAGGAATGAAGAAAATTATATTTGCAATAAGGCAAAAAAAATAAGAAAACATATTTATTCATGTCTACTAAATGCTGGTAATTTGAACAATAAATATTATTTACCGTTTCCAGAGCTGTAATATTGTTGGCTTGGAACATTTGCATTCATTTCTGGACTAACGTTTAAAACTACATAGAAATTTCTAACTAAACAAATATTTGGATTCTGAAACCGTTCAGCGGAATTTGAATCTTGAGTTCCTCCAGCACTTGCATTTAAAACGTGAGTTTCTCCAGCACTTGCATTTAATACTTGAGTTGCCCCAGCACTTGAATTTGAAAATTGTACTAGAACAACATAAAAACAACAAAAACTAAGTTCAACGCTATTCCACAAAAGAAAAGTATCAGGATATATGTACAGATGCGGGATAAAAAAGGATCCAATGGTGGTTTTCCAGACACTATTTTTCGTAGAGAAAAACTTAATATATCATTAAGTTGGGAATAAAGTTTGCTACACATTGATATGCAAAACATTTGCATAAGGGACTGTGTTTATATTAAAATATGCATTAACTTTAAAATATCTAAGAGCAACACCTACTTTTGATGACGCAGAATTGTTCTTCACCCTCAAAATAACCTAGATTTAAATTTTCGTTAATCTTCTACAGTTTTGTGCATAGATATTAAGTAATTCGAATTACTCGTATTTGATGGGCTATCTCCATATTGAACAAAGTAATAGTCGGAATTCGAAATGAAGGAAGCTTAGAAGAAAAAAAAAATGGCAGCCTCTTCGTTTCGTGATTGGACTTGGGTTATTTCTTCGTCTGACGGTTTTTTGTAACTTTCTAAAAATAGTTAAAATCTATTTTGCCTCTGGTCTATTATATTCTAAGTATCCTTGATTTAGAAATATATTTTGTGGCATAAATTTAAATTTCCAGTGATATAGAACCATAGACTGATTTACGGCAGGGCATTCGGGGCACTTGCCCAGGGCCCCCATTTTAAGGGGGCCCCAAAAAAATTATCATAAAGCTAATAAAATAATAAATTTAAAAACTAATTATTTTTTTAAATCAATTAAATTTAATTTAATCAAAAAAATTAATAATTTTATTTAAATCAATTGTTAATTTTTGTAAAACGTCTACTATTTTATCCAATTGATTTCACTTTTCCTGCACGTTGGATCCGTAAATAAACTGGGTTTACGAATTGCACGTAGATTCGTCATTTACTGTTACTTTCAACCTATTCCAAATTTTCTGATAATATAATCGTTAGGGATTTTCTAGCTATAAAATGGGTAGAACATACGAATCTGGCTCAACTAAAATAAAGCTAAAAAGGAAGAAAGCACAGAAACAGAAACATATGAAGAAACTATTGAAGTATTGAGAGAGACTATATATTAACGTTAATTGGAATTATCAGGTTTTTTTTTTAAAGTTTTTTGCAGTGTTATGTTATTTTGCCATGTGTACTTATACATAAATTTAGCAGTTTTATTTTGTGGTACGTCGAGGGGCCCCTAATGTTCTTTTGCCCTGGGCCCCTAAGCTTGTAAGTCGGTCCCTGTATAGAACTATAAAATAATAATTTGGAAGTTAATTTTTTTTTATCAATAACAGTTTCCTTTTAAAACAATTATTTTTTTTTCAGAATATCAGAGTAATAATTACAACTAACTATTTGGCCCCGAGCTGCTGGAGAACCCGTTAAAGTTTAATAAAATAATTTAATTGCCCTCGCCGGGACTTGAACCCACGATTTACCGTTCAGAAGTCTAGAACAAATAAACTGCAAAAGATCGTTCAATATTTTGGAAATATTTTTAAGATGTTTCCTCATGCATGTAATATTTTTTAAATTATTTAAAAAACTTAACAGAATTTTTCAAATCCCAGCCACAGTGCATATCTTGAGGATGAATAGTACTTATATATACATTTTCAGCCTATTATATGCAGAGGAAGTAGATGTTTTGCGATCCACAAACAGGCACTTTCTTTTATTATTATAGATTACTGAATTTACAGCCAGTGGGATTAATACACGCTACACAATAGAAAATGGTTAAAATGTCAAGTCTAAATTATAAGAATGAGTAGGCTTTTTTGTAGAAAGGTTTTTTTGACACAGTGTAACTTTTTCTTTCCATTCATTATTGTTACGCATTGTTTCGAATTTACATAATTCCTCTATAGACATTCGCGACTTTTTAATTACACGAAATATTGATAAAAATTAATCGTTTTATGCCAACGCGATCTCAGCGCGCTACTTAACGGCGAAATTGGCAGCTTTTTTTTTTAAAGCACTTTTGATTTTAAATTTGCGTATAACCCCTGAAATGATCAAGTTGCTACAAATTGTAATATAGCAAAAAAAAAAAAAAAAAGAGAGAAAAATCACGAAAACATACATATAAAAAGTAATTTTTAATCCATTACTATCAAAATATATCATGGCTGCTAATCATAATTTTTTTTAATATCATAATTTAAATTAAATAATAAAAGCTAGTGTAATTTGTTTGGTCTGTTTAGAAGTAGCATATATAAAAATATCAGCTCAAAAGATTGTTATTTCGAGAGTTGTAATTCAAAATTTGTGAAATTCACTTAAGCTCATAAGCTCCAAGATTTCCATACCCATAATTAAAAAACTACTTTACCAAATGACTTGCACACTGAAATATAAGGATAAATTTTGACGTAGAATCTAAATATTCAATCGAAATTGGATGTTGCTATTGGAAATTTTAAAGTTGACGCGGATTTTAATGGGAAGACAGCCCCTTGTGCAATTTTTTTGCATATATATCTGTAGAAGACTTTATTCCCTACAAACTGGAATATAATATTAAGTTTAGTCCTACGATGAATAGTGTTCGAAAAACCAAAAGTGGATCCTTTTTTCCTCCCTGCAGCTGTACTAGTTATCAAAATAATGGAAGTACAGTGATCAATATGAGTGATGTTAATAAATTAATTTTGTTTTTATGACACACAAGTCTATCTAAAACTATTTTTTGTAATGCAAATAGTGGATTAGTCTATCATCAGACAGCCGGTATGGGAGCTGTGGGTTTTGTATTTTTGTGTGTATGGTGCAAGATGTCAGGTCTCACAGATTTTCAAAGGACACAAATCTTTGGTACCCGCCTACTTGGAACATCCGTCACTATAACCGCCAGAGTATTGGGGTTTTTTCAAGCTATGGTCTTTATAGTCATGTTGGCATATAGAGTAGAAGTAAAAACATACTAGGTGAAACAAAAGAATGGACGAAAGACTAAAGCTTAATGAAAGAGATCGTCGGGTATTAAAGTGGATTTGGGTATCCAAAAAGAAGTCCTCCGCATTTAAAACAAATATGATGGAGGGGAAAGATAGGCCAAAGTACATGCGCAGTAGTGCGCAAAAGAGGCAATCGGCGCAATGCATCTTGGGATACTGATATACAGGTTCCTGAGAGTTGACTAAGAGATATTCCGAAATAGGGAGGAGCATAGAACCAGTCAGACCAGTTGACTTGTACAGACGTATCATCAGACGTATCATCACTTGTACAGACGCATCATCTCATTGAATACCATGTAAAACCCGTCCCAAAATGACAAGCGCTTTGTTATGCGCAGAACTTTGAAAGCCAGTCGGCAGTATTTCATATTCCGTCAGGGAGGAAGGCTTCTCTCTCTCCTCCCTGATTTAAAGTGACCGCATAGCTCAATCAGCACATGCAGTATCCAATATCAACGATAACAGTTAGAAGAGATCCGCAAAACGCAAATCTAAGGAAGAGTAGTAATGACAATGGCACTCGCAAAACGTCAGCTACAGTGGTGCCACGACCATAAATTGTGATTGAACGGTGTATTGCACAAAGAGATATGGTCAGATGGATCATTCATTATTCATACTGTTCTTTACAACATAACGTGTGTACATCTGAAGAACACCGGAACAAGCTTATGATACGGATTGTCTTCTTCTACTGCCAAGTGTCAAAAATGGAAACGGATGTGCCATGATTTGGTACGTCATCTCATGATTTTCTCCAAGACTTGTAGTTATCCTCGATGGGAGAGAAACTGCGAATTATTATGTTGAAGTTTCAGGCAACAACGTTTATCTGATGGTTCAAATAGTGTTTCCTGGAGGAGACGGCTTTTTCAGGTTCATTATTGTCCAATTTCAATTAATTTCTAAATATGTTTGAGGAGCATGATAACGACGTCTAAAATCTTGTGTCTTAGAGTCCCCTGACTTCAATATAATTGAGCCACTTATATGGTCTATTTTGGAGAATATATTCCAAAACCGATATACTCCACTAACATCTTTATGCAAACTTTTAAAATATGTCTATGAGGAAAGGTATAATAACAGTTAGCCACCATACAGGATTAGTAAAATTCAATTCCTAGACTTCAGGTCATATTAAAGATCTACGCTGTATCAATAATTAATAATTGACTCCATTCTGTTATAAATACTATCATGTTCTATAATTTACATAAATGGTAAAACATCAATATAATGAAGCAAATTTTTTATTTGAAGTTTATTGAACAATGCTAGTAAATTGAACAATAAATATCAATTACCTATTGTATAGCTGTTATATTCATGACTGGGACCAGCTGCATCCATGTATGCATAAGAAGAGGATGCACGAAGACTTGTATTTTCAGTTGATTCACTAGCAGATGAACCTTGTGTCGGTCTACCAGCAGATGAAGATTCTATTGGTCCACCATCAAATGACTCTATTCTGCCGTTAATACTCTCATGTTCTATAATTTACATAAATGGTAAAACATCAATATAATGAAGCAATTTTTTTTATTTGTAGTTTATTTAACAATGCTAGTAAATTGAACAATAAATATCAATTACCTATTGTATGGCTGTTATATTCATGACTAGGAACAGCTGCATCCATGTTTGCATAAGAAGAGGATACACGAAGACTTGACTTTTCAGTACAGGAATCTTCAGTTGATTCACCAGCAGGTGAACGGGGAATCGGCTCACCAGAATATGAAGCTTCAGTTGGTGCACCATCAGATAACTCCATTCTGTCGTCAATATTCTCATGTTCTATAATTTACATAAATGGTAAAACAATATAATGAAGCAATTTTTTTATTTGTAGTTTATTTCACAATGCTAGTAAATTGAACAATAAATATCAATTACCTATTGTATAGCTGTTATATTCATGACTGGGAGCAGCTGCATCCATGTGTGCATAAGAAGAGGATGTACGAAGACTTGACTTTTCAGTACAGGAATCTTCATTTGATTCACCATCGGACGAATCTTCAGTTGATTCACCAGCAGTTAAACGCGGAGTCGGTCCACCAGAATATGAAGCTTCAATTGGTGCACCATTAGATGACTCCATTCTGTCGTCAATATTCTCATTTTCTATAATTTACATAAATGGTAAAACAATATAATGAAGCAATTTTTTTATTTGTAGTTTATTTCACAATGCTAGTAAATTGAACAATAAATATCAATTACCTATTGTATAGCTGTTATATTCATGACTGGGAGCAGCTGCATCCATGTGTGCATAAGAAGAGGATGTACGAAGACTTGACTTTTCAGTACAGGAATCTTCATTTGATTCACCATCGGACGAATCTTCAGTTGATTCACCAGCAGTTAAACGCGGAGTCGGTCCACCAGAATATGAAGCTTCAATTGGTGCACCATTAGATGACTCCATTCTGTCGTCAATATTCTCATGTTCTATAATTTACATAAATGGTAAAACAATATAATGAAGCAATTTTTTTATTTGTAGTTTATTTCACAATGCTAGTAAATTGAACAATAAATATCAATTACCTATTGTATAGCTGTTATATTCATGACTGGGAGCAGCTGCATCCATGTGTGCATAAGAAGAGGATGTACGAAGACTTGACTTTTCAGTACAGGAATCTTCATTTGATTCACCATCGGACGAATCTTCAGTTGATTCACGAGCAGTTAAACGCGGAGTCGGTCCACCAGAATATGAAGCTTCAATTGGTGCACCATTAGATGACTCCATTCTGTCGTCAATATTCTCATTTTCTATAATTTACATAAATGGTAAAACAATATAATGAAGCAATTTTTTTATTTGTAGTTTATTTCACAATGCTAGTAAATTGAACAATAAATATCAATTACCTATTGTATAGCTGTTATATTCATGACTGGGAGCAGCTGCATCCATGTATGCATAAGAAGAGGATGTACGAAGACTTGACTTTTCAGTACAGGAATCTTCATTTGATTCACCATCGGACGAATCTTCAGTTGATTCACCAGCAGTTAAACGCGGAGTCGGTCCACCAGAATATGAAGCTTCAATTGGTGCACCATTAGATGACTCCATTCTGTCGTCAATATTCTCATTTTCTATAATTTACATAAATGGTAAAACAATATAATGAAGCAATTTTTTTATTTGTAGTTTATTTCACAATGCTAGTAAATTGAACAATAAATATCAATTACCTATTGTATAGCTGTTATATTCATGACTGGGAGCAGCTGCATCCATGTATGCATAAGAAGAGGATGTACGAAGACTTGACTTTTCAGTACAGGAATCTTCATTTGATTCACCATCGGACGAATCTTCAGTTGATTCACCAGCAGTTAAACGCGGAGTCGGTCCACCAGAATATGAAGCTTCAATTGGTGCACCATTAGATGACTCCATTCTGTCGTCAATATTCTCATTTTCTATAATTTATATAAATGGTAAAACAATATAATGAAGCAATTTTTTTATTTGTAGTTTATTTCACAATGCTAGTAAATTGAACAATAAATATCAATTACCTATTGTATAGCTGTTATATTCATGACTGGGAGCAGCTGCATCCATGTATGCATAAGAAGAGGATGCACGAAGACTTGACTTTTCAGTACAGGAATCTTCATTTGATTCATCATCGGACGAATCTTCAGTTGATTCACCAGCAGTTGAACGCGGAGTCGGTCCACCAGAATATGAAGCTTCAATTGGTGCACCATTAGATGACTCCATTCTGTCGTCAATATTCTCATTTTCTATAATTTACATAAATGGTAAAACATCAATATAACGAAACAATTTTTTTTTATTAACAATGATAGTAAATGGAACAATAAATATCAATCACCTTTTGTATAGCTGTCATATTCATGACTGGGACCAGCTACACCAACAGAAGAATCTTGAGTCGGTCCTCCAGAAGACGGAGCTTCAGTTAGAACACAATCAGATGTAAGGGGGCTCTGTGTCTCTATAATTCACATAAACAGTAAAACATCAATGCAATGAAGCAAATTTTTTTATTTGTAGTCATTTGTAAATATTCTTGCCCGTTGTTTTTGTCACTTCTATTTTTACTAAATGTAAAATCTAAACAAGTGACAGCATAAAATAGTTGTGTTAAGTTAACAATATACAGATGTGAATGAAAACTAAAGCCATTTTTTAAGAGCACGATAATCTCGAAATTCAGTCGATTGTTCCTAATTTAAATACTATGCTTAATAGTGTAAAGGCTCGTATACCCATGATAGTTTTTCATTCTCAAATTGTTATTGAAATTGACTTTCAAGTAAAATCAAAATTGGGAAGGGAGAGAGTGGGGAGATATGTATGAACAACTGCTTTTTTTCTTTAAAAAAATACCACTTATTTATAATTCTACTGCCAAATAGGTAACTATAAGAATCCTTTTAATTTTCTATAGTTCCAGCTTATACAACATTACAAGAATTTATTTGAATTTTCTTTTTTTACTATCCCAAAAGTAAATTTTAAGTCGTATTTTATATTTGAGGTTTTCATATGTATTACTTGAGAAATAAAAATCTTGTATTGGTATAATAATAATAACAACAACAACAGAGATATGACGCTTATATTACCGTGTAAGCGCCAGCCGTGTATTTGAAGATCCACTAGAGAATCTACTGATACATGTATTCGAATCGTGAAAGTACGAAAATTGTTCTTTAGATATCGGAAAATAAATAAATGATATTATGTTTCGACAACTGTCAGTATTTTTAGAATGTCAGTCGGTTTTACAATCTCGTATCATAACAACTGTTCAAAAACAGTTGGTATCACTTTAGAGCTGTCGTTCTCATACTATCTGAGCAGTTGATTTTGGCATCTTACCACCAAACATCCCATACCTTTATTTTTTTAATTTTCAATGAAGGGTCGACCGAATAGTCTATCCTTGGTCGCGCGGGATGACTTTAATTTTTTAAAAAGCCTCTCCGATCAGTCGGTTTATGGCTTTTTAACCCACTTATGAGCAGTCGTTTTTAGAATCTCGCATCATAATAACTGTTCAAAAATAGCTGGTATTCCTTTAGAGCAGTCGTTTGGGGCTTCTCATCCCTCCCAAGCAACCAGTTTTGACATCACACCACCAAAATCACATGCCATTAAAATAAAATAACTATTAATGATATAATATACGGGTCGACTAAGTGGTCTATCCCGCAGATACACTAGTGAATGTGCGAAATCAAACTATTTTCTGCACTTTCACGTATCGGCCTAGCATATCTGTGGATCACTTACAAGGTAACATTTATAAACCAGTAGTTAATTTAAGTCTGAAATTAGCAGGATTTATATAATGAGATATGTTATGGAAGTACCATGTCAGGGGAGGAATTGGGACAGCATAAATGAAGGAGGAATGGGACACCCTTATTTGTTTCTCCCTAATATCTAAATATTTTAAACAATACATATTTATTATTTATATTTTGAAATTAAAATATGTTGCTTTTATGTTCGAAATTGCATAAACAATTATAAAAAAAAATGTCGAATGTTAAGTAATGAAGAGCTTTTTATTTATTACTATAAATTAAAATACGGATTTCGTCATACTAGGAGAGATTTTTTTTAACTAAGTTTATTTATACTATCAAATAATTGTATCTGTTTAATATTACTAAGTTCACTCTTAGACACTTTATAACAAAGTAAAAAGAAATGTTTTAGACTGACCTATCTGCAAGTTTTCATTGGTAATAATTAATTTATGAAAACGAAATTTTGGTATGGTGATCAAGCAATTTACAGAATGTCTGAAATAATTGAACAAAATCGTCATGTATTTTATGAGAAATCTGTCGAATGTTACAAATTTTGGCTTTATTTCAATTTCATTTATTAAAATAAGAATTTATTAACAAAGCTAAGCCAAGCCCTATCCCACTTCTCGAATTGCAACTCGATAAATTGAAACATTCATTTAAATCGATTTCAGTAAGTAATTTACACATAAAAAAAATTCAGTGGTAAAATTAGTAGACAATTTTAATTGTGAATAAATGTGACTTTTATGCTTACGTTTAAAAATATTTTCAAACTTTAAGTTGATTAAAATCGAATTATCTTTTAAACCATAAGTGGCATTCGACAAACGCCAGTGTAAAATCGAATGTTTATCCACACGCATTTTAATATCGACTTCTGGTCGTGAATAGACCGTTATCAAATTTATAGTAGTTAACAGACGATTCCATTCCCAGTATATTTACCAATACAAAATATTTAGAAGAATACAGAATATACTAATAATAATAATAATTTATACAGAATATTTACAAATAAATCTTAATTAGCAATTAGTCGTTAAATATTAATAATTTGTTAATAACTGAAGAATTTGCATAAATTTCTTAAAATATTAGCAATTTTTTGTAGAAAATTTTGATTATGAGGAAGACTTGCCCTCCCCCTTTCCTGCGCCCTATGTAAAAGAGGGTATGGGGAAGTTGTGATAGTTTGTGACATTTACAGGGTCAAAATATAGAGAAAAGGTGTGACATCATTTATGGACGGCCCCATATAAGGACAAGTAATTTAGGGTGAGATTTTTAGAAAAGGAAAAATGAGCTATTCAGTGAAGGACATTTCAGTATCTTCCAAATTAGATAGGGGATTAATTGGGGAGAAAATGTTTTTCTCAATCAGTGGCGGACCATGGGATTGCTGGAATTCTTCGAGTAAATATGTTGTGTGGTTGCTGATTAATGGACTAAAGATGGTCACCGAAGATGACCATCTTGGTTCCCAGTTCAGTGTTTTGCGCGCGTAAGGATTTGATTTCTTCAATCGGGGTCTGTGTAGAGACAGGGAGGGGAGAGTGGTTGGCTTTGATTGCGGAAATATTCACTTCAATAAAGTTGGCGAGATCACTCACTGCTTGTTTGATTTCTTGTATATCTTTTTTAATGGAAGTTATTTCGTCGCGGATTGGTAGCACCGGGAAATCTGATTGCGACCAGGGAGGAGTCGAGTAGGTTTTGTTATGGAAAAGTGACTTTTTGGCTTTGAAGGGAATTTTTTTTAATCGGGTTGCTTCGTTGCTTTATCTTTTTTATATATCTCGCAATTGATATAGGCTGTGTGGTCAGTTTTGTCCCATCGAAAACATTTGGCTTCGGTAAAACAAGGTTCTTTGGGGAGGTCAGCTTGACCGCAGGTGTTTACATTTGTGGGAGCTAAAACAGCCTTTCTGGTGGTGGCCGAAACGAAGCCAGCGAAAACAATTTTTGGGGATTTCGATGTATAAGGGCGTCTTATAAATAATCCTGAAAAAAGCAATTTCATGGTGAGCATTGTTGCCAATTTCTCTGACCAATATAATCGGTATAGGAGAATCTGTGCCTTTCTTGTAAAATCTAACAACCGAGTGAATCTTACGCCTGTAAATCAGCCGCTACTAAACTGTGTTATGCTATAAAAAGACTTGCTATTTCACTTAATTGTCAAAAAATAATTATTGAAGTTTCCCTCATAGTTGATAGCAGTGCTATCAACTATTAAAAATTAAATTAATAGCTAAATTAGCTATTAAATCTTTAGCTGTATTTCCTTACGGTAAGGCCTACTCTACACAGACGAGATAAACGCGTGCCAGCTTTTGCAAATGGCTCTGTGATTGGAGCATATGAACCACTATTGTATCCACTAATCACAGAGGTTTCTGCAACAAAATGCGACGCGCGTTTATTACATTTGTGTAGAATGGGCCTAAGACAGTTTTTTTTAAAATTTAAATATAACAATGATTAAGCATTTGAAAATAAAAAATTACCTGATTATGATAATAAATATGTATGTAAAATTTTATTTAAAAACATTCTTTATATATTTTGTCTTTTTTTGTTATTTCTAAAATAAAATGGAGGGGCACGATTAGCTTGAACAAGGGGGCTCGTTGGTAAATTTACACACACTCGGCCACGTGGCTCCTTTTGAAGGGCAGCACTGATGACCTTTCTTATACCCATTTCCGAGTGTTGGGTTTCGGATACGATGATTAGAATTGTTTCAAAAACTTAAAAATCTTTAGCTATTAAAAACGTATACTTCATGATGAAGTATCTTTTATACCACTGTTAAAAAATAGGAAATGGTACAGTACCAAAATATTTACGAAAGTAATATCGAAGACTAACGAATACACGAAAACCTTGTCAAAAGCGGAAATAATTTTTTTCAGATTTGAATATTCTTCAGGCACAAGTTCAAACCAAAATATCAATAGAAAATTAACAAAAGACTGCTGTGGTTGTACCTAAGGGATCACTTTTTAAAATTCGTGAATACAAAAGGTTAGATTACAATTTAAATATCCAAAGCAAAATAAAAAAAAACTATTGCGTTTATTTTTTAGGGTTTATTATTGGTACAAACTATTACCATAATATTATAACTATTATTGGAGAATACAAACCAAGTGCTTTGTATTCTCGAATCCCAGCATTATCTGCAAAAGTTAACGCGTGTTAAAAGCGTTCGTGTACTAGTCATAGAGTAACGATACATATAGAGGAATAAAAATGCTGATTTCCGTGTGTGCATCATTGAAACCACGTGATAGGTGGAAATGCCAATTCATTCATGCGCCAATATTACTCTTGGCAGGCCTTGGCGACTTTCAGAACTAAGCGAGATCGAAGTATTGTAATATGGTTTTGTGTTTAATTTTGTATTTAAATATCGTTTTTTTAACGAGTGGCACAATTTAAGGGAGTTTAACAGATATATTAAAGATATTTTTCTTATTTTGTACTTTTGAAATAATTGCGTTACGTTTTTATGTAAAAAATTTACCATAAGCGAAGTTCTTTCAATTGTTATTTTGTATAGTTCAATAAGAAAATATGAACAATTAAACCGGAGAAATATAAAGAGTTTCGTTTTTTCGAGTATTGACACAAAGAAAATTATATTTTCGTTTCGTTAATTAAGAGGAAATATTTAGCGCAAATTGTTTGAAAATAAGTAAATACCTACATATATGTTAAGAAGTTGAATACGAACAGAACGGCTTATCACCAAAAAGAAGAAAGTGCACCAAATTTGGAACTCCTGCAGATGTCTGAACGCCAAATGTGGCAGCGCTAAAACCACGTGATGTTGGTTTTTGTATTTCAATGTTGACACCGCGGCCTTACGAGAGTCTGGCATTGAAGGCGCTCTCTATTTAATATAACAACTCTCTGGTACTAGTAATCAAGCATTCGTTTATCTGAACGCAATGTTCGTTGATAACTGACACTACTCACATTTTCATCCTCTCTGGTGTTTGTTAGATGCAACTTAACCAGTCTTACTGTATGCAGTCATAAATTTGGATATTGCGTCTCGTGACCCACCAAACAATTTCGCTACCTTGGTCACAGGAGCACCTACCATACGAATCCTAAAAATTTGGCCGAAATGAAATTTCGTCAGCTTTGATATTTTTCACTCAAAACTCCACAGAACAACATTGACGACAAACGATAGAGGAGATTATATAGATAGTTGAATTAGGAAACAAAGACAGTACCACCTACAAGTTCTACTCTAACTAATATGTAAATTAAAACAAGTATTTTTCACGGTGTTTCCATATTTTTGTCCACTATATATAAGTTCAGTTTACATAACATGCAAAATTTCGATTTTTTCTTTAAAATGGAAATTCAATTTAGAATATATATATATATAGGCTGTATGTAGAGATATAATATATACATAAAAATCCTTAACAAATGTTTAACTTTGTATACATTTTCAATTGCTTTTAAATTTCCGTATTTAGACATATAATTTTATGCTTAATATAAACGCTTTTTGTATGGAGGTGAGCCCTTAATAATTTAGAAAATGTACGATTGTGTGTGTGTAATAAAGATTATGCAAAATAAATACAAAAGAAACTAAGAACATAATGCTTTTTATTCGAAAATAATCGTGTTTGAAACAAAAGCCACCAAAACGGGATGTCCATTGTTAGTGGAAACAAAACTTTGTGCTGAAACTTTAACATGGGATTGATTTCTAGCAGCTACGCAAACCTTGTGAAGATCGTTCATACTCTCGATGAAGATTGCTGAAATTTGTCGTCAATAATAAACAACAAATGCCAATCCACTGCAGGTTTCATCTCTGGAACTTTCGTTGGCGGAAGCTATAAAGATTTCATTTGCCTTCCAAGAGATCTATCGGATCAGATCTTGATGGTCATTCCATTCGCAGGATACCTTCATTTTCTGGGGAGTGAGCTACTAGATTGATGCGAAGGAAGCTCGCATTATTGTTCATGAATAAGAACTCTGATCCTTGATTGTTAAAATTGCCTGCTCATTTTTGAAGTAACTTCGTCATTTTTGACGAGCTTCCAATTACATATTTCGTCAAACTAAGGAATTTTTTTTTTTTTTTTTTTGAGGAAATTTATTTCGTCAAAAATTTAAATCATGGATGTCTCGTTCTTGAGTCATGCAAGCTAACCAGTAGACTAGAAAAGCTCATTTGAATTGTGGCAATATACGTATATAAATATGAGCCGATACCACCAGAAATAATGTGTAGATTACTTTCGTTAAAAATGTGAAGATTCTTGCTTCATCAAAAGTCAAGTGATTCAATGACGAAATGATTGTCAAATTTGCCGAAAGTAACGTTGACGATTGCAGCATTCTAAAAATGAGTGTTCTGTACCTCGAAATGGATAAACGTATTGTTCAAAGATGTCGTCTCTGTACTTCTGAGTAGTAAAATATATTTTCTACTTTATATGAAGATATAAGTCTGTACGACTGTGTAACATTGTACCTAGCACAAAGACTAGCAATTGCGCTACTTGAAAGTAGTGATGAGAGAATATTTGAATAACAGTTATAAAATACTATTATTTCAATATTCGATAATTAAAAATATTATTTATGAGAAATAAGTTATTTATTTGCTAAAAAGAGTAGTATTTCGAAATCAAAATAAAAAAATATTTGGAACAAATATGTTCTTTAAACAATTAATAGATGCGCTGTTTAATTTTATCAAGAAACACCTAAACCGTCAAAAAAAAAAAAAAAAAAAAAAAAAAAAAAAAAAAAAAAAGCAAACGATCTGTTTACACATCCCATTCCTTCCCAACTTATTCCGTGATAAATTGAATTCCTCAAGGGCAGAAGGATCGCACAGCGCAATAATATCAGGATTGAATTATCATACTCTGCGATATTTATGTCACTTCGTTATTGGCACATGTACAAACATTTCAAGAATTATTATGATAAAAAAAATCTTATGATTTTTTTTATCGTACGTTCGATTGTATCAGGATATTTTTTTGAATGTTCTAGTCAGCGAAAATTTATTGCTTCAGGAGTGTACGAGTCCAATTCATTTGGGGGGTTGGCATGAATGTGTGAATCGGTTTTCGAGTGTATTTTGTTTATATCATAGAAATTCTTTGGAGAAAGATATTTTGTTTGCGCTTCGTATTTAGCTGAATGATTTCAACTGAAAGCGATTCTTTGGTACTCTTTGTCGCATTGTAAAAGGTAAATAGCATACATTTAAAATGTTATTAATTTTCTTATTTATCACGGTCTGGTATATTAAATAAAAACAGAATTTGGATGGAAGTTTAAAGTGTTGTTGACAAAAATTGAGTAGCAATGAATTTTTGTATGTGTATATTGAGATCGCCACTATGCATTTAATGATGTAAAGATGATTAGAAGAAGTTAATGTTTATATAATATAAATAATTTTTTGAAATATTAAGTGTTGGATCATTAACAGTATTTTAATGAAAATAATTCCTACTATCAACTAATAAAAAAATCATGAAAATTTAGCATTTGATTTTTAACGGCGCCTAATTCCTAGGTTGATGACATTTAATTTCGCTTATGATGTTAAATATACTAGTTATTTCATTATAATATCGTAATAACTGTCGTTATTTTATATTAACTATTAAGCTCATCCCTACTTGAAAGTGAATAATTAAAGCGACGTATTGGGGATAAAAACGGGTTTCTGATTATTTTTGTAACATTATATGACGAGAATCATTTCGCAAACAGATTTTGAAGATTACATTGCACCACTCATTCCGAATTTGATGCTTTCAATTCAATTGTAAGGCCTATTTTGCATATATGATTATAACTCAGCTAAAGAGCCGAAATGGTTAATTTTACATTGAGTAAAATCAGTGTATATTATGAATCGCTATGTGTTATTTAACATGTTGACTGCGGTTATTGACGACGTGTTGAACAATTTCCTTCTTGCTTGGTGGGTAAGCATATAATCATTGTCTCATATTTAAAATGTTTTAAGAAGGTATTAAAAATTTTTTTCGCAAAAGAAAAAGTAAACAGTAACATATCCATTAATGTTATTTCGTTTATAGAAGGGTTATAGACGCACGATGTAGAGTCCCAAACTTGGTTCGAGGCACTATTTCAATGCATTTTTTTTCGGTCGCTGACTTCTTATCCAAAAACTGCTTGTATGAAATTAAAGCATCAATTATTTAATATTATTAACCACTAACGCTCGAGACTTATTATTATAATATTGAACAACAGATTGAGGGTGTCTGGCTAACTCTGTAAGTCAGCATATTTTTGTGTCGATTCTGTTCACTGCCGGTCGTTTGGCGACAATCATTGACATTTTATCGAGGTAGTCATAAACTTATGTACATACAAATCAGGGCCACCCTTAGGGATGTGCGACGAGTGCCACCGCACAGGGCTCCGCGTTCATCAGAAAAAATTAAAACGTGTTGCAATTAAAATAATGTTTTTATTTTGACGTGAAACGTTTAGAAAATTAGCTACATGGGATATCACAGGGCTCCCAACACTTTTTACATATGTCCCTAGGGAAAAAGGGACCAAACATCTTAAAAAAAGGGACCTACAAAATTTAAATCTTCATTAAATTTTAAGTCATCAATGTAAGAGTGACAAAATTATAGAAAAAACGTAATAGAGCAAAAAGTTTTAAATAAAAAAAAAGGTATATTTTCTATGTATAACAATTATAGATATTGTGTCATCACAATTATCGTATAACTATAGTCGACAATTTGGCAATTTTGTATGGATTGTGAAAATACGAGTTTGGGCGATGTTTTATCTTTACTTTGGCGATTTCGAAATCTGAAACGTGGCAGCACTGAATTGAATGCAATTAAATTAATCGTCGGACAGTTGCTGAGTGACTTTTTTAGTCACTCAACCGATTAAAAGTTGCAGTGCAATTATTGCTTGTGCCAGGCAAATCATTTATAATCAGATTTGGTTGCATCAGTCGCAATTCGGTAACTTTTCCCTTACCATATTCAAGAGTTTAAAAACTATTGTTTAAATAGTTACAGGTTATGTATTAAACATTCCTATTTCAAAATCATAGTAACATAAACATCAGCTGACTGCAAAAATATACCATTTCATTTCCAGTTTTATAACATCAATTCCATTCGCAATACTTCGAAGCCTGCATTATTGAGATGGTCTTGCATTCAGTATAACTCTTCACAAGTCGTTTTAAATAAAAGCGTACATATTTTTTTCCCATCATTGAATGTATTATAAGCTATTTGTTACTTTTGGCAGAAATAAGACATATATCATATAAATCAGTGAATGAACATATAACGGGCAGCACGTGCATTTTGCTGCAGCAATAAAACTATGTTTAAGAACACATACTGAATCGTTACGACTCCTTTCACTCGTTTTTCCAGTACCCCTAGTAAAAATTCGAGGGAAAAAAAAACATTTAATTTGAGGGTTTTTTAACTATAGCATTTTACTATTTCAAGTATTATTCCAAACAAATTTGTGCGAAAATACTTTAATATTTTTGTAATAATCTCATGTTTTTTGTAACTTTTAAAATTATGTCCCTAATTGAAATTTAGCAGGGATGACACTTACTCCAGAAGATGTCTATTTTACAAATAAAATGTAAATCGAACAGTATTTTCCTAATTACAATACGAGCTACTGCGAATATATATAATTACAATTTACACTTGCACCTGCTATTTATCATTCTGCAAGTAATTTTTTTTCAGAATATAGTCTCTTTTCCCCTTATTTTAGCAAAAAAATTTATTTTTTCGCCTTTATGCCTATGATAACACATTTCTGGCCCTTTTCCCTCCCCTCTATTTAACCAAAAATTAATTTATTTCATTTTGTATTGGCCATTACAAAAATCACCATCCATGTTCGTATTTATGTTGAGTCTGCTAATAGGATGTTGCAACCCTCGAAATATCCTTAAACTAGGAGCGCTTGCTGTTTTTGTCTTTACAAATGTAATTAATCAATCACATTGTTGTAGAATGTAGGGGGGGGGGGGAAGGGACCTGTTGCGAGGCCTGATATCAGGATAGAAGCACTGTTACGAATTTTGGGTGATCCATTCCGACACTATACCTCCGTGACAAATAGCATGACTTTACATAAATTATAGGAAACTCTTTTGATAGGAAATAAGACCCATTTTAATTATTAATAAAAATAACAACGTAACGCAGACTTTTTGCGAAACGGAATACAGGGATCGCAACACTTTTTACATTGTTCCTAGGGAAAAAGGGACCAAACATCTTAAAAAAGGGACCTACAAAATTTAAATCCTCATTAAATTTTAAAACATCAATTCTATTCGAAATTCTTTGAAGGCTGCATATAATGAGATGGTCTTGCATTGAGTATAATTCTTCGCAAGTCGTTTTAAATAAATGCATAAAATTTTTTTTTCCACGATTGAATGTACTCGTATTATAAGTTGCTTGTTACTTTTAGCAGAAATTGACATATATTATATAAATCAGTGAATGAACATATAACGGGCAGCAAATATATTTGGTTGCAGCAATAAAAATATGTTTAAGAAGACACACTGAATCGTTTCGACTCCTTTCACTCGTTATTTCAATACCCCCTAGTAAAAATTTGAAGAAAAAAAAATTTAATTTGAGCATTCTACTAATTTCAAGCATTATTCAAACCGAATTTTTGAAGAAACGGTCCGAATTGAAATTTAGCAAGGATGCCACTTACTACAGAAGATGTCTATTTTACACCGAATAGTATTTTTCTAATTACAATACGAGATACTGGGAATATATATATTGGGTTGGAGGGAAAGTTCTGTCGTATTTTTAATAGGCAGGTGATTTTTCTTGTAAATAAAAAAAACATCTGGCTAGTGAGTCAATCGGATTTTTTTTGTTTTTTTAGACTGCTGTATAATATAAAAGGTGCCCTTTTTTACCGTTCATCATTTACTTGTGATATTTAAAGTGAAAAACATATCAGTAGATAAAGTGCATTTACGACACTGCATTTTATATGAATTCCAAAAAGGAAGCAATGCATCGGTTGCATGTAAAAATTTATGTGCGGTATTTGGAAAAGATATTGTAAATGTTCGTACTTGTCAAAGATGGTTTAGCAAATTTCGTTCCGGGGATCTGAGCCTCAAAGAAAGTGATCGATCTGGACGACCATCCAAGATCGATAATGATGTTTTGCGATCCATGTTGGAAAATAATCCACATTTAACAAGTCGAGAAATTGCAGAAGAGTTTGGCATTCATCATACAACTGTTCTAGATCACATTAAATCTGTTGGGTTTGTGTTAAAGCAAAGTGTTTGGGTTCCACATGAATTAACGGAAAAGAATTTGTCTGATCGTGTAAGAATGTGTTCATCACATCTGATTAGACACAATGTGGAGCCGTTTTTGGACAGGCTGGTTACTGGAGATGAAAAGTGGATTCTTTACAAGAATATTAAGAGAAAAAAATCTTACTGCATAATTATGTAACGGGAAAAAAAATTCACGTCTTTTGAAGGTGTTTCTAAGGCAGTTGCTGACTATTTTAACTCCAAGGATGAGAACTTCTACAAAACAGGAATTCACAGGTTACCTGAAAGATGGCAACAGGTTGTAACAAATAACGGAGCATATATAATTGATTAATATTAAACACATATTTTTATAAATGAATTCAAATATTTTCTTTAAAATACGACAGAACTTTTCCTCCAACCCAATAATTACAATTTACACCAGCTATTAATCATTCTTCCCCTGAACAAGGTCTTCATTTACATTTTGTTTTTGATACACTGCATAAACGAGATCCGGTAGTCCTGGAAGGAGAGAAATTGTTTACACATAGACTAACTACATTTGTAAAGACAAAAACAGCAAGCCAGCTCCTTGTTTAATGATATTTCGAAAATTACAACACCTTATTAGTAGATTCAACATAAATACGAACATGAATAGTGATTTTTGTAATGGCCATTAAAAATGAAAAAATAATAATATTTGGCTACATAGGGGAAAGAGACAGAAATGTGTTATCATCCGCATAAAGGGAGGGAAAAAAATATTTTTGTTAAAGTAAGGGAAAAAGGGACCATATTTTGAAGAAAAAAAAGGACTTTTAAGTACTTCAAGTAACAAAAAGGATTTTTAGGGATAAAAGGGACCTGTTGCGAGGCTTGGGAATATTCTAATATTTTATGTAAATAAAATGTAGCCGCATCAAACATTTGTAGTTGATTGTCAACATTTATAGTTGATAAAAAAATCCCGATTGACTTTTAATGCTTTGTCTGTAACAGCACCTCGTACTATGCTTTGGCCGCTACACAGTACGTCTAGGCCCCTATAAACTAAACAAATGTCGCACAAAAATGTTTACTAAACAGTAATTTTTGTCATGAATAATATCAGGGGGTTAAAAAAAAAGCACTCTCGAAACCTGGTTTTTTGCGGAATTTCATGTTCTTTATGTGTGAAATATCATCCTTTTTTCGCAAAATTTTCCACTCGAGATATTAGATGGAATTGCATTTCACAATTTAGTGAAAAAAAATGTTTACAGTTCAAGCAATAATATAGAAGAAATTTACGAAAAATTATTTATACGGCACTTCGACCATGTACTTTTTTCACCCATAATAAAAAATGACATAGGAAAAAACAAAGAGTTTTGTTATTTTCATGGGTAAGACAACATAAACCAAAATTCGTTAAATTTGGAGGTTTTGATGGAAACTTTTTTTCTCATCATGTTTTGGCCAATTTGCTGATGTCAATGACTCTATGGAAGGTGGCTCATATCTCTCTTGAAGTCTGCCTAAGTACAGTATTGTACAGATATGAGCATGAAGAAAAGTGCCGAAGTCCTGGTGTAAAGACCAGTTTCTCCAAGTCTCCTGTATATAGTTCGTCCTGAAGTCTTAGGTCCTGTAGTTACTGCCACAGCTTTAGAGCCGTCTTATAGACACAATTCTGTGACATATAGCAATTGCTATATATAAATGTCGAGTAGTGTTTATTGGATAACCGACAATTGTCCTTCGACTTAATTCCTAGTATTTTGACATTTTTTCACATCCTTGAGATGACATAATATGGCACATTCATAATTCTTTGTTGGGGAGTCCCCAAAATACAATGATTATTTCCTTAAAGTAAAACTTGTCGAATTGGCGTCTTCGTGCCATAATTCGCCCTTCATCAACACTTCCAAGATCTTGAGTCTCCAGAAATCTTGAATGTAATGCACAAGAAGCATATATTGTTCGTCATCTGGTTGCTATGCGGCGCGCGCATATTCTTTTTTTCCTAAGACTAAAAACGGGCTTTAGAAAAATACTTTGAATAAAATACAATAAATTTTATACATAAGTTACCAAGGTCTCGGCATAAAGAGTGGCGTTCAAATTGAACATTTAAAGCTTTCGATTTATTAAATATTACTTGAAATCCGATTTCCACGATTTGCTACGACAATGTATTTGTATGATAATTGCAAATAATGAAGCATTTTTAAACTTCTCAAGACAAGTACGCATACAAATCGTCGAAAAGTAGACAACATAAAAAAAACTAATTTTTTCTATGAAAGCCGTTTTTTATGAATTGGTATTAAAAAAGTATACGATTTCACAGTAATTATATCACACCTCAATGGCTACTGAGAGATAAATCGTTGCAACATTTTAGACAAATCACGCTTAAATGTAGCTACAAAATTGAATTGAAAGCTTTCTGACAATTGGATCTCAACGGAGAAAATTAAAAGGTTGTGGGATGTTGGTTAATACATTTTTATACAAATAATTTATAATCACAATGCCTTATACTTACTTTCAAAAAAGAATTTCTTATTTAATATACAAAAAAAAAATCTACAATCTATGTTTTATTTCGAAGTATGTATCGGGAAAATTCGCACTTTAACTTTCTCGAAAACATAAATAACATATTAAATAAATACTTTATATAAACTATTTTAATCTTTTATGAAATGGATGGGCCGTCTGCTAAGTGGTGTAGGCCCTAGATCAATACGTTGTCCAGTAATGAGTTGATTGTCATTAGACATAAAATTTTAGCCAAGACGAGTTGCAAACTTTAAATGCTCTTATCTCGGAACTCTGATTTTGGAGTTGCACCACTTGGCAGCCAACCTGCCCAAATGTAGAAACAAAATAATTTTCAATAGTATTTCATACAAATTCAATTAACTCTCTTTTTTAATTATAAAACTTTATTCAATATGAATGATATTTATTATGGTAGGATGTTATAGAGGAACATTAAATTGAAGGGAAAAAATCTGATTGTACAGAACTAAAGGAAAGAAAATAAGATTACAATACATTTTAGGTTTCAGGGGAGATTGATATTCTATCGATAGTATATTAGTCGGGGATTTAAAGTTAAGTGAAATGAATCGCCTAATGATATACTTATAATAGACAGAACAGAAACCTCCCTTCAAAACTACAATGTGTTTTGTAATTTTATTTTATTCAATTTAGATCTCACGGTCGATTTTTCAAATACAAAAATTGGCGTTGGCAGAGGCGCCATGTATAGAAATAAACATCCGATAATAAAATTTTTGGTAGGATAGTAGCTATGTACCTAATCTTGTGCTTAGGCTTGGGCGATATTTTGCAATCGCGATTAATCGCCAGCCAATAATCGATATTTTCCGATTAATTGATATTTCTAAAATATATATCGATTACATACTGTTGATACAACGATATATCTATATTTGGTGAGTAAAATAAGCACAGTAGCAATAAGTAAACACAAAGATGTGTACCTTAAACTTACGTTATAGGTACTGGACTTTTTGTTTAAAAAAGAAAACTAGGAGTTATCCGAAATAAAAGTATTTGAAACATTTAAAAGGGAGGATTTTTTTTTATATCTTTCTAAGTTGATTAATTACAAGTTTATTTGCATTATATTCAAAATTAGACTAAATTAATGACTTTGACAATTAATATTCTAGCATTTCCATACTAAGTATTAAAGGATTGCTATTTCTAAGAGCCTAAATTCCAAGTTTTATATATCGATGTACCTAAAACTTTTGATCCCCTAATCGAAATAAGATTTTTCTCTTAAACCATGCTATTTTAATCTTCTATTTAATTAAAAATATATACAACAAACCTCCACCATTTGAAGAAAATTATATAATCTAAAATAGGTTATACAATTTGCTTATTATTTTTTATATTTAAAAACGAAGGACTATAACAAAACAGTAAAATATAGGAAACATGACTGAACGACAAATATATTTTTTATAAGTCAAAATGCGAAAACTAAGAATTAATGGCTTTGTTAAAGTCATAGATATATGTCCATCTTATATACTTGAATATTTAAATATATCTAACAAATAGTAATAATGGAAAATTTAGCAAATTTTACTAAACGTTAATAAAATTAAACTTCAAAAAAGCTTTTAAAAACAATTTAAATATTTTGTATGGCATGCTTCACATCTTAATTAAAAATTCGTTTTCTAAGAAATGCTCACCAAAACTAAAAGTCCTTGCTGAAATACATTCCCTGTTACAATATTCATTTATTGTTACAATATTGATTTATTGTAACCATCGAATTACGCGAATTTTTATGACTTCGTATTTAATAACCATTCCAATGGAATAGAATTCAAAAATGCAACTAAGCAAAAAGATTGAATAACAGAATCGTCCTTCTCTTTCTCATGTGAAAAAATCGAAACATCTGCGAACCACAAATATATCTAATTATAAATAACATCTTAAATTAAGTGCATGGTATCGTAATTTATGGATACAAATATAAATTTGACCGTGGGTTCAGCTTAGCTTAGCGCACTCATCATTTTATTGTTTTTAACGGAAAGGATTTCAATTCTACTGATAAAGTTTTGAAATATGATATTCATTGCTGAAGTGTAAAATGAATATTTGAAGTTTTTGATTTTATGGGATATATTTGGGGTAAAAATAATAATAAAATATTCATTTGTTAGGGACTTTTGTTTTCTTATATAGTTCTATAGCATCAGTTTAGTGGCACAAATATAAATTTTACGCATACTCGACACCATTTGTTGATAAATAAATGCAATGAGATTGTAATTTGGCACCCCGAGTGTTCCGTAATACCGAGTGTATTTTAGACTAATCGCAAAATCGATTATTTGTCAAATCGAAAATTACATAATCGAAATCGCGATGTTTTTTTAATTCCGGATTTTCGATGAAAATCGAATAATCTCTCAAGCCTAGTGCCTATCAGTTAAAATTTTCAAGTTAGTTCCCAAAAGGAGGTCCCCGGGGCGACTCTGGCCTTTTTTGCCGCCGGGGGTGCAAAGTATGACATTTTTCTGGTGTTCATTTTTCCTAGTATTAACTCAATATTCTGACGTTTTTTGTTATTATTTTCTCGAAATATTTGGTTTGTGATTTCGTTAAAGTTCAAAACTATTAGACTGATAGAAAATATCCCAGAACTAGACTGTTAATATTTTGTAGAAACTAGATGAATTGTTTCATAATAAAGAAAGATTTGTTTAATTTAGTATAAAATTGTGTAGTGTTACAGGAGCCCACCGCAGAGGACAGAAATACATGATTACTACACCCCGCGCCAAAAGTTTAGATACTGCTGTTTTAAGCTAATGAAATTTTAATTACAGCAATTAAAATGTACAAGCGTTTTAGAACAATTAGACATAATTTTTTTTCGAAAATGACAGTTTAAATCAGTTAAAAAAAAGATAAATTTTCACGCGTAAAGTCATCGACACAAAACATGAGGGAAAGCCGAGGATAGTGGAGACTATATATATATAAGGTGTGCTCGTTCTTCGCTTTTTGAAAGTGGGCAAGGAAAGGACATTTTTGCTTCGCCTTACTATGGGTCTTTGATCATTCTCATTGGCTGTGTGTTTCAAGCATTGCTACTTAGGTTCGATCCCCGGTTGGGTAAGTACCGATCCCCGGTTGGTAAATCACAAGTGGTGATTTAATTTTTAATTAGCAAAATAATGTAAATAATTGTGTTCAGGTAGCTTCACTACTAATCCGTCCTTGTTTTGTTATGTCCCCATATTTTACTTGATTGAAATTGTAACTCATTTAATGTGTCCAATACAAATGCATTGACTGACAAATTCAAAACTCCAACCCCCATTTTACTCTTTCAAAATTCATGGACATGCTCTCGTGGCAGCTAATATTATTTTAATACGCTTAATTTATTAAGCAAATCTTTTGCAATCCTTAAAATATAATTTAAACTCATAAAATACAGCAAATACTAAATAAAATTAGCGAATATCACTTTTAAATAGTTCACAATAAAACGAATAGATGGCAGAATCTTACGAACCATTTGTTCAAATTGGCTGAAATTGATTCCGGGATATTTTAATAACTAAACCACTTGCAAATCGATTCAAATTGTTTTTTGAAGCAAATTTTAACTGTTTCTTTTAAATAAATTCATGATTAGTTAAAAACAAGAATTCTTGTTAAATTAAGTTTGCTCTGTAGACTCCTAAAACGACTGTACAAACGAGAGCATTAGACACGCCCACAGAAGGCGGAAGTAGGCGTCACTAGACGTCAAAAATATCCTTTCCCCGCCCTCCGTCAGAAAGCGCGAGAACGAGCACACCTTATATATATATAGTCTTCACTATCCTTGAGGGAAAGCAACATTTCAACGTTCACATTCGAGGGGTCGAAAGTTAGGCAGGTTACTTCTGACGAAGTTGCACAAGTGTAGAAACTATACTCGGAAGGCCAGTATATTTCCGATATTGCATCAATTTTGAATAGATCGAAATACGGCATTTATCGAATATTTAGAGGAGGGAAAATACATTCAAAAATTTCGCAAGTGATCAGCAGAAAGGACGACAGAGTGATTCGAAGGATGGCAGCTTCGCAAACAATGCCCACACGGCAAATTCAGTTTGCATCAGCCCAGGGCCGAATTAGGCATAGGCTACAGCTTAGGGGCCCGCACACCACACACACACAAATCAACTAGCGGAAAAAAATTATTTGGAAGGATGATAATCAAAATCCTATTGAAAAGAGTATAGCTACAACCTTTTTATTGACGGAGAAAAATTCGATTTTTTTTAAATTTGAGAGACTTATTAACATTTTTATAGATTCCAGAATGCCATTGCACCTTGGGATTAAATTAAACCGTTGAATTTTTTTAACATAGTATTGGAAATTTACAAAACACAGTGCATCCCAATTTCATTTGTACACTCAAAAACGATTTAATTTGCAATTCTGGAGTATATAAGTTTTCAAAATCCCTCCCCCCCCCCCCCCCCCGATGAAGTTGGGGGCTGCACAACATATTCAGCCTAGGGACACGCTAAATGTAAATCCGGCTCTGCATCAGACCCAATTTGTTTCCATTCCAAGCGTCTGATAAGATGTGAGCATTTAGTTTGTTCTTGGTGTGCAATAGAATCAAACACGTTTTGGTGTAGGAATTTGTTTGAATAAAATTTCTATCTTCGACTTAAAGCTCTGTCATTTGAGCCATAATTTTAATAATTATATTTTTGCAATTAAGGAATCAATCTTTTAAAGGTGAACAGGAAAGAACACATTTAAAAATTAAAATTCGCTACAAAACTAAAATTAGCAATTGTTAGTATGTATTTGGAATTTAATAGGTATATATGAATTTTAACCATATACACATTATACCTATTAAAAATAAAGCATGATGTACTGTGTTTTTACATAAATTTTTGTAATTTGAATCGAACACTTATAATTACTAACGCCCCACTGTTAAAATACCTAAATAACAGTTAAAGTTATTCATTGTTTTGATATTTTGTACTAACTGCCATTTTTACAGAGTAACTACTAAACTAATCCCTGTACGAATTGTACTACATATAACTATACAAAATAATACAAATGGTGGGGTTAATCAAAGGAAGGGAAAATGCAAGGCCCAGCTAGGATACCTCTAAGCTCCCAAACCTATACTCACTCGCAAGATGCAATCCCCCTGAGGGAAGAAAAATTAAACTTGGCTACAAAACTATAATATTAAAGTGTTAGTATGCATTTAAAATATTAGTGAACCAGACAATTTACTTAAATAGTTATATTAGTATGGAAATCATCTAAAAACACTTCACTCATATAAGTCAATCATATAAGTACCATCATATATACCAAGTTAAAACAAAAATAGTTAAAAATAAACTATACTTCAATTTCTAAAGTAAATTCAAATGAGAAAGAAAGTACCGACATTTAATTAGTTAACTAATTGAAATTAATTTACTTAACTACATTAGTTAACTAATTGAGCACCAAATTTTAATGATATGAGCGTTCACATATAAAATTGACTAGTAGCACTGGCATTGAAATAGTGTTATCAGTTTTTTCGTATACTATCTTTTTCACAACTCTAGCTTGTAAATATCAATTTTACTTTCGAGATGACTTATTTTTTAAAATTTAAGAAGATAGCAAATGTTTATCTTCTTAATAATGTCTCCATAACCTCTAATACCTAAAAGTTCCGGTTACATGGTTTTTAACCTGTCAAAGTTCCGGTGACATGGTATCACCTGTCAAATATCGCAACTCTATTTTATCTTTATTCCGTGTCTTTAAAGTATCTACTCTCGTTTTTTTTATCCTCCCGCTCCATCTCTGCAATTTCGGTTTTAGAACCGAATCATGTTTATTTCTAAATTGTTCACTCGCATGCTTTTTCACCTGTAACTAATTCTGTTTGTAAACAAACTACACAATGCTCTTGGTATTTGCATTATTGTTGACTCAAAAGTTGGCACATGTGTCCCCCACCTTTGACTCGGTTCGATCTATTTTCAGTAAAAAAATTTGTAATTTGATCGGAAACTCCGCTAAAATGTACGTCTACATTAGGGTGCATCAAACGCCTTTCTAGAAACAAATAACTTTGTCCCCAAACTAAAAATGTTCCATTACGCATGAAAAGTTGACATACCAAATATTTTCGCTTTCCAAACAATTTTAGGGGGGCCACGACAACTTTGAAATTTCAGATTTTCTGCGTAAACTCCAAAAATTCAGTATTTTTTATACTTAATTACTTTCATATTTTTTAATATTCCAGGAATAAAAATTATAATGAAATAAAATATGGATCATATAAATATTTAATGTTAATAAATTATATTGATTTCAGGTGACTAATGACAACTTTAACTTTGTTTACAATACAGTGAATTTCCTGTTTGTTTCAACTTGAGATTTTCATTTTGAACTAAATTTCTACTTTTATTTTGTTTATTTCTAGTTTTATCATATTGAAGAAGGTCTCAATAAAAACAGGACTAAATTGGAGTTTTCAAAAAACTGGTCCTTTCACAAGTAAAGCTGTTTTATGAAAAAGTAAATATCCCAATGATCTGTGAACAAAAAGCTTGTGAAAAAAATTATAAAACTTCTTGATGATAGTGCAAAATTAAGAGTGATACCCCTTAATCGAAGATCTGCACCGATTTCTATAGACAAGGTAAAACAGATGGAAGATAAACTACCTTTAACATTTCCTTTATGGCCTGTGAATGTAGAAAAGCTAATAAAGAACAAAGAAGACCTTTCCTTCCTTCAGTCAATGCAAAGTGACCGTTTGGCAACGTTCGGATCATATGACAAAAGTCTTGGGGAAAAAAATCAAACGAAAAGAACAACGGCTACAGCTACAAGAAATAAGAAGGGCAAAAGAGAATAGAGAAATTAGCTCCAACTTAATATTAAATGATATTCGCAGTTCTAATGATGATTCTGATGAACAAAGTGACACAAATGATGTCAAAAACTTCGATTTTGAAGGACTCTCAACAACTACTCGAAGTCATCAACGAAATAAAAAAATGGAAACGAGTTTATTCATCCCATGACATTATGAAGAAACCCAATATTGTTTCACTAGCAACACGCTTAAATATGAGTCCAGGACAACAGGCAGCATACACAAAAGCATTAATTACAGAACTGGGAGGAGAGACATCTACAATTGCAGCATCTTACGCAACAGCAGACAGAACAAGACAAGTAGCGATGGAGATTTCATCTGCGTGCAAGGAACAGTGGTGCTTTCCTAAATATACAACTCTGCATTGGGATACAAAACTTTCAACAGCATTGTCCAATAAGTACAAAACAGAAGAACGTCTCACCATTGTTGTTGGAAATGTTCACTAGCTAAAGATTCTTGGTGTGCCAGCATATCCCCAAGGAACTAATCGTAAATGTGGCTCAATCATTGCCTACTTAATATATAAGCAGCTCACCTCTTGGCAATGCACACAAACAATTGTGAACATAACATTTTACACAACTTCTTCCAACACAGGCCATGTTACTGCTGCTTGTGTCAGTATGCAACAGAAATTGGGACGTGTGCTTTTTTGGTCAGTTTGCCGTCATCATATTGGAGAAGTCATTTTGTCTCATGTTTTTGATGACTTAAGGTTCGATTTCGAAGAAACGATTTCGTGACAATTTTGATCAAGATCATAGTTAATTTGAACCATATGACTCAGTCAGTGATTATACAAGCGAGAAGCATAGTTAATGACATTAGAGCCAGTGCAATCCAGACGGCAAAATGTGCAAACGATTCTGGAAAATACAGAGCTGATTATATAGAATTCGCCTAAGCTTTGCCTAATATACCTCGACTTCCCCAATATTACACAAGCAGTAAAACTAAACCGACCGGGAGCCTTGCACAAAGCACGTTCGATGGCCAAATTGTTATACACAATTAAAATTTGTCTTCTTGAGCAGCAAATACAGCAACTACCTACTGGTAAAATAACTTCAAAACAATAGGTTGCCAAATTGCGTGACTTTGCCACTCTCATCTACAGAACCTGGTGGATAACCTGTGATTCCGCCATAAATGCCCCTTGGAATGACCTACAAACGCTTCGTTCTCTTATAGCGTACAAGGTTGCCCATCCCATCAAATCTGATAGTACAATCAGTGCCTTTGAGAACCACTACTGGCATCTTACAGAAGAGATGGTTCTACTCGCTCTTTGGAGCAACAAAGTTCCACCACAAGAACGAAAAGCTATAGCTAATGCAATGCTAGTTACAAAACCAAATTCCACCGATATTGCTTTTAAATTGCAAGGTAGATATGGCATGGATTTTGTAAAGCCCAAATTTTCCAAAAATCTCACTGTAAATACAACTCTTTCTGATTTAGTTGGAGTGGATTCTTGGTTTTTATTTTATCTGCATGAACTAGACTCAAATTTTTTAATAGAAGATGTTTCAGAATGGTCAAGTTCGGTATCTTACACCACATTACTCACAAAGTTGCAAGCATTGAACGTTGTTAATGACTGACTGTGCAGAACGAGGGGTGAAGCTAAGTACTGATTTCATAGAATCAGCAAAACATGAAGATCACTACCAACATGTTCTGCAGATCGTCGAACAAGATCGACAAAAACAGAAAAATCTGCGAAAACGGTCGAAATTGCCTGAATCTTAAATTGAGTGTACTTGTACGAATTAAATTGATATTAGAAAGTTAATAGTATATGATTATATATTCTTTTATTATAACACAAAAACATCTTAATTGCATTATTTTATTAAAGTATACATTATTATATTTTTTTACGCATGCTTTTTTTTTCAGAATTTTTTGTTTGTTGTACATTCCTCCTGGGACCTGAGGACCACATAGATGTTATTCAATGTTTATGAAGCTTTTTATATATAATTTTTTTAGCATTTCGAACAAAAATAACATAGGGACAGACAATTTCCATGAAATTTTTTAAAACTTGGGGCGTTTGATGCACCCGTCTACATGTAACAGTCTTCTTTTCCACCTGCTCTTTTGACTCATACAGCGAATGGTCCCAGAGATCCTGCTCTTGCAGAGGCATCAATAAACATTTTTATTCTGCTAAAAGAATAGTTTTATTCAAATAATAACTTGTAACTCTGCTTCGAGATGACCTTTTTGTTTTCTCAACTCTATAACAATAAAGTTAATCTTCCATCATGTAATTTTGAAAAACGCAAAGTCCTTCTGAGACAGCGATTGGATGGCCACTCATCAGCGAAATAAATCATACAGGCTATTAATATAAATTGTATTTGCTCCATTTTATCTTGGAGAAAGAAAAAATATTACTACTATAGAATTTGTACCCATTTAAAGAAAAATTGTACAAAATTTTCCTTGTTTTTCCAAGATTTATTTCCGTTCTATGCATGAACTGCACTGTTCTTCCAATCTGATGTGCCTCCAACAATAGTTTGTGTGAATTCTCTCCAATTTCATTAATTTGTAGCTGTACTGATATAATTTGAAAACTGTTTAACGAATGAAGCCAGAAGAAAAATAAGTCGTCTTCAAATTATTAGTTTCATATTATTCAAATATAATATTTGCGAAAGACGATAAAAAAAAATCGCCTTCAATAAATTCAATGGAAGTCCTAGAATTTTTATATATAATATGAGTTTCTCTTCAACAGCGTGTGTATTTAACGGCAAAAATAAAAAACGCTGCCAACTCTTCAATTCAGGTTTAATGCAATAGTTTCCCAATAATCGGGTGTGTCCCATATGTTAGTTCCACAAGTGCATATTTTCTTCAGTTTACTACATAGAGTTCAACATCTATTTTCATGTCATCTTCCAACGTCAGATAATCTTCAGAACTTTCATATAAGAATTGAGCTACACTTATAAAATTCATGATTTTTTTTATTTTCGTGTTCTTCAATCGTGCAATGATAATCAAATTTGTAAATTAGAATTTTCCAACACCTGAACACTCAAAGCCACTCCCACTCCTTAGATGTTTCCCAATCAAGAAAAATAAATCTTCAAAGTGCAAATTTGGACTGGAACAATAAGTACCCGTCTTTATTTAAAATTTTCACTATTGTCATTTTAGCAAAGACATTAAATTAAATAATTAATAGTTTATTTTTCTTGCCAGTAACAATCATTAGTAAATGGGTGTTCGAATGGGTGCGCCACATTTCACCATTGTACTAGCTCTTGTACCACTTTACGATATCACTCTTTAGACTTTAGCAGTTGTCCTCAGCCACTTTTGGCCAACTATTTGACTTCTAAATATCAATTCCCCCTATTTCAAGGAATAATAATTTTCTCACAGGACAGTTCATAAATCTCAATTTTCGACATATGACACTCTCTTTAGATATCTTAAGAAAATTAAAAAAAATTTTAAAGTAAATTAATAATTTACTTTAAAAAGAGAAGTAGTTTCAAAGTATAAAGCACAATATATAAAATATATGGTAATATTGATTTATTTATTAAAATATACAATTGTTGCAATTCTATAAAGTTTAAACCTGAATTGAAATAATTTTTTATTGAAAAGAGAAGCAATATGTAAATGAGGTAAGTTAAGCAGCGAACAATCAAAATGTGATTTGTTCAAATTTCACACTGAACTAAACTATTTATTAGTCTAAAACATGTTTTGTCTCATTGTAATTAACTTCTAAAAATTAGATTGATAAACGAGACAAAGCATGCAAGAAAAATTATTTGCACCACACAAATCGCATCAATCTGATAACTCGTTTTAAATGTTTGCTCCCCAGTAATCAATAGCAAATATTTTGGGATTGGGAAGATATAAATTTCCAAAAAATATACCTAATAAAATATTTTAAAAAAAAGAAGCTACCATATTTTAAATTTTCTATAACAAAGATATCAATTTAAACAATTCACAATAAAGGCAATCTAATAATAATAATAATAATAAAAAATTTATTAAAAACACACACATTGAGCATGTACAAAACTAACCACGATTTAGAATATAAAAACAAGTTTTGATTATCTTGAAAGATTGTAAAAATAAATCGCACAATAGCACATATCAATCAGCCTAATCTTTCAAAGTTTCCTATAAGATGATGGAACACAACGGGCCTCTGAAAGGGAGATAATAATTTTAATTATGCGTAGTATTAAAATTATAAGCCCCTGAAGAATTTGGATATTTTGAAATGGTAAAATCCAGGGGCTATAAAGGCTATATCTAAAGTAACATGTCAAAACTAGATATTTTGATGAAAATTTTACAAATATTAAAAAAAATAAAGCCAGTAAATCGAGGAAAGGAACTTATCTTTGGGCAATATGGGGAAATGCATCTAGTTAAGAAAAAATAAGGGGCTACAGCTATACAAATTTTAATTGAAAGATGTTAAATAGCAAATGTATTCTAAAAGAGCAAGAACAAGCAATACCTGCTACATATGTTGGTGACTGTACAAAATAAGGGAATTATAGCAGCAATCTACAAGGGCAAATGCTTCCTCGGAATATCTAAAGTAAACTAAGCTTACCGAACCAGGTTTTGATAAAAGCTATAGATTTGGTCACCACCACAAAAGCTAGAAGTAAATGGCATGCAAAAGATATGTGAAAGATATTTCAAATAAAACATTTGAGAATTTTACAGATCTTTCTATAGAAATATTCGCAGCAAATTAAAAATTGATAGGGAATGTTCATTTATTACAACAATGTGTTTGGTACTTTTGTACTTATCCCACCATATCATGCAGTTATTTTAGACTTACACTTTCCCCATATCATATCGCATACAATTATTACTTACAGTAACATATATGGGTCCAAGGTGTGGCACATGGGGAAAGTGGACATTTGATGATCTGAACTAAGGGAAGTGCCAAATATTTGTGAAAAAGGGGAAAATTTATATTTTAGTTTGGAATTTGTTAGTCTTGGATGCAATTCTAGATTAATACTTTTAAATTTAAGTGATGTTTAACACTAAACCTACCATGCACGGTCAAATGACAGTTTTTAAAATTTCTTGTATACAACGTTACTGTATCGCCATGTAACTTATTGACTTTTCCCATAATATACATATAGCCCATTTTTCAATATTCACAACTTTCTTTATTGTTTACTTTCCGAAAAAAAATTATAGCATGTCTAGTCTACCACGAGCGGTCATTTGACCAATTAATGCTACTTACGACTATATTCTCCGGAAAGCGCACTACTGAAATTATTTTACGAGTCCACAATGTAATTGTGGATCTACAGTGTTGTGGCGATCCAGCCATCTGGGCACCAAGCGTCCTGTGGCCCAACCAGGCGGCAAGGGTGCAGACTGACTCACTGCAGGCGGAGCTTACGGCAACCCGCGTGCAGTACAAAATACTGTAAAAATTGGGCTGAAAATGCAAATAAAACTTTTTTGTTTGTTTACTATCCAATTGGCTAAAATATCTTTCTATATTAAGATTTTTTTTGTTTTTTTGAAGCGGTCATTTGACCGATCATGGTAGAATTAGGTATACATGAAATATTGGTAGGTTTAGTGTTAAATTTTTTTTTTTTTGACTTGTGGTTACAAAATTTGTATTAGTATATATTCTATTATATTATTTTATAAAGAAAAAAGCTTGGGCTTAAATTTCTTACTTGTAAAAGTACTCAATACTGTAGACTAGTAATTTCTATCGAATTATGTTTTAATTGACAATGTGTTTGAAAATTAAAAAATTTTCATTAAAATTATATACATATATAAACTTTTCAGAAACATTCTAATCTTTTATTTTATTTTGACCATTTTTGCAATGCAACTTCTATGCAAAATAACAAATATCAATGTAAAAAAATCAGCATTCTTTAAAATTTTAGTATATTAGGCAAATGTGGGGGAAATAAGGGAAACCTACGTACCAGAAGTGCAGTTGTACCAAGAGACATTTGGCTTTAAAAATTGTGAGAAATAATTTGTCAGGTAGTCAACTTTGGTTTTATGCTCATGTAGTCTAAAGTGCATTGGTGTTAGGATCAACAGATAATTAAAACAAAAAATACTTTTATATGTTTTAGTAAGTAAAAGTAGATTAAAGAAAATTCACTTTAATATATCATATTTTTTCTGGTTAATTTATGGCTATAATGTATTTTGAAATTGATTTGTATACTTCCTCCTGTAATTTTTGTTTATTACAGGTATGATTCCATAACCTAAAACTGTTGGGCTGAATTAAAAATATGGACCTTGCATATCTAAGGACACATGCTACTGTCGTATTCAGGCACAGATGTCAATTATTACATAATTTTTCATTATTTGATCTCAATCGTTAAATATGCTAAATGACATTTTCTAGTATTATTGCAAATAATGACTAAATAATTATTATAAAGGAAGCTTGCAATATAAAAATAAAATAAGTTTTGTTTGTCTCATAGGACTAAAATATATTTTTAATCTACTTTTAACAATGATTAATTCAATAAAATTCTTGGCAGAAATTTGCAAAACACAAAATCTCTTGATTTTACACTAAAAGCACTATGTATTTACGGAGGACAGGTCATTGTACCAAGGGACACTTGGAAAAAGTTTTCTATTATAATAAAATTTGTCCAAACTACTTCATAAAAATAGAAAAATTTGTCCAAGAAATAATAGTACACGAAATCAGTCATCAATTTTATACATAAAAAAAAATTGTCCATAGGTACGTAGGTGTCCCTTATAGACTGCATGAGGTAACAAATGAACATACATCTTAAATTAAATAATAATTTTTTTTTTCTTTTCAGACAGTTGTGTTATGCAAGATTAGAAAGAGCTACTAGAATAGAAAATTAAGAAGAAATACAGAGAAAAAACAGGTATTGAAATGGGTTTTGGCGAAGCCTGGTAGTGCTGACTGGAAATTGCTCATAAAGAAGGCAAACAGCCTAAATGAAAGAAGGTGAAGGTGGGTCAATTAGGCAAGTGAGAAACATATGAATAGAAACTTTACTTTTTGTATTTGCTCGTAAAACATCTTTACTAGCAATCCCATGGCTCATGAGTAACTCACTGTAATACAACTAAATTCTGATTTCTGTAGGTTAATCCCCTTCCTCAAAAAATAATCACAGAAGTAAAAATTTTTAGTAAAAAGTTGGAGGGGAGGGGTTGCCGTAATGAATCCACATTTCATCGTCAGTTACGATTTGATGCAAAAAAAAAAACTTTCCATTTTTGCCTTTGAAGCAGCTGTTCGCAGGTGAAAAATCTCCTTTCCATGTCTCTTGGCTTTAATTCATATGGCACACCATTTCCTCGCTTTTGGACCATTACCATGGCTTTGAGGCGTAAGGAAATTGCTTGTTGAGTTACTCCCAAAGATTCTGCAAATTCTTCTTGCATTTGACAAGCTTTGTACAATAATTCCTCCAATTCTGCATCTTCAAACGTTTCTGGCCTTTCCTTATCATCCGTGTCAAAATCACCACTTTTGAACCGTATAAGCCAGTACTCCCATGTTGAAATTGATGGAGCATGGTCCCCATAAACCTCACACAGCAATCGATGACCTTCAGTTGCTTTTTTCTTCAGATCTCAATCGGGGGATTGCAAGTTCAAATATGTACGTGGACTTGACAAGTTGTAGCAATCTTGTGATCGGAAGGTTACCAGATTCCTTACTAAAACATTGGTTAAAAATACAATTGTCCACTGGCACGTATAAGGGATCAATGCACGTTTAATATGATCGTGGTTCAACGTCCTGGCGCCCACTGAGTTTGGTGTTCGATACAAACTTAGGAGTTGTTTTCGTCATCGGGCCATTATTAAAAAAAATACGAGGCAGTGTTCCTGGATCTTTCCTTCGAGATAGACTAGGAACGATCGACAGCGCTGTAGTGTGCTGTTATTTAACTAACCAAACTATAAAAAATACGATGCAGTGTTCTCAGGTCTTTCTATCGAGATAGACACTGAATCGTCGGCAATAGTCCACAATGCATTAAATGAATAACGTAAAAATAATTTGTATTAAAAAAAATGTAATGTAAAAAAAATGCCAATGTATTCACAGCGCGACATATTAGCGTAAACTGGAGCGGTATAGTTTACGAAATTTATTCCTGCAACCACCTTAAAAACCATAACATAGCAAGCAAATAATATGTCGTGTTTAAATCGTATGTGTAGAAGGGAAGACCTTGTTTTGCTTTTACTCACATGAATCACGCGTGGTTTACTTGTTTGTGTAGAATGGGTCTAACACAAGCGTTCTTCACACGAACATTTGTAAACCAGTTTTAAAGCTGATCCAACTTTTTTAGTCTTTTTCATCATTTTTTTTTTTTGCAATTCATATTTTCGTTAAATCGTGACATCTTTCTGATGCCACGATTTTTGGAAATTTTGCACAAAAGCGGTCGAGAAACTTTTAATTGGGCAGCAGCTCATTTTCAGCAATTTACCATACAGATTTGGTCCTTTGAACAAAGGCGTAAATACGTTTCTGATCAAATCAGAAGACTGATTATAGATTGAAAAAAAAATGTTTCTTTTTATTATTTTTTGCCGATTTAAGGAAAATATAATTTATAAAATGATGACAATAAAAGAACTTTTGATTAAAAAAAACAATGATTGTTTAGTGTATTTGATACAAGGGGTTGGGACTTAGCGATTTTGATAACATTAATCGTGATCACATAAAGCGGAGTTCACTATATAGTACATTTTAATAGATATAATCGAATTCCAGAAAATTAATTTAAAAACCGAAAAATTAAAATTGCATCTTATCATAAACAAAATTTCGTTATTCTCTTTTATATGTATGAAGGCTAGAAATTATGCAGACTTATTTGATAATGTCAACGGGGGTTACTTCACTTTCTTTTTTTTATTTCCCAACTTAAGTAAAGCGTTTGAGTAACCATGTAGTGCAGCTAAGATTATGTTCTGGTTATCAGTATATTTTGTGATAACTGAAGATTCGGATAATATATAATATTTTTTTTTTAAATCTGGGTTTGTTTACTATTATTTTCTTTGTGGAGTAAAGTAGGAAGCGAGGGTAGGATAATTTACTCCAATGTAAGAAATTTACTTTTTTCAATAGAAATGCTTGGTTGTAGTAAATAAATCCATTTGGTTTATTTTAAGCACCACGTTCTATTTTTGCTGTCCAAAAAAATCATTTTAAAAATAAAAAAACTATCATTCCCAAGGTTCCCTTGTTTCATAACAATTGGCAAATTCGGATTTATTTAATTGTCCAATTTTTGCTAGTATACTTCAGTGGGGTAAATAAAAATACAAGAGGTATAAATTAAATTAATAGAAAAACTCAAAATATATTTTAAAAAAAAATCCTATTTTAATGCAAATTCTTTTCTTACTGCAAAACATGGCTCAACACAGTGAACATCTTATAAAGGCAGGTAACTTAATTTTTTTTTGGCTTGGCTAGTAATTAGAAAAACATTAAGGTTCCTACTAAGGTTTACTTTACTCTACTGTAAGATTTACTTATTAGTATATTTTAAATTGAATGTTACATAACACAATTGTGCAATTACTTAATTTAGAGTACATGTGTTCAACGTAAAATATATAACTTGGGGATTTCGAGCTTTAAAATCCCCAAGTTGGGAAAATTTATGCCCCAAGAGAATTAATATTATTACCTAGCAAATGAAAGCGAGGGAAGATTAGAAATTGCCCAACTTGCAAGAAAAAACTCAAATTAGACCTCCGAAACTGCATTGGAACATGTGTGCAATAAATCGATACTTTTGAGAGAACTGTTTAATATTACCTATAAAAAAGTTCACAAATGTCGATAAGTTGCAACTGGGAATTTTTAGCACTTTCGAGTTGGGTTAAATAACGCCGCACTAGAGCTGTGCATTGGGCTGTTGGTTAGGGGCCTATCTCGAAGGAAATATCCAGGATAGATAATGAGGACAACACCTGCCCTGGTACCCAACACCTTCAAGCTGGGAATTTTTTTTTGTCTCAATCCCCCCAAAAGTTTTGTGTAACGTTGCTAACCCTCACAGAAAAAAATATTAGACTTCTTTCAACAGGTGGTTTCAACCCACGTTGACGATATATCAGTAAATATTATTTGAAAGTTTATATCAGAGTTAAAAATAGACGAAAAATTAGAATAATACACAAGGGTTGTAATTTTTTTTAATATCGAATTTAGTAAACCTGTTCTTACATTACTTCGAAAGAAATTTCAATCTTTACTTTCATTGTTACTTTCTTCCATTCCTACTTTCGACTTTATTATTTTGAACTCAGATTACAATAAACCTTTAAATGATATTTACTCGCAATAGCTCACCCTAAACATCAAATAACTAAGCACAATTTCTAGACTTGTACATACATATAAATGAGAATAAGGAAATTTTATTTAACATTTATAAGACTATTTTTAATTTCCCTATTTTTAAATTCACTGGAATTCGAATATATCTATTAAAATTTACTATAATACAATACTTGGACAAATAAAAAGTATATGTAAAATTTGTAACTCGACAGACACCAAATTGTGTGGCAGCTTTACAAAGCACTTGACTGTAAATTTCTAACGAGCATCATCAGATCAATATTTAATGATAACCCATTTCTTATTATGATTTGGTTCAATTAAAATTACCAGGGAAAAAGCATGAATTTTTTTTTTAATTCATACAAAAAACTATTGTTTTTAAATAACTTAAGCTATGCGGTTTAGAAAGAGATATAAACTCATACTTTTTGTACTTTGAGGTAATTCAGGGATCAACCTTAAACTCAGGTCTTTTTCATAACCTCCCTAGCAGTTTCGAGTGTAAATAAAGAAATTATCCCTTATTTCTGCCAGACAGGGTGGAGGCTGGAATGCTCATTCGTCCAACCAGAAGATATTGGATGTCAGGTTTATCACCTTCAGGTGCAAAATTTTGTAAACAACCATCCACGTTCTGGTTTATGATATTCCTCGAGTATGGCAAACAAATTACAGAAAAATGCAAGAAATTTTCTAATTGTTCGAGAGGAAACCAAGCAGAAAATTGAGGCTTTCTACTTCTTCTGCGAGACTAAAAATACTTAGAGGAAAGAAGGTGGAGGTGCTTTGGCAAGATTTCACAGGAAGTAAGCTTAAAGTAGGTACAAACAAACCCAGCTGGCAGTGCGTTTCCAACAAGGATTGCGTTATTAAACACACGAATTTTAAAGTATAAAAACTCAAAATATAACCGTGCGTGCAATTGTGAGATATAGTAGAAGTTCCGAATTAATAAAGAAGGCTATTATTTCCACTCAATAGGTGAATTAAATTATGAAATAAATATCGCCAAATACTGGTACAAAGTAGTGCTTTGGAATAGCGCCAAATACTTCGCAAGTACCTACTTTATAAGAGATTGCTTACTTCACATTGTAAACTGGTTTTGGACTTGATTGCACCTCCACTGTTTTTTCTCCATGAAAAATACTATAGCACAAATTTTGACGCCATCTTTTGTGCTTATCTTCAAATCTCAGAAGAACTATCTGAATGTCTTGCACATTTGAGTCATTCCCATTTTCTGTTGTGATATTCCGCTGTTTTGAAGGAGGGTAATTAAAAAAAATAACTTCTAAAACAGTTAAACGGATTACTAAACTCAATTTTAAAATACCAAGCCTCAGGTACATAATTAGAGATTGAATAGTATCTATACATAAATTTTCAGACATGTTCGAACAATGAAAGATAGTGTGCAGATAAAGATTTGCATGCTTCAGACACATATTCTTCTTTTATTATTATAGATAACTTTTTTTGCCATAATAAATTAAGTCTTTGCAAAGAGAGCATATTATATTTCCCATGCACACCTTAAAACGTGTATATGCTCATGAGTTATCTATTCACCGGTCATCCTTAGGCCCATACTGCATGGATAAGGTAAAGATGAGCGAGCTTTTGCAGATGGTCCTGTGATTGGAGCACATGGTTTGTATCCACCAATTGCAGAGCCATCTGCAAAAGTTTGCACATGTTTGTTACGCCAGTGAAGTATATATAGGACTTAATATACAGGGCGGCAACAAAATTCTGGAAAAAAAGTTCCCTGATTTCCATAATGGGTCACAAAAATGTCCCCGATTTTACAATGACATTAAGAAATGTTGCAATACACGCTTTGTATAGAAACAAAGTATCCACGCTACAATAATGTAATAAATATATTGCGTTATAAACGAAAATTATAAGCAATACTAATTGTCCGTTAAAATAATAATTTCTGGATACAACGCAAATTATACAATTGCGACAGACATAATAGTAATTAAACATGTTCTCTGGACGCAGATAATGCAAAAAAAGCAAGTTTATTCAAATTAATTCTTTTGTAGATATTTTAAATGCTTCATATTTCCTATTCCAATCTTCAATAAATCACATATTCATTAGCCAATCACATGTTGCTGACAATTCAAGGTCCAATGAACTTTGCTTTGGCTTCTCCCTGCAACAGTGGTTCACGTTTTTACAGAAATAAAACTGAAAATATGAAAATGTGCATAACCATGCCCTTTTTAAAATTCTTTTTCCGAATTAAAAGGAAATATTGACAACTAAACTACCAGAATAAAGGGCATAGATAGACGATAATTGCCGTTTTAATGGTCCAAATTAAAAAATTTCCCTGACATTTCCAGAATTAAAATATTACGTGATAATTCCCTGATTTCCAGGTTATGTTGCCACCCTGTAATACAATCTACAATCAAAACATCAATGTCTTGAAAGTTTTAATTTGTACTATGCTGGCCATTTATATAAATAAAATTCAATATAACGGTTGCCACTCAAAATTAAGGTGGAAATTCTCTGACTTTTCCAGAATGTTTAAAAAAATTCCAGAAGAAAAAATATGAAAAATTACTGATTTGTTTTAAAGATAAATGTTGAGAACCAACTGTAAGAGGGAAGTGATTGCAAATAATAACTTATCTATCACACTATTAAAAAAACCTGTGAAATTATATTTACCAATTTATATTTTTGTAATGAAAAGAAAATTCCACTGATGGTATGGAAAAGAATTTGGTAAAGCATCTTAATCTAATTTTTTTTGACAATTTCCCTGACTTTTCCAGAAAATTTGAGAAATTTTTAATTTTCCCTTACTTTTTGGGTCATTTTCATTCCCCCTGACAATTCCAGGTGCGTGGGAACCCTGCAATATCATGTAACTTTGCGTATCCTCATTTTACTAGTGTATAAGCAAATTTTTTTTAATCAAAAAGTAGGAGGATCGGCGAGTCAGCAAAAATTAGATTCGAGTTAATCCGAGCACCGCTTTTCCAAAACGGAGTGCATGCTATGTGTGCTTATAAAGACAGTAAGACACATCACATACTAATCAAAATAATTAAGAGAAGTGTTTATTTTTATAAATCACATTGATGCTTAGATTATAATGTTATTTTAATATAATTTTGACTGCAAGACTAAGAAATGAATATCGTACCTTAGAATTGGGCGAGTAGCAGCAGTTTTACGGAAAAAGTCGTCTTAAAACATTCTTTTGAATGCAAGAATGAAAAAAAAAATACTATTTTTTCTCTACTCATATGAAGATCAAAATCAATTAATCATTGCACTGAAGAGGTAGTTTATATGCACAGCAGATAAAGGGTCTTCCCGGCATCACATATAAGAGGACCTCAACTACAACATGTGTTTGCAATATGTTTCTGGTGTTTTAGTTCGACCTCATGCAAAGTCATAAATCTTAGAATTTGTAAGTTTATTTTTCTAAATAATTTCCATTACTTTATATGAATTTTTTATTGTATTTAGTCTTTTTATTACCTCTCGATTTTGCAATCTGTCATGCTCTCCTATCCTAATGTTGTTTTAATCTTGTTAAATATTTTGTAAAGAAAAAATATCAATAAACGATAGCATATTTAAGCTATTTTTTTATATAGCCAGTATTTTCGAAAAAGTAACTTAATATTTCAAAAGGAAGTATGAAGTGTATATTAATCTAGTACATTATTTTAAGTAATATTATATATTTATTTTTAGAGATGGT
This sequence comes from Troglohyphantes excavatus, assembly GCA_963932185.1. Taxonomy (NCBI): domain Eukaryota; kingdom Metazoa; phylum Arthropoda; class Arachnida; order Araneae; family Linyphiidae; genus Troglohyphantes; species Troglohyphantes excavatus. The sequence continues at coordinate 48,175,237 of OZ010672.1, read as the reverse complement.
TAAATGATTGCTCACTGAAAATTTAGTTGATTCTGAATATGGGGCGAAGCCTTACTCACCTGCAGATTTATTTAATCAAGTTCTAAACGATTGTGTATTGTACATACTAACAGCAGGCAATTGTCAAGTTCAGTAAAACAATTGTTATTTTGACACAGAGATTTACCGAAGATATGAAAAGATTACTCACCTGTTCATTTAGTTTTATTCAATTTTCAATGTTACCTGGCTGCAGCCACTTAATATTGCCAGGGTTAGTAACACTGCATTAATACCACCCATCAAAATGATGTGTACTTCAGTGGAATAACTTTGGTGCCGAGACTTTTGTTACTAATGTAGAGTTTAAATTGTCACTTTACCACTGATATTAGTCCACTCCAAAACCGAATCTTACCTCCAGATTTAATGGATTCATTTACATCAAAAATCTACAAGTTATGTCTGGTAAAGATAAGGCACATGCCCTCACATTTTTCTACTATGGTGGTTGTGTTTTCCCTTCGAGACACTGAATTTGTTGGTTTCTATATTTAGATTGGTAACTGTTCACCAACAGTCACAGGTGCGTTATTTAATTAGAAAGACAAGATTTATTGCAAAAAATTAGCTAATGTGACAGTTTTAAGTTTAGATGGGTATAGTTCAATCTTGAAAAGAACCTATGCTTCGCTCAAAGCCAGTTATTTTCGTAGTTGGATTATATCTAGTTAAGAGCAGAGAGTTGTAATATTAAATAGAGAGCGCCTTCAATGCCAGACTCTTGTAAGGCCACGGTGTCAACATTGAAAAAAAAGAAAAAAACATCACATGGTTTTAGCGCTGCCACATTTGGCGTTCAGACATCTGCAGGAGTTCCAAATTTGGTGCACTTTCTTCTTTTTGGTGATAAGGAGTTCTGTCCGTATTCAACTTCTTAACATATATGTAGGTATTTACTTATTTGCAAACAATTTGCGCTAAATATTTTCTCTTAATTAACGAAACGAAAATATAATTTTCTTTGTGTTCAATACTCGAAAAAACGAAACTCTTTATATTTCTCCGGTTTAATTGTTCATATTTTCTTATTGAACTATACAAAATAATAATTGAAAGAACTTCGCTTATGGTAAATTTTTTACATAAAAACATAACGCAATTATTTCAAAAGTACAAAGTAAGAAAAATATCTTTAATATATCTGTTAAACTCCCTTAAATTGTGCCACTCGTTAAAAAAACGATATTTAAATACAAAATTAAACACAAAACCATATTACAATACTTCGATCTCGCTTAGTTCTGAAAGTCGCCAAGGCCTGCCAAGTAATATTGGCGCATGAATGAATTAGCATTTCCACAAATCATGTGGTTTCAATGATGCACACACGGAAATCAGCATGTTTATTCCTCTATTTGTATCATTACTCTATGGTTAAGAGCAGACAAATAGATTTCTATAATAAGTTATCTAAAAAAATTACTTTAAACACTCTTTTATTAAATGTACTGGGTTGTTAATCAACAAAATGTAAAACATGGAACGGTTCTAAAGCTGTTTACTTGAATGCAAAACACTTATTTTTATTCATTTTTTTTTATGGTTCCGTACCTAGACTAAAGAATCTTATTAGAAATGATTTTGTGCCTGTTTGTCTGTCTGTCATCTCCTCATACTTCAAACACGAAAAGTTACTAATTTCAAATTTACTTATGTTATATATGTATCTAAATGTTATATATTTTTGAATTTGAGAGTTTGTGAAAAAAAAAAAAGACTAATTTAGGGGTTACAAAAATTAGTTTTGCATATCTCGGCTGTGTGAGATATCAATGTTTGCAGCTGATAGAGTAGAGTACGACTGTATAGTTTTAAATTTTAATTTATTTCAAATCAACTACACTACAGGCCATCAAATTGGAGAATATTGAAATATTCTTATTATGCTTCTTTTTCAAAATCTATTCTAATTAGGAATTCCTAATTAATATCCTGAATACCTTGTAGTTAAACAACAGATTAGCTTCTTCGTATCTAAAATAGTTTGTAGCCATAGCCAATAAATCGAAAGGTATTTAAAACTTTATACTGACAAATATTAGTATACTGACAACCACTTCAGCTTCTTAATGTCACAATCATTTATCTTGTGTGTGTACACCCTGTAATGGGGGTTTGTCGAGGCCAGTGAATTAGTTTTATTTTCAATCCATGTTAATCACCATTGTAAGTGTTATTAAATTAATTTTAGCAGGCATTGAATATTAAATTTTTTTTTATGTAAAGAACATTCATGCTAAGAACCAGTGGCGAGGCATGACTTTTGCGATGGACATCACTCTGATATTATGCATACCTGTATTACTTTAAACCTTCAAGTAGAAGGATTCCATTTGCAATATTTCTTTCTAAAAGTTCACTTCCAATTTATTAAATATATCAAGACTCAAAATGGCACTATCAGAAAGAAAAACTCTACTTTCATAATTATTTTTTAAAGCAAATAAAATTTTAACTTCCTATTTAAATGAAGATCTGAGTTACTTGATTTATTATTAAGCCAACCAGTACTGTAGGGAACTTCTGGATGAGCAAAAAAATAATTTTAAATCTTACTTGGAACCCCCTTATTTTCTTTCATGTTCTTTCTTCGAAGACACCTTCTAGAAAATACACTACTCGAATCGACATTTTTTGATGTACCCTTGTTATCAACAGTTGTCTTGTTGAAGGAACCTTTTGAAAATCTAAAAACAAAAAGTTATATTTTTCAATATCATCATTACAATCATAAGTTCTTTTTAAAAAAGTTAAGATTGGTAACATCACAAAAAAAGTTTTTTAATACAAGAGCATTTTACAATATTGTATAGTAAATTTTATATGTATATACTAAGAGATTTGCATATTGTCGCCTCAGAGCAACAGTAAGAAATCTAAAAAAACAAAAATTAGTTTTCGGTCTTGCTAATATTACCAAATGTGCTTTTATTTAGTGGAACACTCAGGCATTTTTATGTCTTCAGATTGCTCTGCGGCGACGATATATAATCATTGTGCGTTTAGTAAAAACCTGTTTATCAGATATTCAATTACATACATGTCAACATTTCTAAAATAAAATCAGTGCTAGTGTTTTTCACAACAGATTTCCATAAATCGTTTGTTAAAAAAAAAAAAATTGTGTTGTAATTGTATTTTTTCCTTCACAGTACAATTACAATATTGTCAAAAAATGGTGTTTATCCTAATTCAAAATACTATAGAATCAGTTCAGTTTCATTCTAGAAATGAACTTTCATGGTGGAGAAGATGCCAAAAGTTGCTTTTCTTGTACATTTAAAGTTGCACATTCTGAATTCGCTGCCAGAAATTACATAAAACCTTTTAGAATGTACAAGCTAAAGTCACGTTAAAAGGACTCCCGGGCACACTTTTGTACTTAAAAACGTTAGTTGGAAATTAAAAATCTTTTTTAAAGCCAATTTCCATGCGACTTGTTGTGAAGATGTTCGCAAAGAACACTGTGTGCGACTGCTACATTTCGCTACTCTGAACTTTACATTATTATTTTAACTTCAGGGCTCGCAACACTTTTTACTATGTCCCTAGGGAAAAAGGGACCAAACGTCTAACGCAAAAAGAGTTTAAAAAACTTGCCGCGCACTGGCAACTATCAAACATCCAAACTGAACTATTTAGTTGCATGCAACTGAAAAATTCCAATCGTATATGCTTATTTAGCAATTATCGGACATGTAACTATTGGACCAAATATTCTTTTACTCAATAAAGAGGTCTTGGAAGAGCTATTGTTTACACATAGGCCTACATTCTACACCAATGTGATTAATTACATCCGTAAAGACGCAATCCTGCTCATAGTTTAATGATATTTTGAGAGTTGCAACACCCTATTAGCAGAATCAATATATATACAAACACGAATGGTGATTTTCGTAATGGTCATTACAAAATGAAAAAATAATAATCTTTAGTTAAATAGGAGAGGGAAAGGGTCAGAAACGTGTTATCATTGGCATAAAGGGGAAAAAATATTTTTGCTAAAATAAGGGGAAAAGGGACCATATTCTGGAAAGAAAAGGACAGTAACAAAAAGGGCTTTTAGGGAAAAAAGGGACCTGTAACTCATCTAATTTATCCGTAATATTTTTGATGGAAAATACAGTGTGCATTATATTTTTTAATACATTAATGCTGACGGTTTTAAATATAATTCACAAGGAGCCACCATTGGACAATTCTAAAATAAAGGCGGTATCAACCTTCTTTGAATTCTTTATATTTTATAATTTCTTTATATATTTTGATTTTAAATAAAAAAAAGTTAATAACAGGATTAAAGTCTTAAAAAATAAATTTTAGGCACAGTGGCAAACTTGATAATATGAAAAGCATGTGAGCTATACATCTAAAATTACTAACTCAATTAAAACCCTTTACATAAGAAAGGATGTAGAATATGTAATCAATTGTGTATTAGTTATGTAAAGCCTCAAAATCATTTTAAGTATGTAAATTTCATGATAAAAATGGAGGCGAGGGGGCAAATAAACTCCATGTACTTTCATGTTTTTTATTGAACTATAAAAAGTTTTTTTTTAAATAAACTAAATTTTCTTTTTTGTTTTCATTAGATGAGTTTTCTTTGCCTTGCAATTGTCGAATTTTCAAAAACTCATTAATTTTGTTTAAATGACAGAACAGTTTCCTTCCTACAGTGGACACTGCTTAATATGATCATATCAGGATGAAAATGATTTGATATAACAATGACCAAGTGATTATAATATACAAAAAAAAATTAAGGTTAAAAAAATGCATACTTATACACATTGCTTAAAAGATGGTTAGCAGCATTTCTTTGGCTCATTTTCGGCAATTTATCGCAGATTTAAAATGTCAAGTTTTTCTTTAAAAGTCTGATCTCTCCATTTTCTTTCCATTGTAGAAAATGAACAAGAGGATTTTTCCCCCACAAATCATATAAACTATGGTTGGTAAAGTCTAAAAAAAAAAGCAGCTCTTATCAGCGTGAAAGTTCCACTTTTCCCACCCACTTAATCATGACTAATACTGTCTCGGTATCCTGCCAAGGTAAATTGACATGTTATTCTCACTTTTTGAAGATCGGTCCCTTGAAGGAAAGTGTGAATACGTTTCTGACCGAATTTCAGAAAACCGTTTACAGAATAAATTTTTTAAAATTGATAACAAACTTTTGATTACTAAAAAAACCAATGATTTTTTCCTGTCCACTGTACCGAATATTTAAAAAATTAGTATAACTTTTTACATTTAAGAAATCAAGTATTTACAAAACATGTTACATGTTTGGAAATCTGGTAAATAGCAAAGAAAGAAAATATGAATGATTACATTTCCATTTGTTCAAATGTTTGAAGATTTGTATGACATATTATAATATATATATTTTAATGTTAATTTAACTATCATTGAAAAAGGTATGCTATGTTAAGACTACACAAAATGGACAAACCCTGAATGAGTTAAAAGTTAAGAAATTGCGGACATTCACAGTAATTTTCTGTGAGGAATCGGCATATAGGGAGAAAGAGGTGGGAGAGGTTTACCATGTGAAGTTATCCTAGCATAATTGGCACACAAAATGGACAAACCTATATGTGGAATGTTAATAAATTTCAAATCTGCTATATTAGTTATATAGCGAAAATTTACTGATTGAGCCGTCTTCAATGCATTCTGTCTCCAATAAAGTAACATCTATCAACCATTTCCCACCCTCTAGTTTAGTGATTTCTTTGCATTTTTTTAGTACCCATATTTTTTAAAAAAAATTAAATTTGATGTGGGAAATTTCAATTACGTCCGTGATGTTAAGACACCGTAATGATCTAAAATCCAAAATTGCCGAAGTCCCGAAAATCCCAGATTAGGGACTTTTTACTTTACACATTGGAGTGCAGATAAGTCAATTTTTGTAGCACCCACAAATCTTTTGAATGCAATTTGTTTTGCATTTACACGCGATAAACTCACTTAAAGCACATGAAACGTCTGGTAGGCTGGCTGGACCTAAAAGGGACTTGCTTATTATCAATTACTGTTCAACCCTGGGCCTGATTACCAAATAGGTCCATAAGCACAGGCTTACATTTTATATTTTTGAGGGGCCCCACGTCACAAATTTTATATAAATATTTCACATTCTTAAAAATTCTCTACCTTAAAAAAATACATTACAAACTTTAGTTAAACAAACTTGCCACTTGCATTAAATTTGTTTGAATATTGAGGGAAAAAAATCAAAACATACAGAATAAGTTTCCTTTTAATGCCATAAGGGTAACTATTTTAGTGTGCGTGATCTTTCGTAAAGAGCACTCTACAACAGTTATAGACGTTCTTTCAAACAACAATAATATGAACAAGACAGTTTTAGAACCATCAAACCATGAGGAAGCTGATTTTAGGGTATTAGTACATGTTTTGAATGTTGTAGAAAGAGGACATAAGAGTATGTGCACGAGAACTATTGACAGTAATGTTTTAACTTTAGGCATACCATTTTTCCATGAGCTAAATAAAAAAGGACTAACAAAGATGGGGATTGATTGGTTGGTGTTGAATGGCACAAGAGTTAAACTGGCTAAGCTGCGCCAAACACTTATATTGTTACGAACCTTCAAAATTAAATATAATATTAAATACAATTAAGATGATCAATAATAATATTAAATACAATTTAATAAACCTGTGTCATAGAGAAACTCGAACAAGTTGGGATGCGGGTCATCATTTATTAAATCTTTAAAAATGGGATTTGCAGTGCCAAAATATTACTCTTGCATTTCTAAAGTTGGGACAAATACATATAAAATGTTTAATGGACAGATGTGGTTTGAATTTGGTATTGGGAATCACTTTCATGTTATACCAGTACATGACTTGGTGAACAAAATTGGTTGCACTAAAAGAATTCTATTCATTTTCAGGATGTGACAAGTCTTTCTTTTAAATTAAGGTAAAGTAATGATGTGGAAAAAATGTAAAAAATACCCTGATGTAAATGATTCATTACAATATCGCAACACTGGAAGGGCTATCCTCAGGAAATTCATTAAAAGTTTTTCAGCAGTTCATCATTGTTGCTATACTTTTTCAAGTGACTTGCAGTCACTAAATGAAGCAAGAAAAGCAATTTTCACCACAGGACAGAGAACAATGATGAATTTACCACCCACTGCTGAAGCCATGAAGCAACAAATTTTAAGAAGTAATTATCAAAGTGGACATAACAGGGGTAATTTGTCTAAAAATATTATCTAACCGTCAATATAAATACTGCGATGGAAAATGCAATGTGCCAACGTAAAGATTTTTGGGCTGAAAACGTTCAATAAGTTTATTAACAACAATGTTATGTATCAGGCAGCATTCACTCTAGAAATAAAAAGGGGCAGGGCGCTGTTGGCAGTAAAAGGACACCAAAGTTCCGATTTGTTGTGATATTCACAGTCGGGTACCGTTAATATTTTTCATCTCATATGCAAGTGCTTTTTGTTCAATAAAGATATATGATTAAAAATATAGAAATGATCCAATTTATATAATAGTCTATAATACATACGATACACATACCCAATGAAATAAGAGCAAAAAAACCCTCTGAAAAATATTCAATTACATATTTAGTAACTAAAAAATAAGTTGCAGGCAGCAAGCGATATCACAAACTAGAATAGTTAAGTAACAAAGTCAAAAACCACAACAAACTAGCGATACGCCCACTTTATATGACATCAATCGCCTATGACGTAACCAAAAAAACCCGAACATAACTTAAATTTACTTTCAAGACTGTATGAGATTACCAAAAAAATGACATTGATGAAAACAAGATCGTAAATTTGATTATACTTTAACGCAGGTATGAAAAATACGAAAACTCCATCGATAAACAAGCAGCCCCCTCTCATACAGTCTTGAACAATCAAAAACTATAGTATGAACCAAATTGGATCCGAAGATAAGTTAAGGTATAAATATCGCTTTTGCCATGGAATGGGGGAGCGACATGTTCGGGAATTTCTTAATAAAAATTTAGCTGTCAAAAAGTTGTATAGATTTTGGGATAAGGGTACTTAAAAGGATTACCTTTGTTTCTCGAAAAATGGAACCTGTTGAAAATACACAAGGAAAGGGGGCATTGTAAGTGTTACCGACGTGGTAGAGTACAGCATCCAGCTCATCAGTGCAAGCACAAAATTAAACAATGTATGGGGTGTTTAAAAACTGGATACTAGAAGGTTTGTCACAAAACATAATGAGTCTGTTAAATAAATAGAAGAGTGTTCCAAAACGGTACTGATTAATGGTATTAAGGCAACACTTGTGGGTAAAGATAAAATTTTATTAGAAGTATTTATTGAAAGACATAAATGTATACTTGTTATCCAAACTACAGTTAGGGTCTAATATCAGTCAAAATAGTACCAACAGTATTTACTCTAGTAATAAAACAGGGCAGGAATAAGGCACTAAAAAAAGTTGGAGTGGGTGTGGCCAGTTGTTAACACATAACACATCGAACGTGTGTCTAGATGAAGGGATGCCCGATTCTTAGCATGAGTGTAGCGATCTAATAGGGCGCGAAAACATCGAATGTCCAACATAATCCGCAGGGAAGAGTGAAAATCAGCTGTGGTATCATCACGCCTATTCAGGTTGCATGGGATACCAGCTCAGGTGTTGTCCTCGTCATATAACCATGGTTCAAAATTATGAGGCAATGTTCACAGAAAAAATGTTTGTGTTGCTTTTAAAGGGAAATATTAATGTTTAGAAGTTTTATACAACCAGTTGGGTATCATAATTTTTAATGCTAATTTTTGTTATTTTATGGTTTTAATGCCTAAAATATTGCCATAATAAATTTGGGTTAATTAAAATTAATTACTATCTTAATTAATCACAAAGTAATTTGCATAATTTTTTTAAAAATAAAATCTTAAAAACAATTAATGTTTAATTGGTACTAATTAACATGTATAGTAACACTTAGCTAGCAGCGTTGCAATTCAAAAATTATGAAGGGGGTTATAAATAAATACTAATTGTTAATAAATAATTATTTTTAATTTAAATATATGGTAAAATTCCCAGAATATTTACCAATATAAAAAAATAAACACTAACTAGCATTTAACTTGATTAGTAATTAATTGTACATTAATAATTATTAATTTTCAATAATTTGTTAATTACTGAGGAAATTTTATTGATTTTTTAAGAAATTAACAATTATAATCAATAACAATAATACAACACTAAAAGTAATCCTTATTGCAATTTTATCGGAATAAAACACATTTTCTCGCTATATATTATTAGTGCATATAATGTTTTTATTAAACTATTACTTTTACATAAATGTATTTTAGTAACTTTTCAAAAACACGTTAAAAGAAAATACGCAATTGATGATTTATTAAATTTCTTTTTAAAAAAAACCTGATCCAAAGCCTAAACTATACTATATAATGCAATTATTATGTAACATGACGTCAAGCGTAGTCAAAGTTGAAACAAAATCCAAAGCAAGCGATAAATGTTGCCAATCTGGCAGCCATGTACCTAATTCTTCCCCGTTTCTCGCCCCTGCAAGCTTCAATACCCTTCCTCCTTCTAGGTCTTATACATTTCTATGGCCAGGCCTGAACTCGCAATCCTCCGATTACTAGCCGAACGCCTTTATCCACTGGGCAACTGGAACCCCTAATAACGGACCTACTCCGAAGGAAAGACCCGGGAGCACTGCCTCGTAACTTTGTACCATGGTCAGATAACTTGGACAACAATTGAACTGGCACACCATGCGTCTGTAGGTGTGAGGACGTTTAAACCATAAACGATTAACCATGCACCTGTCCTCCATACCGCTTATACACAGTGGATGTTTTTTAAAAAATGATGACAAGGTACGAGCTAGCTGTGCTGTTGCATTCGACATTTGAACCCACAATCCTCAGTTTATAAGTCCATTAATACTATCAAATCTTTTTGAAGAAGCTTCATCAAAAACTTTTGAGATTGAACACTAATTCCAAGTTCATTTCACTAAGTTTAATGTCAATTAGTGGAAACCCAGGGCTCACAACACTTTTTTTTTTTTTTTTTTACATGTCTCTAGGGAAAAAAGGACCAAACATCTTTAAAAAAAAGGGGGACAAAAAGGGATCTACAAAATTTAAATCCTGATTACATTTTAAGTCATCAAAGTGAGTGACAAAATTATAGGAAAAAAACAAAAGAGTTTAAAAAAAAAATATATATATTTCTATGTAACAACACAGGCTAGCCACGCACTGGCAACTATCGGACGTCCAACTAAACTATTTAGTTGCATGCAACAGAAAATTTCAAATTGTATCTGCTCATTTAGCAAGTATCGGACAAAATATCCTTTCGCTCTATACCGCGCTAACAACTTTGTCAAATAATGGACAATTCGGCGATTTTTCATCTTTACTTTGGCGATTTCGAAATCTGAAACATGGCAGCACTAAGTTGAATGCAATTAAAATGATCGACGGACAGTTGCTGAGTGATTTTTTAGTTACTCAGATGATTAAAAGTTGCAGAGCAATTATTGCTTGTGCCATGTATGACAAATAATTTATGTGCCATGCATGACTTTCCCGTACCAAATTCAAGAATTCAATAACTATTGTTTAAATAGTATACAATAAACATCCTTATTCCTAAATCATAGTACCATAAACACCAGCTGACTGCAAAAATAATTGAATTTCCAGTTTTATAACATCAATTCCATTCGAAAGCTGCATATATTGAATTGGTCTTGCAATGAATATAACTCTTCACAAGTCGTTTTAAATAAATGCGTAATTTTTTTCTTCCATGATTGAATGTATTATAAACTGTTTGTTACTGTTGGCAAAAATAGACATATATCATATAAATTAGTGAATGAACATATAATGGACAGCACATGCGTTTTGTTGCAGCAATAAAACTATGTTTAAGAACACACATTGAATAGTTTCGACCCCTTTCACTCGTTTTTCAAGCGCCCCCTAGTAAAAATTTGTAAACAAAAATTGTTTTCAGTTTCCTTTTGAACTATAGCATTCTACTATTTCAAGTATTATTCCAACCAAATTTTTGAAGAAAATCAGAACATTAATAAAAAAGTTAGTAAATTTGTGCGAAAATACTTTTTATTAATATTCTTGTAACAGAAATTTAGCAGGTATGCCACTTATTGCAGTAGATGTCTATTTTAAAAATAAAATGTAATCAAACAGTATCTTTATATATATTTCTCTTACGCGGTGATTGAAAAACGCTGTTTTTCTGTACGCTGAGTGGCAACAGTCAGTTTGTTTACGAAATTCTGTTGTGCCCGTATTTTTATTTTGCCATTATGTAAGCTATTTTGACGATTAGCCCCTTCAATTCATTAGTAAATAATTATTTTGTTGATGTCAGCTTAAATTAGGAAGAATATAAACCCTATTACATTAAAAATAGAAGTTTTGAAAACCGCTTTTCTAAACCACATCAATGAGCGGAACATTGACGTGGCGCCATCTGTTGGCAATTTTGAAAACTAGATTTCTATGACCTTTATTTTTATGACGTCTTAACTTAGTTATGTACACACTTCTGGTAGGCAAGAGTATAGTAAGCTTAACGTCAATTATGCCAAAACAAACTATCAATAATGTTAAAAATTAAACTAAAACGCAGGAAAGGTGTGAAAATAACGTGGAAAATAATAAATAATGGTAGAAATAAAATATAATAGCTTGCCAGTGGTTCCATTTGTAGTTTAAAAGAAATTAAATTAAATGATTTTATATTGATTTACATGGCGAAAAAATGTATTGATGCCAAGATGAATTATAATTTAAATTTAGTTTCAACGTTTAAAGTTTTTGGTAATATAATTAAAAAAAATTATTGTTACTAGGACATTTTTCTAATTACAATACGAGATGCTGGGAATATATATAATTACAATTTACCCTTGCACCTCCTATATTTATCATTCTTCACCTGAACAAGGTCTTCATTTACATTTTGTTTTCGATACAATATATAAACGACATCCGGAAGGACAGAAATTGTTTACACATAGGCCTACAATCTACACCAATGTGATTAATTACATTTGTAAAGACAAAAACAGCAAGCTTGCTCCTAGTTTAATGATATTTCAAGAGTTGCAACATGCTATTAGCTGATTCAACATAAATACGAACACGATTGGTGATTTTTGTAATGGTTATTACAAAATGAAAAAAAATAATCTTTATAAGGGGAAAAAATACTTTTGCTAAAATAAGGGACCATATTCTTAAAAAAAAAAAAGAACTTTTAAGTACAAGTAACAAAAAGAACTTTTAGGGCAAAAAGGGACCAGTTGCGAGGCCTGGAAACCTTAACAGCATCAGTTCTTCTAAACTCATTTATTTTAATTTATCCATCTTTAAGAAACATCTGTACAAATTCTCTACTAAAAAAGTCCCCCTTTAGTCATCTACACAAGTTGTATCAAAGGTTCTTTACGTTGGAAAAGTGCGAAGAATATTAGCAGGGTATTTGCCAAAGTGAGAAGATAGTGTACATTGATTGAAAGTGTACCAAATTGTTTTGTGCTCTTTCAGGCTTCACAATCCTGAAAAATCAAGTGTCTCTTTTGGGCAACTTCTTTAGGAAACATTCAGAAGCCCCAGATCTTTAGTTAACAAGCCTGTTTAAAGTAGAACCTAGAGTTAACCACCTACGTTCAACATGCTTTAACAGCAGCATGTTCTCGAAACTAAGTTTCCCCTGCAAATCTTCCAGTTCTCAACTCTCACTGGGGACAGTTTGATGAAGTAGTGCAGGTCTAAATTAAATCCATAATTTCTTCCTCAAATTTATGAATTGCTTTCTTGAAGGCACTGTGTATTATGTGTAGATTACAAAACCCAACAAGTAAAAGTGCTATAACTCACAAGATTTATTTATTTATAAAATATTCTGAAAAACTGTTTTGTTTACATTGAGACCAGTGCTACCTAAACTAATGAAATATGTTAGAAGTAGTTTTGCATCTTTTATGGATTGAATAATTCTTTCAACAATGCTATGTGCTTTTACTTGACTCAAGAAGAATGCATCTAGATGAATTCTTAACTTGCTTTTTGCTGTTCAACCAGTATCTTATTCATGGTTCATACAGATTTTAAAAAGTAAAAATTAAGTAGTTCTTAAGGACTTTTTATATTTGATGATGGATTAAGTAATTAGGCAGTTTAAGAATGACTAATAGGAAAAGTATTTATTTTAAGAGTTAATGTATTTCTTTTTCGGAGTTGAAATAATTAAAATAGTTTATGCTTGAACAAGATTGTAGATTAAAAAACAAAGTAAAAAGGTTACAGGAACAGAACACTTTCAGAAACAACCAATATGACCCAACATTAGTATAATAAGATTGAATTACTCTTACCTATATATAATATAAAAACTACAATGCATTTCCAAAAGTCTAATGTCCTTCAAAGGTAAGTAATCTATTTTAAGTACCCCGAGATTTCAATGCAGCCAAAAATGATCAGTTTAATTTACTTTAAAACCAAAATCCAATGTAGCTTAATAATGAGATTCAAAAATACCTTTAAATAAAAAATTTTAATCTATTTCTAGTATAAAAATTGAATGTATAAACCACAGGAAAAAAATTAACCCCAAAAATCTATTTTAATTGACATTAATTATGTATTTTAATTCCAAAATCCAAAAGTAAAAAGGCTAATGCGCTTTAAAATCCAAAAGCAATGCATCCTAAAAATGTATTTTCAATATATAACGGCAAAAATTAAAAAAGTGCACCAAAATGATAGAATACCAATGTACCCAAGAGTTAATAGCCTTCAGTTGAAAATCCAGTGTTAAATACTAAAAGTGAAAGTGTAATGTGCCATAGATCACAATTGCAATGTACCTTTAAAAAATAATCCATTGAGTCCAAAGGAATCTCCAAATCAAGAGTAAAAAGTGGAATGTGCATTCAGTTGAAAAGACTAAATTTTCTAGATCAAAATCTCTATGCACCAATATACCTCCAAAATAAAATGCAATGTATCCACATAAACTAGGTTTATTAAAGAGTGTGAAAAATTAATGAAAAACACATCTTGCTACTTATTTTCTAAATCATTAAAAATGAAACCGAGCTATTCTCTTAAAAACTAGTTTTATAAGAAATTTGAAATTTTCTAAAAAAACTAAATAAAATGTATTTTTTAAAAGGTCGAAAAATTAATAAAATATATAAACATTTAAACAAATTAGAATATTAATGCCAATTAGATAAAAAAATACTCAAATATTCTAAACTTTAATTTCGCGAATTAAATTATATTTTTGGAAAATGTAATGCAATTTTATTATGTAGCGCAAATCAAATAGTTAGTAGTGAAACAGCCGAATTTATTTATCAGATGCAAAAGGATTGCAAGTCTTTCAACAGAGATTACAGCAGATCACGTTTAGAGAATTTCTACAATTCAAGGTTTCCATGAAAAAAACAATTTCTATAAAGCGCGCCATTTGGAAGTTGCATTCGCTAAATGCAACGATATTAGAGTTATAACCATCTTAACTTTCGAGTGATACCCCCCATTTGACGAAGATCTAAAATATTTCTAAACGTTGAAGATGCTACATTTTTGTAAAATTCCATGTTTTCCTAGAATGAGTATTGATTCTTCACAAAACAAACGAACCGAGATTTTCTAACAATGAAGTGTCGCATACGATAATGGCATTGACTGAAAAATTGGACAAAAGGGATTAAAAGTTCACTTTGTTTTCTGATGACAAGTTTATCTATTCGCGTTTTTTTTTGTGTCAATTTTCCCTCGCATATAACGGCCAAAGTAAAACCCGAAATTCTATATTCCGATATTTTTAATGCATCCAGAATTCCGGGTTTCAAAAAGAGGGATCAAGAGAGTTTTTTTAAAAAAAGTTTTGGTAACCAATCATATTCTATTGCATCAGGATGTAGAGTTTTTGACATTGGACAGTGCTCTTACTGCATGCATGAGAATTATTATATTATTTTGAAAGGGCATATGCTCCCTGCACCCTCTTGTATGTATTTCGGAACATCCAAATATCAGGAAACTTCACTTATCTGTAAACTTCAGTTTCCAGAGAAAGTAGGCTTCTTCTGCCTACTAAAGGGTCATTCCATGTCAAATCAACACAAGAAAATGCATTTTTTCCCCTCACCATCTCAGATTTTTATGAAATTTGGTGAACTTGTTATACTTACTAAGAATGTAAAAAATGCAAAATTTTAACCTCCTAGGCCTATTTTTTTTTAGTTGCTTTTTAAAATGGCTAAAAACGTAAAATCTGCCTCCGATGGCTGCATTTAAATTACCATAACTCCTGTTCTAATTAACATATAGAAATAATATTGGTATCGTTTTAAAGCTCTTTAAATGACTTTTCAAATGATGTGAAACATATGAAAGTTTTTGTGAAAAACATTTCAAGGTCATATTATTTGACCTTTTTTTTTTTACCTTGAATTCCCAAAAAAAAACAAATTTCTCAATTTTCACTATATTTTTCCCCTGAATACTACAACATCTGAACTACATGTATACCAATTTTCAGAGTGGGATGACGATGGGATCACACACAAAAAAAAATAGAAACAAAAATATGCAATATATTGGGGTCATTCCACGTCGTGAGTTGTCAAATCAATACAAGAAAATGCCTTTTTTCCGCACCATCTCCGATTTTTATGAAATTTGGTGAACTTGTTATATTTACTGAGAATTTAAACCACACAAACTACTTCCTAGGTGTATTTGTTTTTTTAGTTATTTGCATTTCAAAATTTGTGAAAACATACAATTTCTGCTTCAACTTTGTACAAGTTACCAATATATTGTATATGTTTGTTTCTAATATTTTTTCTGTGTGTGATCCCATTGAGGTCCTAATTTGAAAATTGGTATACATGTAGTTAAGAGGTTGTAGTATTCAAGAAAAAAAAAATAGTGAAAATTGAGAAATTCCTTTTTTGAGAATTCAAGGTCATAGTATTCCACCAAACCTTCATGTGCTTCATATAATTTTAAAGAGCTTTAAAACGATACCAAATTATTTCTATATGTTAATAAGAACAGGTGTTATGGTAATTTAAATGCAGCTATAGGAGGGCAAATTGTACATCTTCGGCCATTTTGAAATGCAAATAACCAAAAGGCCTAGGAGATTAACATTTTGCGTGGTTTACATTCTTAGTATGTATAGCAAGTTCACCAAATTTCATAAAAATCTGAGATGGTGCGGGGAAAAAAATGCATTTTCTTGTGTTGATTTGACAAGGAATGACCAATTGTCACTTCAGAAAATAGTAGATATACGATTTGAATTAGCTCTTAGATAAAGCAGTGAATCTCTTAATGCACAAAATTTGTAGCCTTATTTAAAAAAATCAACCCCTTTTAATTTAAATTAAGTATTGAACATTTAAGGTTAAATTAATAGGTCTGTTTTGAAAGAGACTAAATTGAAATTTTATAAAAGTCCAATTCTAATGTCTTCATTGGTGTTGATGTATCTGAATATTTTTTATGTTTAACATAATGTCACATATTAACCACTTGATATATTACTAAAGCCATTTGATTAGATATAGGCTATTGAATAAAACCTTTTTCTTGTGTTCTATATATTTTAAATTATGCCTTTTAATGTCCAGTAAATTATTAAAACATGCAGAATCCGAGGAGAAAAAGGAACATAAAGTAAAAAGTTTTTTGCAGCATTCTTCTTTAAGAAATTGTCCATGCATTAAAATATGCAACTTACCTTTCACACGTTTTACATTCACACATTGAATTTTTGTCTCCAAAAAAGTTCTCCCCATAAAATATGGTCATTTCTTCGTTTACTTTGATATCTCTTGTGACGTTAATCCTGGCAGTAGATTTGCTTGTTGATACTATCTAAACAATAAAAAAAAATACTGGAATTATTACAAAAATAGCATATAGTACAATATTGAAAAGAAATTTTAGTTAAAAATTAAAAGACAGTTGACTGAAAAATTGTACTAGAGTATATTTTTTAGTATTGCTGTTAAAAAATAATTGTTTAAAATGTTCTTAAAATATTTATAAATAGTTGGTTACTAAGAATTAGTGCATGATAAACCCAATCTATGGGTCTACAGTTAGTCTCAACTCTTCAAATGTTTCAATTTATTTTCTTCGTAAAAGTATTCTAATAAAAAAAAAAAATTCCCATGCTTGCATCACCTCAGCATTGGCCGCCACCATGACAAAATGGTGCTCAAATTTGGTTTTATAAATTTTCTCACGAAGGCTAGCCACACACAACCAATAATCAGATATCTAAACTATTTATCAACAACAATTGGAAATTTAAAATTGTGTTCACTCACTGGCCAACTTTTAATTGCACAAAATATGCTTTAGCTAACTACTGCACTAACAACTTTGGCAAATAGTTGACAATTTGTACGAATGAGGAGTTTGCACATCTTTTTTTTAAGTAGTAGAGAAAAAAAATATACTGATCAGTATTTTGATTTTTAAATTTTGAAGTTACGATAATTGAGAAATAATTTGCCAAAATTTATCTTTGAAAAAGGCGGGAAAACGCTACTTTTGCAATGGCTGCTCTTGTGACGCCACTGCTCACTTCAGGAACACGGCAAGATTTGTTTACATTCATTTTAGATTTACTAGAAACGTAATGTGCCGTCTTTTCACCAAAATAATACTTTTCTGGAGGGATTTTAGAACGGATGAAGGCGAAAAACAATTACAAGTACGGTTATAGCACCTTGTACAAATTCAACACTTAAAACACCAAACAAGCCGTTTTTCTATGTGACGAGAGATGCTGCTAAGAGAAAAGCTTCCATTACAACAATAATGAAAAGGGGACGAAAAGAAAAATAAGAAATTGTCTAATAAATCATCAACGTGTCATTTTTTAATAATTTTTCTGTCCCTTATCGTGTACCCCACCTGCTTACTTGCACATAGAAGATGAACTGTCTCCATGTGTATTTCAGGGGTGTTGCCCGGTTTCATGCATTTTGGAGCAGGTAAAATTGAAATTTGGAGCAGTAGAAACATATTTTGGAGCAGGTTGGTAGGTTTGTTTAGTTTTAGTGACCAGTTTTGGCCATGCTGCGCCAAACACATGACTTATTAGTTCTTTGTTGCGATGCTTCTAATTTGACAATTTAAAAACGTTGTAAAGGGTAAAAATATATTTAGTACAACTGTAAAAGTTGACAATTTTGGTAAAAAGTTAAAAGAAAAATTTGAACTTATACAGATAACATGTTTTATTAAATAACATAGTATAAGTTAAGAAACATAAACAATGAAGGATGCTTATGACAATGAAGGATGATGAAATTCGTGTTTTTAATGATTTCAAGATTTAAAATGATGAAAAATTAAAGTAAAACAAATTTTAAAATATAGTCAATACATTTTAAAATATAAGAATCCGATACGAGTGGGTTTTAAAATCCATAATTTAAGAATTGTTTTTTCTATGTTCTTTTTTATTTTTGTGAAGTAAAGCTGAACGGAGCTCCTCTTCCACGTCCATTTCCGATGTATCGTATACGATACAATCAGAGGAGTCGATAGTCAGACCAGCAAATTTTCCATTGCTCCTCTGTTTTTCGGGTATTTTAACATCTATAGAATCAATGTTTTTACTTTTGAGTTTTTTTCTTTACTAAAGGTAGAGATTTTAGATTTTGTAGATTGAGATAAACTTTCAGAAATCTCGGTCATAGTTTCTTGTGATATTCCAGATGAAGAAGTAGATTCTTGTTTAAATTCAAATGGTACGTTGGGGTCAAACTCCATGCCCATGCGGAATCTTACATGAGAGATGGTAGTTTGCGTTTCTGTTGTACGAGTTGTTGGTTTGGATTCTGTTGGAGTTGGTACTATTTTAATCTGGGCTGCTTGCGAGTAGGTTTTAGAGTCGGAATGGTTAGAATTTACAATATTACAGGCTTTGGGATAAGAGACAGATTGTAAGGTTTTTACTTATTGAACTTTCTTTTCAAAAGTCCTCTTTGAACAAGATTTAGAATAGGCTGGGTGAGTTTCTGAACAGTTTGTGCACTTGGGGGGGGGGGGGGGGGGGGGGGGATTTTTACAGTTTTCAGAAGTATGCTCAAGGTCCGAACAATTTGCACATCTCTCCTTGCTGCGGCAAGTGCTTTTAGAGTGCCAAAATTGCTGGCACTTGAAGCATCTTAGTGGATTTGGAGCGTAAAGGCGCATAAGACAGTTGAGATAACCTGCTTTGATACTAGTTGGGAGAATTGAATGTTTGGTTTTTGAAGTTTCTGATTTTTTTTTTTATGGTGATTCGGCGCACAGCAGTGACACCTTGTGGAGAGAGCTCAGTTAGAATGTCTTTTTCGTCAATGTTCTGTAGATCTATTATGCTAATCCCTTTACAGGAGTTCAAGCTATTATGAGGAGTTACATTAATTTGGAAATTAGCTAAGAGTTTTGCATTAAGGAAGTGTGTGGATTGTTTATCATCGGTACATTCGATAACAGGTCACCAGAATTTAATTTTTTAACCGTTTTAGGATTACCGCCAATACTTTGCAGACCTTTTTGAATAATAAAAGGAAACACTTTATTTAGGTTTTGGTTCGCAGAAGTAAGAACTAGAAATTTAGGTACGATATCACTTTTTACAGGTAATGTTGTGTTATTGGTAAGAGTAGAAAAAATACTGTGGTTTGATGGATTTAAGGCACTATCAGGGCACGAGGGAAAAAAAGCCATCAAAAAGTTAGATATTTCTCGCCGGATGTCCCACCCACCACCGGGGGTCAAAGGGAACGCTAAGGGACCACAGGATCTCATTTCACCTCTACGAGTCGCAGCACACGGCAAACGTGCAGGTCAAAAATAGGACATTTCAAAACAACTCAAATTGAAAAAAAAAATTGACAAATAAAAGCAACTAAATTCAAACTTGTAAAGAAAAAAATGCAGTTCACACGGTAGGGTACTCAAAAAGAGGAAAGGAAAGAAAACTGAGATACACAGCTAGAACAAGACGGATTCGCCATACCCGTACCCACAAGATATGGGCTCCCAAGGAAACAAAAAAAAAGGGAAAGATCACTAGTGTACCTCGGGGTTATGAAGCCAGTGTTTACTTAAAGGAAATAAACCCCTCCGAGGGGTATTTTGGAGCAGGTAAAATTGAAATTTGGAGCATCAAAAAGGCGTTTTGGAGCAGCTAAAATTGAAATTTTGGAGCATCAAAAAAAGGCTTCTTGATCAGATGAAATTAAAATTTAATGCATAATAAAGCTTTTGGGTGTAGCTAAATTTCGAAATTCTCATATACCCCATGAATTAAGATGTAACCACAGAAAACCAAGGCCACTAGACCTAACGATAAAAAAACATGATACACTCCTAAAATAAAAGTAAATGCTTCATGTTACATTGAAATTAGAGTAATTTACATATATTCAACTTGTTCATTTTTTTTTTTAACTGTTTAGTCCTTTTTTTCTTAAAGTTGGTTTAAAGAAAAATGTGCATACCAAAATTTGCAATTTCTAATTCTTAACATCGCTTTGTAAAGATTAAAAACGCCAAGTATTTTTGATCAACATCGCGACTACTGTCGCGGTTAAATGCGGATGAGCATTTTTTTAATCCACCTAGGAAGGAAATACTAGTATATTATGGATGAATGTATACTTATTAAAATATTTAGTTTTTATTACAAAATAAATTACTTGAAAGTAGAGCTTGAATTCGCGAATTAGCAACGCCCCGATTTCACAAATTGAAAGTCAATTCCATCCAAAATTCTAATAAGACAACTATTAATTTCTTTACATAATATTATCAAGGAATAAAATATGTATTGGGGAAATAAATGTTGTCTAATTTTTGCAATTGAGTAAGAAAGACATCGACTTTTAAGGGGTGTCAGCTTCTTAGTCTAGGGGTCTAGGTACCCTAGAAATTTTCAAAAAACAAAAAAATTATTATGATGTCATTGGATACTCCTGATAGTTGTCCTTAGTACAAATCAAACCGTTTTCCGATATTTAAGTTTTTAACGAAGTTATGTGTAATTTTATAAAACTCACATTTAGTTTTGTTTTCATTTTATCGTCTGCTATGTTTATGTTTTTCATTTTTTAAATAAATAATAAGTTTAAAAGACTTTTTTCAGGCTAGAATTAATAATTATACTGTATAGCAGAATATTACAACTTAACTCTTCTGTGTTTTATTTACAAACAAGCTGCTTATTTGAAAACGTGCAAGTTTTAAGTTGCAATTTTT
Organism: Troglohyphantes excavatus; assembly: GCA_963932185.1. NCBI lineage: Eukaryota > Metazoa > Arthropoda > Arachnida > Araneae > Linyphiidae > Troglohyphantes > Troglohyphantes excavatus. The sequence continues at coordinate 48,153,806 of OZ010672.1, read as the reverse complement.
TTTTATTTCTATTTAGCAGCGGAAATATTTTATACTGGTTCTTGAACTTTTAATTTCGAATGTTATCTATGTATGATGAATGTTAATTCTTCATCACAGTGTAATAGTAGTAGTGTATTACACATTGTAGTTATGTTTGTAAATATCTGGTAACATATTTACCACTATTAAAATTAAGCATCATAAGTTAATGCTTTCGAAAACAGCTAGCAACTACCAGATAAGGAATTTAGATAGTGATTTTGAAGATGAGTTCTTTCTCAAATTGCTTTGATATTTATTGTTTTCTTAATTAAAGTAATTAATAGTTGTATTCAAAGAAGTATTGATATACAATCATCATGCAAGAAGTTTTGATCGGTGATCTGTTTTCGAAGTTTGAAATCAACTGTGAAAAATGATTCATGATTTAGAAGTTGAGTATGCTGCCAAGCATAAAAAGGTTGTCTAAGAAAATAAAAGCGCCGTATATGAGCCATGTATAGTATACGTGAAAGATTCGAAAGACATGCGACTTTTTGTCGAGGTATGGATTTGCCTATACATTTGTCATGCATGTCCCGTAATGTTACCGTTCAGCACCTTGCAATTGCTTTGAAGAATGCTTCGGTGAAAGTGACTGCTGATCAGAAACTAGATGGAAAATTGGTATTAAATGAATTGTCGTAAGCATTTTTGGTACCTGAAAGACGTGTAGTGACTTGTCCTAAATTGATGTGTGCGTATAATTGTAGATGTATCTGATGGGGGAAAATATAAATGCTGAAGTTGTGTCAAATATTTGTAAAAGTTGTGAAGGCAAAAAAAAAAATGGTACTGGGTAGCAATCATGGTGCAAGTCACATGCTCCAAATTGTGTGAAAATCCCTTCTGGACCGTCAGGCAAAATGAAAGTTAACTCGTATGTTTTCTCGCACAATTTAACGTTGTGTGTTTTATGTTTAAAACATTGCTGTTGGGGACAGCAAGACTGAGAACAATATACAAATTCAATCCCTGTTGAGAAGATGTCAAAGTTAAAAATATGTTATATTAAAGTAATGTTTAATAGTATAATAAAGTAATGTTTATCTCATGTCCTTTATTACTTCTGCAATATTTAAAAAGTAAAACAAAAACAAATCCCTAAACTCGCCAATTTGAAAAATGTGTCTACAAGTATTTTTACGAGGTCGAAAAATTACAGTAAAATGTGTAAATGTTTTTATTGTTGCATTCAATGAAGGAAAAACAGGGCAATCAACAATTATGAAAGACCTTAGAGATCATTTTATATCTTGAAGTCATATGAGCTGGTGCTCGACAACTCAAGATTTGTAAAAATCGGTGTAATGCCAGTTTGTTAAGAGGCTCATATATCACACGCATTAGCAGCAAGTGGAAGAAAACAATAGAGGAAGATTATATTTATGAAGTATTAGGATATTTTACATCTACATCAAGTGGCGAGTTAGTATTTTTGTTTTATTTTGAAATTTTAACTTTGATGGCTGTTTACTCAAAACTATGTTTTTTAACGTTGCGCACAGGATATTTCTAAAAATAATCTACACAGAGTCTTGAAATTTTTATAGTATGTTTGTCACATATGTATGAATAACATTCACTATTATTTTTAAAAAATACTAAAAATGATTTAATTTAGAATTTTTAAAAAAAATATTTTATGTGAACATTTATACATTTTTGTTTAATATTCTCAATCTTCCTTAAATTTGGGAATTTTCAAAACTTGGTAGGGAATGTTGTACCTCTAATTGTCGGGAGTGCAAAAAATGTAAAATGCATGTTATAAGCCCATTTCATCTTTAGTTATCCTGCGCACAACATTACTATTTTTTCATCTGCCGAAACAAGGGTATTTTGTGACCCCCTCGTTAACCTCAAATAATTTTTTAGTGTTATTTTTAAGTTGTGCCTAAATATTCAAATATATGTCTCTTTGTATACCTAAAATCAATTGGATTTATTAATATTTTCAATGATTATAGAATTTTTTTAAAAATGCTTAAAATGTCATTCTCAGGGAAATTTAAGGGTACCTAGACCAAATCCAAAATCTTATTAAAGTATATACTAGCTTCATAGATACAACAAACCACTTAAATACTTATCAAAATATATACTTTTTATTTAGTTAAACTGATTATTCATCCGAGTGCAATTTTGCCTCACGATTACGCTGCGCAGAACGGTCTTAAATCAGCACATGTGACGCACATTCTTGAATCGAGGAAATCCGCCGGAGCGATTTTTCAAGAATCCGCTAATTTCAACTTCTTTTCTTTTCCCATTTTTGGCAAATTATTTTATAAATTTTACTGACCCGCGTATAAGCCGACCCCCCTACTTTTTGATGAAGATTTTGACTTCAATTTATCGGCTTATACGCGAGTATATACGGTACATCAAAAATCCCATATTGACAGATTGGAAAACAAGTTTAAAGATAGTCCAAGGAATTACTTAAATATTCAATTGAAAGTATCATATTTACCTCCAAAAATTAATGAGCATTATATAATTGAAAAAGTATCCTTACAGATCCTCATCTTTTTTGTGGATCGTAGTCTTTCCGAAATTGTTTTCACCATCAACACAATGTCACAATTTTGTAATGGCTACATGTACCAACACTGGTTAACTATTGTAGATTTACTTATGTATTTAATACAAAAGAGTATAAACTAAATTTGTCTAACATAAAAAAAAAAACTGATTTAAATGCATATTGCGGATGCAAGGGGGAGGGGGGTCCAACCTCATTGGAAGGCATTCAACAAGTGGACATTTAATTTATATTGGAAAATTGCATTTCTCATGAAAAACTACAAAGCAGAAATGCATAGCACTTTGTTCTATGGAGTCCAAATTTTCATTGCTGAATTTTGCTTCAGCTACGCATCTCTTTTCTTAAATGATCAAAGATTTATTTAACTTCCAGAGGAAAGTACAATAGACCTCCGGTCGCAGTGCTTGCTCCAATTGGAGCCCCTATCCTTAAGTCATACGAGTCCAAATTTGTTTTACTAACAAAATTTGTGAAAGAACTTTTATGGTTTGGATAAAGTGTAGAAAGCATTTAATTTATTTTCTAACCTGTCTTCCTTTGGGATAATAAATCTGCTATTTATTTTTGTGAAAATCGTATTGAAAACGCTGAAACAAAGCACATAGATATTAGATTACATTTTATTAGAGAATTATTAAATGATCAAGAAATTATTTTGGAGTACATTAGAACTAAAAATAACTTGACAGTTTCAGGGCTCGCAACACTTTTTACATTTGTCCCTAGGGAAAAAGGGACCTACAAAATTTAAGCCTGCGTTAAATTTTCGTTAACTATCACCATTATAAATATCACACCGTAAAACTATAAAATTATTAAAACAATTTGTTAAATCTCGTGAATATTTTAAACTTTATGTTGACCAAATTATAGGAACAAAGCAACGGAGTAAAAATTGTTGAAATTTAAAAAAAAATAATTATTTCTATCCGTTTGAAAGAAAGGTCGAAATATTACGTCTCATATATGTAAGCTATTTCTGAACGCTATACCAGTTTTGACTATATCGTCTATGCTTTCCGTTAAGGTCGGAGTCACAACCTAAAAAATGATATGTGTAAAATAAATATAACTTTACTTAGAATCAGCCTATGGGGATAAATAATGTACGATCGTGTGCAGAAAAGAGACTTTTCGAACCGGTCTATTTTTACCCCCCCCCCCCCCCCTCCTTATGACCTTTGTACTGCATTGGTAAGGGGTGTTGCACGTAATTGTTGCAATATATACAATTCAACCCCCATAACTCCATGTTCAATCAGCTTATGTGTATAAATGACATATTGTTGTGTAGAGGAAAGAGGAACATGTCGAATAGGGCAATTGTTAACTCATTCCCTCCTTTGACCTTTGTACTGCGTGGGAGGGGGGAGGGTCAACCTTAACTGTAGTATATGCATCAGCCTCCATTACTCCACGGAGAATCGACCTTTGAGGAGAAAATTATCAACCATTGTGTAGAGGAAGATGGGGCACACCAACCAAGTTGGCTATTTACCCACTCCCTTTCTGAAATGTGTACCGCCTGGGGCCCAAATGTTTCCAGGAATAAATTCTTATTATACAGTGGGGTGCCTACTCTATTTTTTTTTTGCCGTTGAGGGGAAAAGAAGAGAAGGAATACAACGGGTGGGTGGAAGAACGGATGAGGGACCATTTTTTATGTGTTCGAAACCGGGGGTAATAACCTAGTATAACAAAAATCAGTGAATGAATGAATGCGTTTTGTTGCAGCAACAAAACCATGTTTAAGAACATATATTGAATCTTTTTGACTTTCTTTCACTCTTTTTTCCCAGTACCCCTAGTAAAAATGTGAATAAATAATTTAATTAAGTTTTTTTTTTAACTACATAGCATTCTTTTTTAACTACATAGCATTCTACTATTTCCAGCATTTCCACCAAATTTGAAGAAAATCGGAGCATTATTAAAAAAAATTAGTAAATAATTGCGAAGATGTTTTTTAAAAATTCATTTCTTAATAATCTCCAAGTTATTTGTAACTTTTTGCCAAATTTCTTGAAATTTAGCAAGGATGCTACTTACTACAGGAAAAGTTTAGTTTTCAAATCAAAAGTAAATCGAACACTATTTGCTTAATTAGGATACGAGGAACTGGGAAATTGAGTAATTTCAATTTACACTTTCACTTCCATCATTTACATTTGTTTTTGATGCAATGCATAAACAAGATCTAGTGGTCCTGGGAGAACAGTTTACACTTAGACCCGACCCACATTCCCCACTAATGTGATTCATTACATTTGTAAACACAAAACAGCGAGCCTTTTTCTGGTTTAAAAAAGATTTGTTTGCATCTTAATGGGGCCAAACGTTGGAAGTAGCGGGACTGCAATATTCTTGTGACATGCAACACGAGATTTGTATATAAATGAAGCTCAGTTATTTTGGGATGATCCTTGTATGTGTGCTCTCAGCCATGAAAGATGTCATCTATTTAAATTACAACTTATTTTATGCCGCGAAGAGAAATTACTGTTTGTGTTTGACGTAACAATAAATATATGGGAGCTTTGAATTCATACTTCCATAAATTGTTTTTTCTGACTCTGAAGTTAGAGCCTACATTATCCATCAGATCAAAATGTTCAGTGCCCTGGATTCATGGGTGGATAAAATTGGTTTTGCTCACAACTTCTACTTTTCAAATTTTAATAAACAGTTTGTTTTCGATGACTCTGTTTGGTGTTTCAGATGCATCTTGAAGCAAAACAAATTGTATCCACCCATAAGCCTAGTGCACTGAACATTTTGATCAGAAGATAAATAGTTGGTTTGGCGCCGCACCTCCTCGTATACAAATATATATAACCATATACAGACATGCATTAAAGAATCACAAATTCAAATGTATTTTAGAATACCTTTTTTGAGATATTCTTTATTAGGTAACTGTCTTTATAAATAAAGTTTTTTACCTCACAATTAGAATTACAATCATGATTCAGGAACGCAGCAGGCCCGAGCCACAATTGAGATTTTTTCTCCCGTGCAGAAAACAATATACTGAAATCATTTGTGCCAGGTGTAATAAGTTTAATCTCTTGTTCTTTTGTTAATGAAGCAATGCACCCAACTAAATTTGAAACAACTTCTCCATTCATCCTACAGTATAGAAAAAGTAAAAAAAAAATCTTGAATTACAATAAATCAAAAAAATTCTACAGATTAAAATTGTTTGTTTATGTATTTTACTAATTTTTTTTTTTTAACACTGATCACAATAAGTAACCCACATAAAATTAATAAATGGGATTTTAAAAATAACTTAGATGTGAAAATGGTAACGTAGGAAACGTCTCATTATACACTTATACTTTTAATATATATATATTTATATATACATTTGCAAGTCCAGCTCTGAATACAAAACTAAAATATCAAACACAGCAAAAGTTAGAAAAACGTATTTAAACATTTAGATTCACAAGATAAAATTAAGATGTTTCCAGTAGATCTGTCTGCAATTTAGTAAAAGTTTAAAAATACATGCATGATTATATAATAAGAGCATTTACAATAAATACACATTTTAACTTAAAACATCCGAGTCGTTTAGTTTCAAAACAAGATAAATACATTTTCATAAATTTTATAAGGGACGCTAAAAACGGTTGATACCCATGACTTTGACAAGGTGATTTAGGGGCTGTGTTCGCAAGAGATATTAACTTGTAATCATACGACAGAATAAGAAGGAAATTTTATTGGCCGGGAACATATCAAAGTGTAAGACGTTCAACACATTGTAGAAAATGTCAAAGGCAAAAATCCCAAGCAATGCCCTCCAGGTTTCTTTTAAACCAGCAGATATTCCATTCAGGAAAGTTGGAGTAGACCACCTTGAACGATTCCCGCTATCCACACGAAGACACAAATGGATAATTGTCTGCACAGGCTACCTTACCAGATTCATGGTGACAAAAGCCATGCCCTCAGGTGAAGGAAGATACAGAAGTCGCAAATTTCTGTTCGAAGAAGTCAAATTAAAACACGGATCTCCAAGAGAAATAATTAGTGACCGGGGTCGATCCTTCTTATCAAATCTCATCGGATAAATTAATAATTTGTGTAAAACGTCCCACTTGTTAACGACTGCATACCATCCCCAAACAAATAGCCGTACAGAGAGATTTAATAAGACGCTTGCAGACATGCTCTCCGTGTATGTTGAAGTTGATCAAAAGAACTGTTATTGTGTTCTACCTTTTGGGTATAACTCGGAAAAACAAGAGACTACGGGTTTTAGTCCTTTCTTTCTAGTTCATGGAAGAGACGTGCATACCCTCTTAGATGCAATACTTCCGTACGATCCTAACCAATCAGTTGGAGAGTAGGTGGATAAATTGGTAACAAATGCAGAAGAAGCACAGCAACTCGTCAAACTACACATTATAAAGTCACAAGCAAGAGACAAGAGCAGATACGATAAACAACCTCAAGATGTGCGTTATCAAAATGCAGACTTGGTCTGGTATTCAAACCTATTCAGAAAGTAAGTTTTTCAGAAAAACTGCATAAGCGTTATTTGGAGCCATTTCGTGTTATGAAGAAACTTTCGGACGTAACCTATGAAGTCGAGACGTATGAGAAGACCCGTCGTAAGTGGAATCTAAAAGAAATTGTTCATGTGTTACGAATGAAATCTTGATTTTCAGTTACAGCGGGTCGCTGTTTTGAAAAACGGAGGGTAATGCCAGTGATTGACTACCAATAAGTAATCCACGCTGCGATCGATAGCAGTTCACTTCGGGTATCAGCCACAGTAGCCTTGTGGTAACGTCGCCGGCTGGGGCCTGTAAGGTTGCTGGTTCGATCTGCAGTGTTGGCAACTACAATTATTCTTACTTATGTTAATTTATATTTAATTAACCTATTCTGTTGAGTTATATCATGTAATATTTCTGTATATTAGATCGCTCCCTCGAGCTGGCGGAGTTAGTTTACTGTTTGTAATGAAATTGCTTGCTTATAAAGAAATAGCTTCCTTTAATTATAACAACATCTACATGACAATATAGAATAAACGTTCCTGCACATCAATACAATTGTTTTATTCAAGCACCACTGAGAACACCATGTACGTAAGGAACTATTCATACACGATTAAAACATTACATAACAGCTAGCACTGCGAACAGTGACACAGCATTTTTATTCTCGCTCTGGCTTTGTGTTGCCAGATACATTCATTACAGAGATGTAGTGCATGATAACTTGTGAAAAATATAATAAAATGATTTTGCGAAAAATGTGTATCTATCTGGCTTTGAAAATAGACATGTCGTATATCATTATAAATCTGAGATAATTTGTTATTTAATAATTTCAGTTAATTAGGTAGTTTTCTTAAAAAATTTAAATTACTTTTTTACATTTATGTTTGTTGAACTTGCAGATATGAATATTTTTTTAATGACATTTTCTGTGCAAAAATATATATTTCCCCGATTTTTTTTTTAAGTCAATGGGTATTTTTCGATGACAGAGTAGAAACTTTACATACAATTAATTGATAGCAAGAACTTTTGAGATATTAAATTAATAATTGTTTAATTCTCCAATAAGTTAAATATAAGGGAAAATTATAATGTATATTACACTACCACTTACACATAAAAATGTAATTTATACAAAAAAAAAATATATACAACTATGTTCAACCAATAATCAAATACACAAATTAAAAAAATATCTAATATCCATTTCGCTGAAAAACTGAAATGTAATTCAAGCAAACTTTCTTCAGCCATATGACAACAGTGAAAGCAAAAATAAATGTGGTTATAAATGTTTTGTGTAATTTCAAATAAATTTAACATTATTAAAATATTTGTAAAAGAATTTTCGAAAGCAAAAATTATTTTAATTTTATTAAGCTAAGTTTTGTTAGTAAATCTTTCAACAGGCAAATAGTAAAGACAGGAAACAAATAATTTACTGTTAGACTATAGCACATAATACAACTAAAATGCTATAAAATTGTCTCAAAACATTTACAAAAATCTTTAATAAAAATTATTTGTTTAAATATTACTCAATTTATTTGTATAATTAATAACTTGTAGGAATTATAGACAATGACAACATGTTATATTTGTTAGTGTTCCTAAAAGAGTGCCCTGCCCTTTTTTTTGCAGATGCGCCCTGCCCTTTATCTAGTATATTCTTTGCACCCCGTAATTTAAAAATATATTTAGCCCCCAAAACATAGGTCTGTATGATTGTCTTGGTGTCCCGTACATCCTTCAATCATTAAATGTGGCACGGAAAACGAGATTCTCAGACAGGTGGTTAAGTTCCACTTTCAGGCTTTAATTTAATCATTCCTGGAATTGATGCAAATCTACATTAAAATTTCGGTATTCCTATATATGAAGTCGTGCCTCTGGGAATTTTTTGAAGAAATTGTCCAAGAAGAAAGAAAAATTCGAAACCACAGATGTTTCTTTTAGAGGTTCTACTATTCCGCGTCTAACCCGGAATTATGGGTGTATTAAAAATTTCAGAATGCAGAATTCGGGATTTCATTTCGAGTACAAAATTTTAATTTTAAGCACATTTTCTAAATTTTAAAATATTTGTAGAAATATAAGGCATATATGGAGTACTTCTGGCTGTTATATGCGAGTGTAATTTGACAAGGATGCAAGGAGAGAAAGGTGGGATGGAGGAACTCGGTGAGAAAAATAATGAACTTTTGATCCCTTTTGTCCGAATATTTGTCAAACAGGGATATCACACTAAAGTTGATATGGTTATAACTGTAACTTCGTTTGCATCTGACGAATGCAATTTCCGCATGGCACACTTTTAAGAATGTTTTCATTCATGAAAACCTTAAAATTCTAGAAGTTCATTACACCGATCTGATGTGATCTCGTTTGAAAGATTTACAATTCTTTTGCATCTAATAGATAAATATTTATACTTTACTAGTTACTATTTTACCATAATTTGATTTACACTATATAAAATTGTATTAACTTTTTCGAAAATATAATTTAATATACGAAATTGAAGTTTAGGACTTTTCATTTGAAGTTTTTTAATGTTTATATATTTTGTTAATTTTTTTATTTGAAACTTCTTTCACTTCCCTTTATTTAGTTTTGTGGAAGTGTTTCAAATTTCTTATTAAAGTAGTTGGCTAAACTACAAAAAAAAGCTCTGAATCTATGTGAAGAAAAATTGTACTTCACACAAGATGAAAATTGGGATTGTAATTATTTTTTTACAAGGATCTCTAGAAAGTTTGTGAACTTTGAAATTTTCTTTGGAAAAAAAATTCAGCTTGTTTTGTTTTTAGTTTGTATCATGTCTGTAATTTTAATATTTACCGACTCGGGAAAAAATCCAAGTAAAATTATAAAAATTTTACTTGGATTTTATAGTGTAATGATGAAACACAGAAAATTATGTTATACTGATATTGCGGAATTTTCTTCATATAAATGGCCACCGAAGATCATTAAATGGAAAATAATAGTCAAGAGCTGATGTTTTGATTGTATATTCATGGTTCATACAGATTTTCAAAAGTAAAAATTAAGTAGTTCTTAAGGACTTTTCGATAATTTTTAAGGACTTCTTATATTTTTTGGCGCCGTTGGCGGAGAATTGTAATTTATTGGTGCAAATTTGGCGCAGAATCCCATGTAAATGTAGTTTCGTAGCAAGTTGGTGTAGGATACCAGTTCCGGCAAACTCTAGCACATAAATGTTAAAGATGCTACATTCTTGTGAATTTCCCCGATTTTCTAGAATGAGAATCGACCGATTCTTCACAAAACGACAAACGAGCTGAGATTTTCTAACGATGAAGTGTCGTGTATGATAATGAAATACCATTGACTAAAAAGCGGACAACTTTTTTTCTGTCACTAAATCCGTCTATTGACGCCTTTCTCCCCTTGCAAATTTACACTTGCGTATAACGGGCAAAAGTGTGGACACTATCAAAGTAAAATCCGGAATTCTACATTTCGATATTTTAATGCACCCAGAATTCTGGGTTCCCAAAATTTAAAAATCCTGGAATTTCGGGTTAGACATGAAAAAATATCATCCATGTGAATTAGTAAAAAAAACCTCATATTTGACAAAAATTAAGGACTTTAAGGGCCCTTAATTAAGTACCTAACTAAATTAAGTAGTTCTTAAGGATTTTTAAGGACTGTGCGAACCATGTATATTGTATTAATAGAAGATTGTAGAATATTGGTAGGTTTTGGAATGACCTAATTTATTGTAAGAGAAAGGTTATTATTGTGCAAGTTGAGGTCCCATCAAGACAAAAACATTTGTAATAAAAAAAATTTGCTCTAACTGAGCCAAAAGACATTTTAATATTATTTATAAAAAAACACAATCAAGAGATTATTCATATATAATAAGTTTTTTTTAACTTTTATTTTCTTGGAAAATTTTAAACATTTCTGAAAAAACACTAAATTTAAATACAAACTTTTCTGGAAAAGTGCCCTTTTTGATAAATCCACCCTGCCTTTTTTTTAAACTATGTGAATAATAATATTTGTCAATATATTATTATAGGTTACATGGCAACTAGGTACGAAATAACAGAGAGAATTGCCACTGAAATAAGTTACAAATTCCCTCACACTTCCAGGTTCAACGGATCATCTTACAGATTTACAAAAGGGTCACATTTTTTAAAAATTACAGAACTTTGATTATCTGTCCTTCTTTTATCCGGAACTCTCTGTTAACTGACTGCACTTAAATCAACTTGATTATTTCCAAAAAATCCTAAAAGAGTAAATTATTTGCCCTTCTCAAAACAGGAATATTTGTCATTAAACTTTTCCTTTACTCTAATTTGTTTCCATGCCTCATAAGTTGTGCAGTTCTGGAAGCAGCTAACTATAAAGGACTGTGTTTACATGACTGGTGATACATGAGCTTTTCTTCCCCAGCATACTATTCAGTGTAGTAGGAAAAAATTGTACCTTACATAACCAAAGGAGGAAATAGCAGTAACATTACATACAGAGGACGATGCTGTAAATTCTGATGACACAACTTTTGCTATAACGTTTGTGGAAATTTTGTGATGTGAGAAATGCGACACTACAAATATTAATAACCGGTGAAACAGTGATCAAAACAATCTGAGATTTTAACCGAAGATGAATTTATTTCTCAAATTCGAAGGGAACGGGTTTAAGTTGTATGGAAAAGCGACGAGGAAGAAAACGACCAATGCTACATAAGTATTGGTGAGGCTTTGAGTGTTTTACAAAAGGACTGGAGTGGTTGAAACAGCAATCAGAATCGGACAAAAATGAAATTGCTTTGAAAAAGACTTTGGGATAGAGCCATGAAACAACAGTTATCAAAACTACAATACCAAAAACTATCATTTTAAACAGTTCTAATATCTTAAAAGTCCTGCATTTAATTAAAGAAAACATCAGTTACCAGTATAGCAGCTTTAATATTAATTGGCAATTCTCCCTATTACCCGGAATTTTTGATTATTTGACCTACCTCAAGTTTGAACTAGGTCAGATATTTGAGGTTCTATTGTACTCATTTCAATGAAAGATCATAAAGAAATACAATGTTAAAATTCTAATTTTTTTAAAAACAAACTATCCAGCAAACTTGAAAGTGCTGCATTTTGTAGTTATGGAGCTGTCATGTATTGACATCCGGACACATTTTTGGAGATTTTCAGTTTGTGGTGAAAGTAATAGCAGTAAATCAAAAGTGAACACCACTCTTACATTAACCGCCTCAAAAATACATACAGCTATATAAAATGATTACAATATGATATATATGGATATTCTGTGCAAGTTGGCAAGTATTGGGCATTTGGATAACAAATTAAACAGAATTAATAAAAAAATATACAATATAGTATGATTTTTTTTATAGAAAACTGACCATGATCTTGTTGCAGTAACTTTTGCACCGGAGTTTTTGTCTCCAGAGAATCTGCGACAAAGTTCTATTTTGAAACCAGCCTTTGAATCAAAAATCCGTAAATAGTAGAGTATCTGAAAGATATTAGATGGTATTTTATATTTACTAACACAATTTTCACAATACATTTAACATCTTCTGTTTTTTAAAACCTATATCTTATCTACAACTTAAACTACAATTTATTAATAATAGCAAAATTATTACATAATAAAAATTAAAGAACATAATTTAGACACACTGTTCAAAAGTGAATTGTAAAACAAAATTAAAAATCCTTTATAATTGATGATCTCACATTTAGGGAATTGAAGCATTGCTTGAAAAAAATAACAATTCTAAGGACATTTGAGCAGATTAAAATAAAAAGCTATCATATAAATTAGATTTGCAAGAATAAGTGAATCATCAGGTTTAAGAAGGGAATTGTCCAAAAATCGAAAAAACAAAACAAAAACTGTTTAAGTGTTATTCAATACCACTACATTTTTACCGGAATTTCACAACCCTATTTAGGTAAAGAATAGAAAACAATGTACGCAGAATTTTTCAAAAATTTATATATATATATAAATAAATTAAAATAGAATGAAACTCAATTTTAATTAAAAATATTTACTTTATTTGGCTTTTAAAAAAAAATATATTCAAAGTGAGGTAAAGTTATTATATTAAAGAATAGGAAATTCTGAAATATTTAATAATTTTTGAAAAGAGTTCATTACATTACAAAAATATGATTTTGAAGCTTATAAGTGAGAAGAATTAGCTACAATATATTTAACACTGCTTATGTTAATATAATTAAGTTAAAGACGTTTTTTTTAAAAAAAAAAACTTCTTACAAGAGGAATCATTTTGATTACAAAAATGGCATCCATTAACTGGTTTAATTAAAAGCTATATATGGGCGATTCTACAAATACGGGAATATTTACAGTACATAAATTTCCAAAAATTAAATTAATTTTAAAAATCTGAAAAAAATTACTAAAGTAGTTCAATGGATACATAATTAGAATAAAACATCAGCAGAGCTTAATTGTTATATTTTTGTTTTGCCACCTATTAGGTATAAGGAAATGGACATGTGGATGACTAAGAAAATGGGCATGTGGATGACAAAACCAGAATTTGCATGTTCTCAGTAAGCCATATATGAAGCTTTGTAGGCTTAACTTCTGTTAAGTACTTACAACTGCAAGGTTTATCACCATGCATAACCAGAATTTATTTATACAGGGTGTCCACAGGGAAAGCATTTTGAATTTCCCTGATAATTCCCTGCAAGCCGTACTTTTTTTTTTACGGCAATATTTTAAAAAATTATTATTATTCCTTATTATTATGCAAGATATGCTTTGACATTAGCTTATTATTTCCCAAAAATATATTTATTTGTAATATATAAGTTTACTAACTATTTCGCTTGATTTTCTAACTCCCAAAAAAGTGCACTCAAAGTTTAACATCCGAAAATCAATAATCAATGCATAAAAATTTAATGTACCCCAAATTCAAAATTCAATAGCATTTATCAAATATCAATAATTCAAAATGCTACTTAAAAATCATAAAAGTCCAAGTAAGTGCAATATATCTCTTAGATTATTAGTGATTGTACTTTAAAATCAAAGACTAAAGTATCTCAATATTAAAAAAGAAATCCAATATACTCAAAAAGTAGAAACCAAATGCATCCCTAACCCTAATAATAAAACTAATTTATTAAATCTAATCCAGTATCTTAAGATATATAGCTTAGTACACAAAATATATTTCCTAAGATCTAAAATGTACCTAAAAAATAATAAAGGCACAACAGTTTTGTCAAGTTTAACAGAAAAAAATCATTTTAGGGACGTTCAAAAGAAATTTGAATTTTACTAGGAACTTAGCAAGTTTTAAACATTTGAAAGATCTATTATTAAAATAAATTGAGTGGGTGGGCAAGTACCTAGTTATATATAGCCAATTGGTTTGTCAAATTTTAGAAACATCAGCATTTTGGTGCGGTTTCTACGACCTTGAAAGAGAAAATTTTCACTTTTAAAAGTCTCAACACAATTTCCCTCTTTTTGATTACATTTAAAAAGTATTTGAATATTTGCAACCAATCAACGATGTTTCACAGCCAGAAAGCAAGTTAAAAAAATTTACCAATTCCCTGATTTTTTTCAAAAAAATTCCAATATCCCTGATTTTTCCAGAATGGTCAAATTCCCTGATTGTGGACACCCTGTTATATTTATATTTTACCTGCTTATTACAAGTCATGTTAATGACAAGGATTAAAAACACTTAGCTTGAAAATGAAATACGACTTAGAGCAAATCACAAAATCTTTGAAGAACAGCAAAATGCAACTTTTAGTCATAAGCCACAAACTGCCATGTTTATATTCAGGCACTTTTGCCACTTTAAAAGTTTCAATTTCCTTGAGAAAAAAATTCCATTTGTTTCAGCCATGTGGATGACTGATATTCCTTAGGACAAACTTTTAATTAATTTTTTTATGTAATAATTTTATTTATTTTGACTATTTTTAGCTTAATATTATTCACACATATATATTCATTAAGAAAAAGAAAAATGAAGTGGAAATCACTTTTGGTTTTTTAAATAAATTACCTGGAAAACACAAATTATAGGTATGGGACAGGGCATGTGGATGACATTTAATTAAAATAAGTTTTTTTAATAGAATAAAAAATCAAGTTTTTTCATAGATGAAAGTCAGAACAATAGTGCTAAGGGAGTGTAAATATATACATTAAAAAGTTTTTTTTAATTTCCAAAACAAAAAAATATATCAGTACGGAACACACATTTTCCCGTATTTGTAGAATCGCCCATATAATGTTTTAAATTAAAAAAAATCGCCTGCAGAACAAATGAAAAATAACCTAAATACAGCATAGAAGTCTGAATAAAAATAAAAATGCAATATCGGGACACAACCGCAGTAGGGCATGTGAAATGTCTTGCGATTGCTGCAAAGGGTGTATATGGGCATTAGAGTAACATTTTGACACAAATTAAACACTTATAAGCTTTACAACTCCTGATAAGCACCGGTTTTAGTTAGATGGGTTATACTTTCGTCAAAAGCAGCCACTCCTACTCAAATCGCGTACTGCCAAAGTAATGCCTCTGAGAAAACAAGCGAGATGCTAAATTTAGCATGTGTGTGAGCCATGGACAACATTGCCATCTTTGCAAGTGCACTGCGGTTTTAACAAGCAACACCCTATTAACCAAACTGAAAGACGTTTTACGTCAATTATACTAGCAGGCATTCTTTTTTTGAAGATAAAAATAAATTTTCCAAAATGTTGTATTTTAATTTATTAGAAAGACTTAAGTTCATTTTACAGGAATTTGTTATTTTATTAATTTATTTGGTTTTAAAAATAGGTTTAAATAAGATTCCTAAATGAGAAAATTAGTTATTTTTTTCACAATAATTGTAGATTTTCATAAGAATTATATAAATAATTGAAACTTTTGAATAGGATATAATAAACAAGACATTAAGTATGGTAAGATGGAGTAAAGTGGTCATACTCTAATATATATTTTTAGTTTTTCATCCCTATTTTTTATTATTATCGTAAAGGTTTTCTATATATTTTAATTTTCAGTAATAAGAAACACAATTTTTCCACTCAAAACATATTAAATGCCAATAAATAGCCATTTTATTTGCGTCTTTTCAGTTCAATTTTTTAACTCTTATAAACTTCTCTCCAACATGTTTTGTTCATCAACATTTTAATTCATTAGCTGTGCAGGCTTTAAATATATTTTAAATGGCATGGAATGACTTTATTAAGGCTTAATATTCAAAAATTAAAATTTGGATAAACGTTTTTTAATAAAATAATATGACCTGATTATATCAGAATATGTGAAAAACTGTGGATAAACGAATTGACCAAACGTAACTGTACCCTTACCGAAATAACACAAAATCACTCATTAGCTTCATAAGATCATCAAACAGATGTGAATTACAATTCAGAACCATCAACATGTGGTATATGCAATAGCTAGGGATTGCTTGTCCAAATCCCAAATCAAACGCTTGCTTGTGTCATTTTTCGTAAATAGTTTGTAGCTCATATCTTTTTCAGCAAGAATGGTGTTATTTCTTATTAAAATTAATGCACTTTCAGTTAATTAGAATTAATTATAAACAGTAAAACAGTGGGTTTAAAAACCGTTATTAAAAAATTTAAACCCCAAACGAAATTTAAAAAAAAAATAGACCATTGTGTTTTCCATCAATTACCGTTGACTTTTGCTTTAAAACGGGAATTTACTCTTACTTTATACAGAGAAATATTTAAAACAACATTTCTTAAACAATCTTTTGCCTTCCACCATATTACCATTGTGAGTTTATTTGTAAGTCGATTAAAGTAAGGATAAACTCGCCAAAATAGCATCCATCCCAACATCATTTACCCCTACTTCATTTGGAACGTTTAGCGCTGGCAACCCAACTCAGAGTTGATCTCATGGTGAGAAGACAGTACATGAAAAATATTTATTCTTAAATAATACTTGTATTTGTTACATTGTAATGGTCTGAAAACTTAACTTAAAAATAATTGTTCTAACTAATATATTTGAAGAAATAATACTTGCATGATTTTTTAACCGTTTCTGTTCAGTTTCAGATTTCTGTTGCATTAGTTCATGTACCCAGGAAAAAGAAGTCAGATGTTTGTAAGCTTTATCGAAGTCTTGGTGCTTAATAAGATCTTGAACAATTAATGCTGCATTTTCTGTCTTTACTTCTTTATTTTTCGGAAAGCTATATATATATAAAAAAACAGATTAAATTGCAAGAAATCTCAATAAACTTACTTAATAGAAACAAAAGTTCACACTGAAACTAAGGAATTTAGGGTTTCTACAAAGGAGAAATGTAACAATTTTCAATTTGGTTCCACAATTACATTTGTTTATGTATGCCAATACACAGTAGAAAATTCTAAATGGGCTGACATCCGGACCTTTTAGAATTTCTTAAATAACAATATATATATATATATATTTTTAATTGTAAAAAATTCTAAACTTACCTTTCCCTTTTTTTTTAATAACAAATTGGACGGAAGGACGCGAAAGAAGGCAGGAGTGAAGTTCACCACGTGTGCCCAGTACCAGAAAAATTATTAACAGTCTACGACAAGATTTTAGTGAATAAGATTTGCCTACAACTTAATTTATTATATAACTATTGGTATACCTTTCATGAGCAAGAATTCGATTAAAGAGTGAATCTCAGCAATAGTATTACTTCGTTATTCACACTTTTTTTCATGCACTGTTAAATCTATTACTAGACTATAAGTATTCGTCATTTAAATAATATAGTACCAATTATTTAACATCTTTATGAACAAACACATACCCATTTATTAAATAGTTTCAGAATTTAAAACAAAAACTCTTTATATTAATAATATTTTCTATGAAAAGGGCAATACAAATTAAAATTTTATTTCATTTTATAAATGAAACAAAAGAAAGATTATTTTCCGAATTTCCTTGGTAAATTAAAATTGGAATTATAACTTTAAAGTATGGTAACTTCATTAAATTACAGAGTTCATACTGCAAATAAAAAAGGGAAGGGTGCAAAAAGAAAGCATTTTTTATGTGCTAGTACTTTAATATGCAAGTCCCAAAATTGCAAAAATTAACTTCTAAGGCAATTTATATTGTTACTTTCAATATTGTTACTAACAATATAAAAATTTATATTGTTACTTTCTATTATCGGGACTTCTCCTCCACCCCCTGACTTTCTGAAATGAGAGAAAAGTAATTATATAACCTAAAAACAATCTGCAGAAAATGTTCTAAAGTGGTGCAGACATAAAAAAAAAATTGTATGGTAGACTTCTGCAAAAATTTGTCTGCAGACCTTTGAAAAAATCTGCATCGTACGTCGCCGTATTTCTGTTTCCGGGCACGTGGGCATGTGCTAATTTAGACCTTGCGAAATTATTTCTCACTGTAGCACAAAAAAATGGACAAACTCTGAATTTAAAGAAATTTCCTTTTTACAATAACATTAGCTTGAGTACTTTTCCATAACAAATTATCTGGTTGGGAGTGGAGGTGAGTGAAGATTATCATATGGGCATGTATCCATTTAAGCCTTTCAAAGTCATTTTGCTCCGTGACACACAAAATGGACAAACCCTTGGGTAGAATATTAAAAAATGTCAATTCTGCTACAATAATATTATCTGGCAAAACATTACCAATTTAGCGATTTTCTATACATTCTGCTTCCAATAAAAAATGGCTATAAACTCTTTTCTCTTTAATTTGGCGATTTCTTTGAATAGTTTTGGTTGAAATTTGATGTGGGAAAATTTCTTAGAAAACGCAGGTCGTGCATAAATAATTTCTGTCAGACTATACAAAAAGAAATCACGAACAGTCAAGTTTTACCGGAACAGAAAAAACCACCACACTTTATTCAGACTCGAATAGAAGTGATTCACGAAAGAAACAAAAACGTCAGAAAGAGAAAATAAAATTTACATAAATCATGCTGCTCGCATCACATTTTCCTATCCATTCATCCGGTGGCCCAATATGTGGCAAGTAATAACGATCCTAAAAAAAGAGTCGGATCATGATCATCGGATCCCTCCGTGAATCAAACCAATAATCTTACATTGGGTTACGGCAATGTGACCGACCTAACACATAAAGAAAGTCTAACAAAATTAAATTCCAGACTGGAATTCAAACTTGCTTTCACACAGAGTATGAAATGTTAATGGATATAATGCTGATCTAAAATCCGAAATTGGGACTTTCTACTTGTATCAGGGTGGCAACAACAGTCTGGAAAAAAAGTTCCCTGATTTTAAAATTACAGTAAGAAATGTTGCAACACAGGCTTTGTATAGAAACAAAGTATTCATGCTACAATAATACTATAAATATATTGAATTATAAATGAAAAATTATAAGCAATACTTATTGACAGTGTCCAATACACTTTGCTTTTCCCTCCAGCAGTGGTTCACATTTTTTTAAAACTGAAAATATGCCCCTAACCATATTTTTTTAATTCTTATTCAGAACTAAAAAGAAATATTGACAACTAGACTACCCAGAATAAAGGAATAACTTGACGTTTTAATTATGGTGAATTCCGGCGGTAACGGAAGGCCAGTTTGTACAACAACTTATGGTTACAATTAAAAATATATATATTATTTCAAATAACTGAAAGGTAGACATTTATACACTTTATTTTATAGAAAATGCAAAATCTAGAATTTAGCAATTAATAACTTTTTTTAAATTTAAATTTTAGTAATGGTAACGGAAGGACGTTTTTTGGAAGTGGTATATGACACTTGCATCTTTTTACTAAAAGTTCAGCTAAACCGTAAAAGAAAAAAATTCTAGAAAAATTAGAACACTTAAATGAGAGTTGAATTATAATAAATTGCAATGTAGTTTTTAAAAATTATTATATTAGGCCCAAAAATATGAATTTTTTTAAGGTAACGGAAGGACAAAAATTCCAAAGTTGCAAAACTTGATTATTTTACAACAACTTACTCAATAATAGTTTTTTGAAATAGAATAATAAGTGTTAAATACCGCTTATTCAGCTAACTTGACATTTTCAAATTTAATTCTCCAATAAATTCTGTTTCTAGAGCTATTTGTTAAAATTTCTGACTTATCCAATTTCTGGTTATTTTATTTGAGTCAATTCTAGCAGTTATCTTCTTTCTCAGGAAATATAAAATTCATTCAATATTTTGTTTTCTTAAACATACTTCTACAACAACATTACTGGGTGAAGCACTTGCCCAACATAATTATTTTTTATCCTTGTCTTTCAACTAACTAAAAGTCTCCAACTGCTAATGCATTGTTTGACCCATCTGCCTGCTCTGCATCTTTTATATTTGATTGCATTTTTCTTTGAATATCTTTCTTTTTGTAGAACTAGAGTACTCACAATACTAAATAATATATTTTGAAATCGATTTTAAATGATAGGTTTTGCGTGTGTCACGAAGAGGATGGATATTGTTCCATCTTTCTTGAGAGAATTAATTATTTTATTTGGAGATAATTATTTTATCTGATGGGGCAATAGTGGTCAATTTGCTGTTGACCACTTCGGACATTTACAGTACCTTTGCTATGATTAGTGGCAAAAATGCTTCAATGTAGCCACGATGTTACACTGATCAAACATGAATATTAAGTTAGTTGTTGAATGTTAAATTAACTTGTACAACTACAATATTCACCTCTTCATTGAATTCTTCAAAGAATTTGTGTTGATGTCTTTTAATAAAAAATTGCAGATTTGTTTCAAGAACATAAAGGCACTTTTTAAATGACCCTTATATCTTTTTTTTATGGCCTTCTGATTGTCTTTGTTCCATTAATCTAATTTTAAATGTGCTAAATTTTGTTCATTGGTATTTATATATTTGGTAACAAATCAATTTAGACAAACTTTAAGTAGAAGATCTCTTTGTAACAACACAAACTGAGGTCGAAGCTTGCAAACTTTTGATAGTGATACATTAATATCAATATTTTGATTAAATTATGCATGCACTTCACTTAACGTCATCATAAGAAATCGCTTTCTTTTTCCAATTTTGTGGCTTTATTATAGAAACAACCCATATAGTGAATATAGAAAAGATGTACCAGTTTTAATTGAAACTCAATGTATTTGTGACATACTTATTGAATTAACGAGGGAGTGCGTTAAGAAATAATAATTATTATGTATATATATAATATTTATATATGTTTGAATTTCACTAATAACTGAAAATTGGTTTGTTTAATTGTGGAGATCCTAAAAGTCGGGTCAAAATCACCTTACACAAAAATGTCCTTCCGTTACAATATTGATGTCCTTCCGTTACCATGTTTTATGTCCTTCCGTTACCATTAAAAAACAATCTAAATTAAAAACAGAATAAAATTTTAACTGTTTCTAAATAACAAGTGTCATAAATCTGCTTTGTACAAAAATTCATTAAGTTGTAGACCCAATGGTTTCTTAGTGAGGTGGTTGAAATATAGTATTTTGGTAACGGAAGGACATGTACGGTTTGACTTAATAAGACATTGATTTCAAGGTCAAAAAACATTGATTTCCCAAAAAAATTAATAGAAAGCTTAACTACATGAATAAAGTATAAAAGTTAACCAATCTATTTTACTTTGATAAGAGATTTTAGTCGAGTTATAGTATGTAACAAAATGTAGATTTTTAGCACTGCAAAAACATAAAGTAAAAGAAGCGACTTTAACCTTGATTTTATAAAAGTCATTGCTGTAATTTAAGGGCACTGGGTAGTCAAAATCCATTCAAAAATCGAATTTTCAGTTTTGATTGTATTCCACAAAGGGCATTATTAGCTATCGATTCATATAACTTTTTTTTATGAAAATCCGGCTAGAACATAGTAAAATCGTTAATTAAAAATTAACCATTTTAGTTTCGTTTTCGCTTTCCTACTTCCGGTTGTGATTCTATTTTATATCTATTTCAATATTTAATATTATTTTTTAATATTATTATATATTTCTGCTGTGTATCGGTTTTAACTGCAACTGTGCTTACAATTTGTTTTCGGAAATGTGTGTTTGTTTACAATATTTTTCACGTGAGCTGGTTTCAAATGGATATTTTTCGCTACTTTTTTTTGCAATGTTCGTCATGTTGTGTACATTCGAACAAATTAATTTCTTATTTTTTCTGAATGGATTGCGTAAAATCGTCTAGAAAAAATGAAATCTCCTTATAAAAGCACTAGAACTCTAGTCATTGGTAATGACTTTTCAATTAAGACTGATATACCTTGAAGCACTTCCAAAACAAATTGTGTGGTGTGGCAATATTTCTTCATCTAACATGGGTAAACATCGTGCTGTTATTGAAATGTGAATATTACTTTTGTGGCAATTTGTTAGGTTACAATTTTAAAGTTAAAATTTTGTGGTTGTGTGAATAGTACTGTGGTTGAAGAAAATATGTCCAGTAGAAAAGATCTGGATTAAAACATATTTGTAAAGTGCACATGTTATGGAAATGCTGCTAGCTCCATGACACCTTCTGCTACTGACAAAATTTATGATGCGAGCATGTGGCTTTCTGGCATGCTTTGTATTGGAAAGCCGAAAAATGCTGCGGGGACACATTATGTAGAAAAATAAATTTGTCACTTCAACCAACAAAGTTTATAAGTGTATATGGAAATTCCGAACAGTTAGAAGAAGTTTAAAATGTGTCGATGAAAGCTTTGGTGGCAGAAACTGTTTTATTAGGTGAAAACTTTCCGAAATATATGCTGCAGGATATTTATACGGTACATGGCCGAAGCTAACACATGCTTTTACATACAATGTCGCTGTTGTAACATCCCTCGAAAGTTCGAAGAATTGAATGTGTGTACTAAAAACACAAATGATTATTTGTCAGAAAAATGACAACACGAGCGGAGGCATGGCAACTTATGTTTCTTCACTTCGACATTCAGAGCACTGGGCAGAAATCACCGGAGTTATGGAAATATTCCAGAGATATAAAGGCACCTGATTTGTGCGGTACACCAACCACTTGAGTAAGTGACTTCAGGTGTGTGCATTGTAATCTCATAAATTGTCGACAGATACTTATCCACAGAATGGACTTCGCCGAACTTTGTGGACACTTGATACAAGTACAAAAAGTCACAACAATTAGACCAGATTTATAAACATATCAACATTTTTTCTGTAGCAGTAATAATAAATCAGATAAGAATGAAGATGTAATCTGTCTTTTGCTCACTGGGTTCTAAAAGGTTTCTCAAAAAATTTACTCGGGAAAAACCAGTATCAAATGAAAAGCAATTGTTGTTGGCATTGCAGATTGGTGTAAAAAATACAGTAATCTGTTTTAACAGCAAAGCTAGCAGTGCAAAATCAGTAATCCACAATTTGGGTACATATAACGTGCTTATAATATGCTCTAGCGTTTAAGACGCGTTGATCATGGACGAGTTGTTAAAACAGAACGAATATTCAAAAATGCCATTAAAAAAAATATATATTTTTTTAAAAGTGCATTAGACGCAAATACAAATAATGACACTTCCTGATATAGAGCTGGATACATTTAATATTGTAATTTAGGTAAGTTAATTTGACTTTTTCGGGTTTTTTGAGTTTTTCAAA
Organism: Troglohyphantes excavatus; assembly: GCA_963932185.1. NCBI lineage: Eukaryota > Metazoa > Arthropoda > Arachnida > Araneae > Linyphiidae > Troglohyphantes > Troglohyphantes excavatus. The sequence goes on along the minus strand of OZ010672.1, from coordinate 48,130,006 downwards.
ACGTAAAATTTTCAACTTTTGGTACGCTTGATTAAAAAACTATTCAAGATAACAACTTGAAATTTTGCATACATATTTAAGAACACATAAAGCTGATAGTGAAATAAAAATTATTTTAAAAATTTGAGTATGTAAGCTGTCGAATGTCTTAGATTTGTTGATAATCGACGAGTTGTTAATGCGGAGCGAATGTTCAAATATGCCATAAAAAAAGCAAGAAAAGAGAAAAAGTTTTAAAAACTACATTAAAAGCATATACAAATAATGACACTTCCCTTTATAGGGCAGGATAAATTTAATATTGTAATTTAGGTAAGTTATGTTAACTTTTTCGGGTTTTTTGAGTTTTCTCAAAACGCCAAATTTTCAACTTTTGGTACGCTCGACTCAAAAACTATCCAAGATAACAACTTGAAATTTTGCATACATATTTAAGAACACATAAAGTGTATAGTGAAACAAAAAGTATTTAAAAAATGTTTTCAGATTTTTTTTAAAATGGTAATTATGGGTTAAAAAATTGCCAAATTTTTGTCCGTTAAACATATTAATGCGTAAATACATTAAAATATTATTTTTTTCCTCAAATTGTATATTGACTGTATAGATAAATCATTTTCAATCAATCTTAAACAAAGAAAAAATAAATTTAATCAATAGTTTTTTCTACGAGCGTACCATAAGCCGACTCACTGTACAAAAACTGTTTTTTACACGTTTGTAAATAACTACCTATTAAAAAAATATGAGCAAAGTAAGCACATTTATTTTTTCAAAACATAATTCTAAAGTATTTGAACAACATATACAGTAAAAATTACTTCAATTAAACAAATACTTAGTATTTTACATCCCTTTTTATATAGCCTTACATTTCATGATTTTTTGCTAGCATAGACTACCCAGTGCCCTTAAAAAAATATGTTTAAATTCAAAAAGTTCATATATTTCTGTAAAAATTGGTATATGACAAATGACTCAACGTCAAATTTTAGTGCCATGGCAACATTTTCCCGGAATTCACCTTATCCAAATTCGAAAAATTCCCTGATTTTTTTGTGTAATTTTGAAAATGTCCGACTTTTCCCCTGATATTTCCCGGTTATGTTGCCACCCTGTGTATATATACTCACTTAAATTTAATAGCGATAGTGAATGAAATTAATAAGAATTATAAATTGCACATATTGGTACAGAAGTAGTTGAATTTTACGATATAACAATATGGTAATCTTTTTATTGTTGAATTTTTTTGGCTTAAATATTTATTTTACATAAACTTTTTTAACTTCCCAATTTTAATTAAATTTTTCCATGCACAAAAAATGTAAAATAGCTTAGTCGAGTACATAGTTAACCTTTCATGGACAATGATCGCAAATTAAGTACATTTCAAGACAATTACAAAAGTGTCAATAAAATCATCTGTAAATATTAATGTGTACACCAATTAGTTTATTCCTATTCTGCAATGCCTCCGCCAAATAAAATAATTGGCGACAGTTGATAAGCGATAAAGTTTATATTGCGTCAACCCTAATTTATGACGTATATAAACTTGATTACATCCCACAGAGGAATATCTTGCAAGGCAAACGTTTGATTGTTGACTTCTATGTGGATATGTATTTAAATAGTAAATATTTTGGAAGTGCAATGAATTGGTGTACAAATGCCTAATTGCAAGCGAAGACTTGTTGCTTCCTGCAGTGTGGAAAAGACATGCAGCTTGACATGAGGAAGATGTTTCTGAAGATTTTTGACATAATTGACGACTTGGAGGATTCCCTGTAATAACCATAATCAACAGCGAGTTAGGGTGCATCAAACACCCCTCTAGAAACTAATCACTTTGTCCCCAATCTAAAAATGTTCCATTACCCATAAAAAGTTGACATACCAAATATTTTCGCTTTCCGAACACTTTTAGGGGGTTCACAACAGCTTTGAAATTTCGTTTTTTCGAGTAATATCCACAAATTCAGCATTTTTTTAATACTTAATTACTTTAATATTTTATTAACTATTATTTTATGATATTTTAAGAAAAAGGATTCTAATGAAGTAAAATATGGATCATATACATATTTAACATTAATAAATTATATTAACATTAAATTCAGGTGACTTCATTGATTTCAGGTGACTAGTGACAACTTCAGCTTTGTTTACAATTTACAGTACATTTCCTGTTTATTTCAATTTATGGTTTTCATTTATAACGTATTTTCTACTTTTATTCCGAATTGTTTTTATTTTGTTTATTTATTTCTACTTTTGATTCTGAAAGTATAAAAATAAAAGTGAATAAAAAAATTAGTTCCAATTTAATATTAAATTATATTATTAGATCTACTGATGATTTTGATGAATAGTTACACAAATTATGTAAAAAAAACTTTGATTTTGAAGGACTCTCAATAAGTACTCAGTCATCATGAATATAAAAAAAACGGGAATGAGTTTATTCATCCTATACGACATTATGCAGAAACCTAATATTGTTTCACTAGCTTTGAGTCCAGGACAACATATACAAAAACATTAATTACAAAACTAGGAGGAGATTCATGTACAATTGCAGCATCTTACGCAACAGAAGACAGAAACAAGAGTAGACAAGTTGCAATGAAGATTTCAACTGCTTGCAAGGAAGAGTAGTGCTTTCCTAAATATACAACTCTGCATTGGAATAAAAAAACTTTCAACAGCATTGTCCAATAAATAGAAAACAAAAGACACAATTGTCGTTGGAAATGTTCGCCAGCAAAAGATCCTTTGGTGTGCCTGTATATCCCCAAGGAACTTATAGCAAATGCGACTTAATCATTACCTACTTAATATATGAGCAGCTGACTTCTTAGTAATGCTCAAACAGTTATGAATGGGTCATTCATTCAATGTCAAATCAACACACCCATTTGACCTCACCATCTCGGATTTTGATCAAATTTGGCACATGGGTAGCCTCCATATAGATAAGAAAAATACAAAATTTTATTCCAATATATCAATATAGAAAACTGAGGAATAATAAAAATCATGTGCAAGTTTAAAGCTACAAACTACATGGTAACTTAAAGGAAGAGAAATTTCGGAAAGTTCCAACCTTAAACTGGGCAAAAAGCCTCTCGGAAGAAGTAGTTGAAGCCGATAATTTGTTTTACAAAAATGACAAAATTAGTAGAGCGATGGCAGGCGCTAAAGATTACTTAACAATTATTGAACCAAATGGAAACAAATTTAAAAAAAAAAAAATTGTGCTACCTGAAAGAAACACACTTATTATTCAAAGACAAATTTCCAAATTTAGATTTTTAAATTGGCTTTTCCAAATATAAGACTCTAGCATTGTATTTTAGCAAGATCAAGTGTATACATACTGTGTGTATGTATGTACATTACATCTAAATGTAAAACTGATGATTGAAAATGGGAGTACTGACAAATGATGAATTAAAAGCCTACAAACATTGCCTATCAAAAATTATATGCAATCCGCCAATAATCGATTGTAGTATGGTTAATTGCACATCTTGCCCAGGTGATACTGCAATACGGACTATCCTTGAAACACGTCATAAAAGAAAACATAATACAAAAGATCACATTTCGGCAGTAGATTTCAGTCGAGTGTTGCAATTTAGAGACTCTGCAGAAATCATCAGAAGATTTTATAGATTTACTTTGCAACAAACTGTTACTTTTAGTTAGTCATGACTTTATTTTAAAGAACATACATCTTTCATGAACTACATAAAGGAAAATTTAAAAGAATTTGAATTTGCTGTGACCCTTGACTTTTCAGAAAACTATAGTATGGTTGTACAAGATGAGTGAGTCCCAGTGCTACCACTGGGATAGTGGACAAGCCACAATTCACCCTTTTGTGATATATTATAAAGGATAAACAAAAGTTATTACGTTGCAATTTCTGATTGCCTAGAACACAACAAAATTGTAGTTTACACCTTTCAAAGAAAACTTATTTATTTTTTGACGGCAAAGTTTGAAAAAATTCACTACAAGATCTTTTACTTTTCTGCTGGGTGTGCTGAGCAATATAAAAATAAGAAAAATTTCCCCAACTTGTGTTTTTACAAGCAAGACTTCAATATCGAGGCCAAATGGAATTTTTCAGCAACATCACATGGAAAAGGACCTTGTGATGGAGATGGTGCTTAAGAAATCAACAGCTAGAGCTAGATTGCAGTGACCCAACGAAAACTAATCTTAGGCACTCTCCAGCTTTATGAATGAGCAGTAGAAAATATTTATGCTATTAATTTCACTTTTACAACACAAGAGGATTAAGTACAGTCAGAAACATTCTTAAACGACCGTTTCAACCAGGCAATTACCATCCAAGGGACTTAACAATATCATGCCTTTATACCTATTGACTTAAACACATCGAAATTAATTGTGAAAACATTTTCTGAAGCTACACAATCATCACAAGTAATTGTAAAATCACCCTAGACATAAAAACTGGGCCGTATAAACAAGTTGCTCCAAACGTATATTATTCTAAACAAGGATTCTCAAAATTTGAATTTGTTCTCTAATTTATTTCCGATTTAGGAGGGACATTTACTAATTTTAAAAATAGTTATAATGACTATGATATTGATTCCATGAAAACAAAATGATGTTGCTGTTTCGATATTCAATAGGGGGGGAGGGTTCCCCCTCATGAAAAATCTATACCTACGTGCCTGCGTATGACGCAGATGTTTTCAAAGGTCTGCAGACAAATTTTTGCAGAAGTCTACAATACAATTTTTTTTTTTATGTCTGCACTACTTTAGAACATATACTGATTTACTGCAGATTCTTTTTAGGTTAGATATTCACTTTTCTCTCATTTAAGAAAGTCAAGGGGTGGGGGAGAAGTCCCGATAATAGAAAATCGTAATCGAGATAAGTTACACGTGTTTGAGAAGATACATTACAAGAAAATAATTAGCAGAACTTTCTTTGAGAAGGGAATTTGCGCTAAACGAAAAAGGTATTTTATACAGATTCTACAGCAGATTTCCGACTATGGCAATAATTTTTTTGTTTTGGATTTTGAGCTCAATTTTTAACTTTAATATTTTTTTTTTACTCTTTCTTATCTCGTCTATTTGATAGTCAATAAGCAATCAATGATGCAAGTTTTTCAAAAATCGGCAATTTGACGACGCGATTACTCCAATTTTGGCGACTAAAAATGTATTTCTTTTGCATATTTATTGTTTTTGTCTAGTTTCAACATGGTTTTCTAAATTTTTATTGAGTTTGTTAGGAATTTGATTTATTATCAGCAAGCACAGTTGCTGATTTTATCCGAAATCAGCATTTAGCCCGGTGGCTTTTCCGATTTAAGACAGAAAACTTGTTTTACTACAAGTTTAAAGCCTGTTCTCGTTTTGAAAGACATTTCTTTAGTTTTAATTTATTTATATATTTTTTTTTACCATTGCTAACCACAGGGCTGCCACTGAGTTGTACCTTTGAAAATAGTAGATTTAGTATCCTTAGACATCAAAAATAGTAGCCTAAATATTCTCCTCACTAATACATCAAAGATTACTAAAAGTAGTAAACTGCGACAAACATAAACAAATTGCGACAAATGCATTTTACTAAATGCAAGTAATATTACAAATTGATATTTTTATTTTTGTCAATGTTTTTAGACAATTCTAAATATGTACTTTATACTCATTTTCTTAAATAGATTGCATAAATTAAAAAAATGTATATATTCACTAGATATGAACAAACTTTATTTTTAAACCATAGAACAATAGTACTGTTTTGTAAAAGTGCATTTTTGCACCAATATTTGCTTTTTACAAAAATTAACGTATATAAAAATACCCAAAGAACATATTCCTACTTTTAAAGAAACATAATAGAATATGACTGAAGGCAATGGTTACAAAAATACTGCATTCACAAAAATTTTGCCAGCATATTGCCAGATTTTTTTGCTGAGCTTGGTAGTAATAAATATCAGATTATAACAAATAGCTTTCTAAACCAAACAGTAGTTTAATAAAAAGCAGAAAATAAATACAATTTTCACAAATTTTGAAAAGGAAAAAAAAAACCTTCAAAATTAAAACAAATCACTTCTATAATTGCAGTCTTTTAAGCAAATTTAGTAGTAATGATAAGTCCTGAAACTTGCTAATTGCATTCGTATTAAAAATAGGAGTAAAATTATCAACCAAAAAAAATACACCCAAAAATTTTGTTTATGTAATCAATCACAAAGCTAAAAATACAAATTTTTCCTTAAACTCTGAATAACTTATTAAGTTTTATAAAGATATCTACTTAATTCCATCAAAGTTTACACAAATAGTTCTGGGAACAGTTGAGGGTTGCATCAAATACTTCTAATTATGAAACTTTTTGTTGAAGCAATGCATAATTCGATTTATATAACAAAATTCATAGGCCCCACAACAACAAAACACACATGTATGTTGATCTTAATGACTTCAAGCAACATTCATGCCAAATTTGAAGAAAATCAAACGACACATTTGGACATAAATGAGTAACAAGCAAATTTACAGACGAAATGCTGAGGGGTCAAGTTAAAACAGGGACCTAAAATTCTTAACAGCAAAGAAATGTCAACTGTAAAATGCCCATTATAAAGGTCTTTGAAGGTTTAACTAATATTACCAGCTAATTTATGCAAAATCCCTAGAAATTTCCATTTTCGAAAATCAAGGAAATTGCGACCCTAAAAATCTTTATTTTAAGTGGGTGGGTTTTGAGAAAAGAAAATTTCAAATAAAAATAATTAATATAATAAAAATATATAAACGTTTAAACAAAATATAATTCAATTGGAATTTGAATACCAACCAAACCAAACAAAAAAAAAAAAACGAAAAGAAATTATATAAAAAATATATATATATATTACTAAAAATGACAAGTCCTAAATTTTAATTTCGTGAATTAAACTATATTTTCGAAAAATGTAATGCAATTTTGTTAAGTAGTGCAAAACAAATCATGATAAAACAGGAAGTAATGAAATAAATGAATTTATATATCAGATGCAAAAGAATTGAATGCCCTGAAACGGAGATGTCAGCAGATCGCGTGTAGCGAATTTCTACAATTTCAAGGTTTCCATGCATTAAAAAACACATATCAAAAGAGCGCCAATTGAAAGTTGCATTCGGTAGATGTGCCGAAATTATAATTATCTCAACTATTGAGAGATATCATCCCCGTTTGACTAAGATCGCAAGACTAAGCCGCATAGTGAATAGTTCTCATAAAGTGAACAGTTCCAGAGTTTTCATGAGCGAAAACATTCTTTCTTAACACAGCGCCATTATGACATAAATGTGGTTTTGTAGCACGTAGGAGCAGGATTCCCATCCCTGATATTTTTTACAGCAATTTTGCCAATAACGATATTTTTGTTTAAAATTGCGATGCACCACACCGGAAAACGTAATCGCCGTGATACAGCTCGAAAATCCACTCTTCCTCAGCTGTTTTATGCAATTATATTAACTAACATGCATATAGAGGCAACACATTTAAATTATTTCGGAATATACGCGAGTATATTTGGTTATTTTTTAGAAAATTTAAAAAAACCTGATATTTATTAAATTGATAGTAATAAAAAAAAGAAAACCGCGGAACCTTGGAAGATTTTCATTCTTGAGGTGTATCTAATGTTCTTTGCTTCGCGCAATGAATTCTAGAAGCAACCTAAACGCAAATTGCTCTAAAAGGTAATGAAAGCGATGTCTATTAGCGATAAATCATGCTTGGCAAGTATTATTTACTTGTAAACACCTCCTACAGCGTTTAATGGTGTTGATTCTTCGACTGTTTGTCCTTTAGAATCGCCAGATAGCAGTACATTGGCGTCGTATGCAACAGCCAATCAGATTACGTGACGTTTCAAAATCAGTTAAATGATGCGTGATTCTGGAAATATTAGTTGAAAATCTGTGCTGTTAAAAAAAAAAGTTACAAAAAAATAGTTGCCAAAAGCTGAAAAAAGTAGAGGGCTTTGATGAAAATAGTCGCTTATGGTACTATTTTAATAAAAATAGTCTCCGAATCTTAAAAATAGTCGCCTTTGGCAGCCCTGCAATTAGTTATGCCAAGTTTTTTAAAAATCGGACTTCGCTAATTCCTTCATTTTTTTAAATTGGAATATTCGAAGATTCCTGGGAATATTGTGTGAATTTTAAAATAAACTTTTACTCAAAATATTCGATTTTATGTCATGATTCTTTTACATGTAAAATGACAGTTCAAACATTAGTTTACAGTTAGTGTGTATTAAATTTTATTAACTATGCCTATTTTTCAATGAAAAGGAAAGCATAATTTTTTAGACTTGCATTATGTCTAAAGCTAGTGTTCCTGTTATGTGTTTTTCAAAGGGCGCCGCGCCCTGCCCTTTGTTTTTGTAAGTGCCGATGCGCCCTGCCCTTTTTAGAAGTGAAATATGTGCCCTGCCTTTTTTTCAGTATCTTCTTTACGCCCTGTAATTAAAAACAACAACATTTTTTCGCAAAAACGTAGGTCTGTAGAATTGCCTTGGTATCCCAATCGTACCCTCAAGCCACCTGACATTTGCAGAACAACGTAGTTAAAGTAAAGAGGCGTTTCTGAGATCTATAGGTATTCAGTTGGTGACATAAAAGATAATTGTAGGCTGTTGGTACATGTGTAAAGGACACTTGAAATGGGGCGGCAGTTGAGCCGGAATTCATAATGCATCAATCCAAAAATTGCTTACTTTGAAGGAAGGTATTTTCCAAGAAAGGATTGTAAATGACTCCTGTCAAAAAATGAACACCCCTAATTGTGATGTTCTTTGCTCCCTCACAATGCAGGTGGATTTTTCCTACCCCTTTTGTGAGAGAGCCCATCCTTACAATCAATCTTTGCGTCAGAAAAATAGTGAACTTTTTATCCCTTTTGTCCGAATATTTGCGATCTTCGTTAAACGAGGATATCACACGAAATTTCAGATGGTTAAAACTATTAATTTCGTTTGCCGCCTCTGACGAATGCAACTTCTAGATGGCATTCGTTTAAGAATTTTTTCATTCATAAAAAACCTTAAAATTGTAGAAATTCACTAAACGCGATCTGCTGCATTGCAGATCTCTTTTGAAAGACTTACAATCCTTTTGCATCTGATGAATAAATGTTTATACTTTACCACTTTCTATTTCATCACGATTTGATTTGCGCTACATAACAAAATTGCATTACATTTTTTGAAAATGTAATTTAATTTACGAAATTGAAGTTTAGGACTTGTCATTTGGAGTTATAAAAATTGATTTTTGGAAGAAGCTTGTTTTATTTTGTTTGGTTGGTATTAATGTTCTAATTTGTTTTACTGCTTATGGGTCATTCCACGTGAAATCACCCAATGGGTGTTGCTCTATAGTCACCGATTTTTATAAAACTTATACCACTGTTGGATGTCCCATTCAAACCACCAAATCTCAAATATTTTTTTATTTTATTGACAACAAGCCGAGATATCGCCATTTGAAAATCAGCCATTTTTCTCAAAAGGCGGCCATCTTGGATTTACTATGATGTCTAAAAATGCTTGTAATATGAGAACCAGAGAATCAAATTCAACAAAATTGGTACCAAATTAAAGAAAAATAAACAAAGAACACATATTTAATATCTAAACACTTTCTAGTATTCATTTTAATAGTTTTTACTCTATTCAAAGTTAAAAAAGTGCTTTAAAAATTTGTCCAGTTTAAGGGGCCATAAAAAAAATGGCTCACTTTTTATTTTGCTATAACTTGGTAAATATATTATTTGATATGTCTATATTTAATACAAAAAAAATCTCGAGGGTATTATTCTTGATTGCAAAAAAAAATTGATATAAAAAAAGTTCTCTATTTTATACCCAAATAGGGTTATTTGCAACAAAATATGGCTATTCATTGTTAAACCTGGCTTTTTTTTTACACTTTTCAAAGTTGGGAACTATGAGAGATAGTATGCTATATGCATAACATATAATGAAATTCTGCAACATATTGCAAGGTCAAAGCAATAACTGTCTCTTTGCATCATTTTTTTTTTAGAATATATGACTTCATCTTACATTCTAACCAATCAGATCAATATTACACAATCTTTTACACTAATTGTGAGCAATTCCTTTTTGATCAAGTTCATTTGAGTTAGTTTTGTCTAGATGTAAAGTTGTCCAGATATTAAAGTGTTGTAGTTTAATATTAAGTGTATTGCAGAAATGGCTTGTTTTGTGTGTAAGAAACTTAATGTGACATATGAGTTTGTTTCAGTGCTTAAATGTTTTTCGAATGATTTGGAATATTAAAAAGGAGATTATATTATTTAGAAATTGATGATGAATGTTATGTTAGTGGAAAGAACTGCAAGACCCATAAAGACAATTACTTGAAACTAGGAGGCTCCGCCCCCTGCTCCGCTAACGCTCCGCCAACCCCCGGAGGATTGCTACGCAATCCTCATAGGTTTGCTCTGCAAACCACTTCTCGCTTCGCTCGCTAAAAGGTAGGACACAATAACAATGTGTCCTAGTAACTTCTATTTTTAATGTAATAGGGTTTATATTCTTGCTAATTTAAGCTGACATCAACAAAATAATTATTTACTAATGAATTGAAGGGGCTAATCGTCAAAATGGCTTACATAATGGCAAAATAAAAATACGGGCACAACAGAATTTCGTAAACAAACTAACTGTTGCCACTCAGTGTACAGAAAAACAGCGTTTTTCAATCACCGCGTAAGAGAAATATATATAAAGATAGTACAAACTGATACAGAGTACATGTTGTGACCCACTTAATAACCATCCTTGCAACATTTTGAAGGAAGAGTTAAGCTTTATGATTATTTAGTGATACATTTTGAAATAACTTAAAAACAGTGAGATAAAACTGATCCTGCCGAGTTGAAAAAAATTATTACAACAGTTGATGAATTTGTTGATCTACATTAATAAGGAAATTGATTTCTTTGTGTACACATAATTTTTTTTACAAAAGCTCAGAGTTACTACTTTAAGAAATCTAATGCCGAGTTATTGGCAGATAAGGCCATTATTGTTGCAGATTTTTCCGAAAATTATGTGTGTGTTGGGCAAGATGCTATTCAAAGTGTCCATTGGGAAAAAGAAAAAGCAACATTCCACCTCTTTCTTGTCTATGCAAAAGATAGTATTGGAACTACAAAAACTATTTCTATGTCCATAATCAGTGACCATCTTATACATGACACAACATTGTGAAATTGAAATGCCAGTCAGAAATTTGAAAAAAGATATGCTTTAGCTGACACAATTCCAGGTTGGTTGGTTGTGTAGGGTTTAATGGCACAAGGGCCAAATAAGGCCAAGCTGCGCCAAACACTAGGTAATTTCAATAAACATTTTCTTTAACCACCTTCTTTACAAATAAATAAATCGACAAGTATAAAATACAAGGTAAAATTTTAAAATGACTAATGATGGATATTTAAAATATACTGACAATGATGGAATTTGTAATTAATGTTTTCACAATTTTAAAACAGATAGGTGTGAGAATAAAAAACATGTGTTTTTAAGTATAGTAGCATTAAAATACCCATGTTAAAATAGGCAACACAATTTTCATACAATTTTAAAAAGTTGTATAAAAAAGTACGAATAAATTTTTTTTTAAGATTTGGAACTTTCATTTGGAGAGGATGGTTTCTCAACATCCATCTCCAAAGAATCGTTGGCATCGTACAGTAAAACGTCGTCGTCTTCTTTTGTTGCGATTCGTTGACAAGCATTTTTCATATTAGCAATAAATTCTACACCCATGTCCTGCCAAAACTTTCGATGGCGCATGGCAGAATCGGTTTCTATTTCTGGCAAGGGTCCTAATATGTCTGTACTATTTACTGGTTCTTTTTGACATTGAACAATTACATCTACATTAGGTGGGTCTTCGGCATCTCTACGGATATTAATTCGGGTTTTTGATTTCGAGGTAGGATTCAACTTCGGTTTAGGAGAGTGGACTGTTTTAGGCACAATACAATTGTTAATTTTAACAGTTTTTGGTTGGAAATCGGGTTTTGACTTTGGAGATTTTTTTTGTAAAAGTCGCAATTTTTTTCACATTTGTCTTAGTTTGTGGAACAGTTTTAGGGGTAGGTTTATATGACCGTAACACTTCTTTTTCATCTATTGTTTGTGAAAACGTGGATACTTGTTTAGGGTTAGTTTTAGAGGATTCATTAAACGTTGTTTGAGTTGCAATAGACCTTGTAGTTGGTTTCACAGCTGCTGCGTAAGACAAGTTTGACTTTGGCAAGGAGTTGGATGCAAGTTTTTTGGCTTCAAAGTAAGGAATATTTTGTGAAGTTTTGAGTTCCTGGATGTTTTTCTCAAGTGTCCATTGAGGGCAAGATCTTGAGAAAGATGGATGTGAACCTGCACAATTGGAACATTTTGGTGGATATTTACAATTTCGGAAGTCATGATGAGGATCAGTGGATGAACAGTAAGAGCAAGTCTCGTCCCGTTGACAAGTTGCAGTAGTATGCCCAAACCTTTGGCACTTAAAGCATCTCAAAGGCCTGGGAATATAGAGTCGGACTGGACATCTGAGATATCCAGCTAATACATGTGTAGGTATGTTAGGTCTATTGAATGTGAGTATAATATGTTTAGTAGTAACTATGTCTGTGCCTTTTTTTATTGTTATTTTTTTCACATGGATTACACCTTGGTCAGAAAGCCCAGTAAGTATTTCTGATTCGTCTACATATTGCAGATCCGATTCAGAAATAACTCCCTTACTGGTGTTTAGACTCCTATGTGGTGAAACACAAATGGAAACAGAGCCAAGGGTTTTTGCCGAAAGAAATGCTTGGGATTGTGGGTCACTGTTTGTCTCGATTAAAAAATCTCCAGACTTGAGCTTTTTTATATTTTTGGGTTCGCCACCTATTGCTTGAATTCCTTTATGGATCAAGAAAGGTGACATTTTCCCAAGAACATGTTCGGGTGATGTAATGATTAAATATCTGGGGGACTTTAGTTCATAAGGTGTCATTTCATTTTCAACAATTTCAGATTCATGTGGACGTTTCGTATTCCTTTTTGAAAAGGATTTGTTACTTTTTCTTTGTATGGTACGTGACGTAGATTGTTGTGAATTTAGGCCTTCACTGGGGCACAAGTTTAAATCCATAAGAAAGATAATGAAAATGCCACCGTATTCCCCACCCACGATGGAGTCCATTGAAGGTAGCAGCCACCGGTCAACTGAGGAAATAGAAAACTAAACCATAAAAGAAAATATAACCCAGGCACGGCGCTTACTAGAGGTTAATACGATGACAGCGTTCCATGAAAAATCACAGTCCTTGCCCTGGCAGTCAGCAACACAAATGTGTCCTGGTACCACCAGCCGATTGGCAGAGGTGGGCCAGTCTCTGCCTCCCGTTTTGGACGAAGCGAGGGCCAAAGAGCACGCAGAGGAACTCCAGGATCCCCTTTTCCGCCCGCACGGGTCGCAGCACACGGCAAACGTGCAGGTTAGAAAATACTAACATTTTAAATTATATAAACTAAATGTTAAAAAATTCAATTTATATTAAAAAAAACTAAATATCGAGAAGACTACCAAACGCAACGAAAACAAATTATACGCAGTGCACATGGTAAGGCCGTCGCAAAAGGAAAAGAAGAATGCTAGGCCCGGCTAAGGTACATCGAGCTCGCCACACTCATGCTCTCTGAAAAGAGCCCCCATAAAAGAGAGAAAATAAGAAAAATAGATCACTAGGGCACCTCGGGGTTGTGAATCCCGTGTTTACTTAAAGAAAGTAAACCCCCTGAGGGGGACACAATTCCAGGAACTAGAACAAATCACTGTTTAGTGCCAATAAATCAATCACAATTAAAGATTTCCAGGGTATCAGGTTCATCATCAACTTCATAGCTACTATGGCATTTGAAGAAAATATAAACCATTACATTTGAAAAAGAACAATATATTACCTTTGTTTTAGAGAAATAACTGGAGGATTGGGAACATTTTGGGTTTTTTGGAAGAATACCGATAACTATAAAATTATGTTCATGCATCCTCATGGCCCAAGTTCATACATGTGACCAAATCCCACATATGTATGTTGGATTCCATATGAACACATAATCAAACCTGTAACTCTTCCAACGACAACTACACGCAAAACATATCAGATCACAAAATTAGAGAATAAATCAATTAAAATGTTATTCAAATCTTGTAGATTGAATATATTGGCTTTTGAAGACTACAAAAAGTATGATTAAATATTATTTTTTAGCTTTATTTAATTTATACATGTATAAACATTTTAATGCAATTGGTATTTGCAATTTTTTTTCCGAATTAATGTCATATGTTTGGCATGACTTGTTTTTGCTATGACGCATAATACCCTCTCGAATTTTTTCCTATTAAATGTAGAATTTCATTATATGTTATGCATATAGCATACTATCTCTCATGTCACAGTTCCCAACTTTGAAAAGTGTAAAAAAAAGCCAGGTTTAGCAATAAATAGCCAGATTTTGTTGCAAATAGCCCTATTTGGGTATAAAATAGAGAACTTTTTTTATATCAATTTTTTTTGCAATCAAGAATAATACCCTCAAGATTTTTTTTGTATTAAATATAGACATATCAAATAATATATTTACCAAGTTATAGCAAAATAAAAAGTGAGCCATTTTTTTTATGGCCCCTTAAACTGGACAAATTTTTAAAGCACTTTTTTAACTTTGAATAGAGTAAAAACTATTAAAATGAATACTAGAAAGTGTTTAGATATTAAATATGTGTTCTTTGTTTATTTTACTTTAATTTGGTACCAATTTTGTTGAATTTGATCCTCTGGTTCTCGTATTACAAGCATTTTTAGACATCATAGTAAATCCAAGATGGCCGCCTTTTGAGAAAAATGGCTGATTTTCAAATGGCTATAACTCTGCTCCTTTTCAATAAAATTTAAAAATATTTGAGATTTGGTGGTTTGATTATGATATTTAACAGTGGTATAAATTTCAAAAAAATCTGTTACTATGGAGCAACAAATTAATTCTCAAATGGGTGTTTTCATATGGAATGACCCTTATATATATATATATATATTTAAACTTATCTCTCTCCTCCCTTTGTAAAATTTGAGATGGTAAAAACTTTTTAACACAAAACTTTAGAAAAATTTGAAGATTTCAAAATTTTATTATTTTGAATTTTTTTTAAAAAAAACACATTACTATTAGAGATTTTTTATGTTGAGTTAATGGTGCAGTTTTTTAAATTTTATTTTTTGTGAAATTTTAACATTTCTAAAAAAACACTAAATTATACAAGTTTAAAAAAAGCTTTTAGAAGAGAAAATTCTGGCCCTCCTGATAAAAATCCAGTTAAAGGTAAGGAAAGTGCCCTTTCAGTCAACAGAAAGTGCCCTTTTACATAACAAAAAGTGCACTTTTTCACAACCCCCCTTCCCTTTTTTAAAACTATGTGAACACTATCTAAAACCATAATAAATAATAATTTAAATGGCTTTAGAAGTTAATTTTTTGCAATTTTGAGACTTGCATATTAAAGTACTAGCAGATAAAAAAGACAGGCTTTCTTTTTTAATCCTTTTTTTTATTTTCCAGTATGAACTCTGCAATTTAATTAAATTACCATACTTTAAAGTTACAATTCCAATTTTAATTTACCAAGGAAATTCGGAAAATAATCTTTCTTTTGTTTCATTTATAAATTTTAACAATACGAAAAGCCCAGTGCACCACCAAAAGAAAAGCCTAATCTACCCTTAAAATAAAACACCAGAGAACAATTAAAAGTAAAAGCTTAATATATCCTAAATAGAAAAGCCCTAGTGTATACTTAAAAAGAAAACAATGTACCCTTAAAAGTAGAGCCTTATCTGTCTAATAAAAAAAAAGCCCAGTGTACCTTATACAAAAAAAAAATGTATCCCTCAAAGAAAAAATCAATATACCCTTAAAATAAAACTTAAGATACCCGTAATGGTAAATGCCCAGTGCGCCTATAAAAAAGTCCAATGTACCTGTAAAAGGAAAAGCGTACCCTTAAAATAAAAACCAAAGAACAATTAAAAGCGTAATGTATCCTAAAAAGAAGCCCCAGTGCCTCCCAAAAAGGAAACTAAAATAATGTACCCTTAAAAGTAAAAGACTAAAATATCCACACAAAAAAAATTAATCTAAAGAAAATCCATTATCCCTCAAGAAAAAGCCCAACATGAACACACACTTAAAATAAAACTTAAGGTGCCCTTAAAAATAAAAGCCCATAAATGAAAATGCCCAATGTACCTCTATAAAAAAAGTCTAATGTACGCCTCAAAATTAAAATACTAATTTATCCTAAAAAGAATTAAAGTAAAAAAAATAACGATACATACACACAAAAAAAAATGCCTCTAGTATTCTTCAAAATAAAAATGAAGTGTTAGGTACCCCCCCCCCCCCCATAAACATTAATGTATCTCTAAAAAAATAGAAATATACTCCTACAAGTAAAAGCCCAATATACCCCTTAAAACTTCCAAAACTATAAAAAAAAATGTGCCCCACACCCCACTTAAAAATAGATCAATGTATCCCTATAAAAGCAAAACTAATGTCAAATGTTAATGTACCCCAATTTCTTTAACTTAAATATATTCCCAGGATCTAAAGTTCCAATGTATTCTAAAATAAGTGTACTCCTAAATATTTTAACTAAGAAAAAGTACCCTCAAAACGAAAACTATCATGCACCCTTCAAATTTTAAAGTACAATGTACCCATAAAAGTATAATTGTATGTTTTCACAAATGAGATTAGAGTATATGCAAAAAAGTGTAACTTTGCAATAAAATCAATGTACTTCTTCAAAGTCCATTGTACCATTACTATCAGAACATTTGCAATGTCCCCCTCCTTTTTCAATTAAGTCTAAAGAAATAGTGAAATGGGCAAATTATGAATAAAAATTAAGTAGAGGTCCATATTTACAGAAGAGTAATAATTGTATTCTATACATAGGGTCATAAAATTAGCTGTAAAATTATGAAATTGGTGCAGGTTCGGCACAATTTGGCTAAAAATCAGTGTTTTGGAGCAGAAATCGCGATTTGGCGCAATTTGCGCAGGCCCCTGACAATGCCATTAATTCAGATTTTTTCAAAGAGATTCAATAGTTTTTCCCTTTTGAAGAGATATAATTACTCTATTATATTTGTAAATTTGAGTTTTGTATTCTCATATAATTCACAGGAATTCTACCTTAAAAACACTTATTGTATTTTGCCTTTTCCAGTGGTCACAAGAGTAACAAAATTGATTAATTTCCTAGACATCTAAAATATACAATATTACATATGTTTTATGAAGCGGAATGACATGAACTTTTAAATAGTAATTTTGAAGTTTATCCTAAAAATGTTTAGTATTGTAAAAAATGTACGTTTTTATGAAAATTTTCTCCGACGGTCACAAGAGTAACAATAGACATTCCCAAAAGCAAGTTTTGAATTTTTTTCAATTAAAATATATATATTTAAAGAAATTCCAAAAGGTTTGGATATTAGATCATTCCGGATTTCAGACTTCCGAATTTTGGACTGTCTACTGTACATTATTTTTCTAATTTCAGATACTAAATTAAAAAAATTCTTAATTTCAATCAAATAGCATCCAATTTTAACATTATGTTCAATAGCAAACTACAAGGTATATTTTTTCAAAACAAATATATTTTTAAAAAGATTAAAAACAACACAGTACCTCTCAAACATCTTATGAGTTGTTATTTTTAAAAACGGATCCAAAACTAAACTTGTAGCTATATCGTCCATTTCACTAAGCTCTCTTCCTTTACATTTTTGTACTGTATCTACTACATGTCCTATGTCTGTTGCTTGACATCTCTTTCCTGGATCTACAGGTCTTATCTTGTTTCTTTCTTTAATTTTCATTTTGGTTGCTACGTGCATTTAGTTGAGATGATTTTGAATAGTTTTTCTTCCTGAAAATACATACATTATAAATAACCAGATATCTGCTTTTAGATTAAATTAATTAGGTGACTATTTAATGAGTCAATCATATAAATATATTTACATGAAAGAAATTGCTTACTACAGAGCCAAAACCCATAAACTTAACCTAAAATAAAACAAGAAGGCGTGTTGCCCGGCTTCATGCAGTTTGGAGCAGGTAAAATTGAAATTTGGAGCATCAAAAAGGCGTTTTGGAGCAGCTAAAATTTAAATTTTAGAGCATCAAAAAAGGTTTTTTGGACTTTGTTGACTAAAAATGTATTTCATTTGCATATTTATTCATTTTTGTCTAGCTTTAACATGGTTTTCTTAATTTTTTTATTGAGTTTGTTAAGAATTTGATTATTATCAGCTAACCACAGTTGCCGATTTTATCCAAAATCGGCATTTTAGCCCAATGGCTATTCCGATTTTCAAGACAGAAAACTCGATTTACTACATGTTAAAAGCCAGTTTTCTCGTTTTGAAAGGCATTTCTTTAGTTTTAATTTATTTATATATATATTTACTATTGCGAACCAATTAGTTCTACCAAGTTCGTCAGAAATCGGACTTCGCCTCAGGAAGTTTGTGAATTCCAGTATTTTAAAATAAACTTATACAGCAAAATATTATATTTTATGTCATGATTCGTTTACATGTAAAATGACAGTTTAACACGTTCACGCCGGCGCCGATTTTAATTTGTTTTTCTGTGAGGCGGCGCTCAAATTAATGCAGCGCTTCATCTGGCGGCGCACGATTTTTGCCTGTTCACACCTGCTTTATGTTTGCTCAGTAGTACAGCGAATTTTTATTATTTTAATTTTCAGTGCATACCACCAGTGGTACGCGCCACCCAATGAGACAATCTAGGGCGGGCCACTGGTGGTACGCGCCGCCCAATGAGACAATCTAGATAATGTTATGAAACTTATATAAATGTCTAAAATCTTAATAAATAATAATTTAAATTATTTTAGAAGTTATTTTTTGCAATTTTGAGACTTGCATATTAAAGTACTAGCAGACAAAAAAAAAATACTTTCTTTTTGCACCTTTCCCTTTTTTTATTTCCAGTATGAACTCTGTAATTTAATTAATTAATTAAGTTAATTAAGTAATTTAATTAAGTTACCATACTTTAAAGTTATAATTACAATTTGAATTTACCAAGGAAATACGTAAAATAATCTTTATTTGGTTTCATTTATAAATTTTAACAATTAAATAATATTTTAATTTATATTATCCTTTCCATAGAAATTATTGTTAATAAAAAGAGTTTTTGTTTTAAATGCTGAAACTATTTAATAAATGGGTATGTGTTTGCCATAAAGAAATTATATTTAAATAATTGGTACTTTATTATTTAAGTGATGAATACTAATCTAGCAATGATTAAACAGCTCATGAAAAAAAACGTGAATAGCAAAGTAATACTATTGCTGAGATTCTCTCTTTAATCGAATTCTTGCTCATGAAAGGTATACCAATAGTTATATAATAAATTAAGCTGCAGACAAATCTTATGCACTAAAATCTTGTCGCAGAGTGTTAAGAATTTTTTCTGCTACTGGGATTGTACCACTAAAACAAAAATGCACAATTTTGAAGAAAAAAACATGATGCACTCCTAAAAGTAAATGCTTAATGTTACATTGAAATTAGAGTAAATGTACCTCTAAAAGTAAAACGTAATATACCTTGCAGGAAAGAAGAATGCATCCATAAAATAATGCATAGAACCCTACTATAAAATAATATCAAAGAAAACTTCAAGAAAGAAAAGAAAAAATTACGAACAAGGTGCGCTTTAAATCGGTTAAAAAGCAATTGCACAATGTGTATCGTTTAGAACAAATACCCATTATATTACAAAAAGCAAAAGTGTACTCCTTTAAACGAATAAACTTGTAAAACAAAATTTCCAGGTTGCTCTTAAAATAATACCCAAACATCACCAGACAAAAAAAAAGTCCAATGTATCTTAAAAAGAAAATCCAATAATACACTTAAAATAAAACCAGAGTACATTTTAAAGTAAAAGAATGTATCTCAAAAAGAAAAGTCCCAGTGTAACACTAAAAGAAAAGCCTAATTTACCCTTAAAATAAAATATCAGGTAACAATTAAAAGCTATCCCAGTGTTCACTCTAGAAATAAAAAGGGGCAGGGCGCTGTTAGCAGAAAAAGGGAACCCCGTTTTCGGAAAGGCACTTCTTGTTTTTAAAAGGGCACTTTAAAAAAAAATGGGTGGCCGTGGCCACCCCTTGACACATTAGACCCGTGACCAAACAAAAAAAAATTCCGATTTATTAGTTGACATTGCGCTAGAGCTGCATATTGGGTTATTGGTGACGTCTCGGGGCTTATCTCGAAGGAAAGAACAGTATGAAATTGATGTCACTTTGTGAAAATACTACTTGAAATCCAAAATTTGACATTTTAAAATTTAATGTTTTCGCTAAACAACAAAATCGGTTATTAGCCCGAATTAGGCCCCTTATAAAACTGATGAAAAGGCTACTAAAATCCAAAATTTGGTAATAAAATGTCTAATCTTGTAATCTCGCCCCAAACCAACTTACAGGCAACCAATAGGATTCGTGCAATGCCCCGTACTCAAAATTACTGCGGATCATCGCGATTTCACAACAAGCTTAGTTAAAAGGAAGTTTGTTTTCCTACTGTCATAATTCACTTAATTTCCAATTTACACACAAAAAAAATTTCATCGATGCCATTTTTAAAGACAGCTAGGAAAGCAAGGATGCTTGTGCTTTACTAAAAAGGACAATAGGGGCGGAATTTTTGTCGAAAGAGGGCGGCATTTTTGAAAAAGGGGAATGAGGGCGCTATCGAGATGAAAAAAGGGCGGGCAGGACGGACCGCCCTTCAAAATACGCCTAGAGTGAACACTGGCTATCCTAAATAGAAAAGCCCCAGTGGAGACTTAAAAAAAAATGTACCCTTAACAGTAGAGCCTAATCTTAAAAAAAAAAAAAAAAGCCCAGTGTACCTTATACAAGAAAAAAAAACAATGCCCCCCCCTCATAAAAAAAAAACCAAATATACCCATAAAATAAAACTTAAGATACTTTAAGAATAAAAGACTATCCATCTCAAAAAGAAAAGGCTCAATATATCCCTAACCCGGAAGCAGAAACGCGGCGATGTGCGTCGTACGACGCAGATTTTTTCAAAGGACTGCAGACAAATTTTTGCAGAAGTCTACCATACAATTCTTTTTAATGTGTGCACTACTTTAGAACATTTTCTGCAGATTCTTTTTAGGTTAAATATTGACTTTTCTCTCATTTAAGAAGGGGACGGGGGAAAAGTCCCGATAATAGAAAGTCGCAATCGTGATAAGTTACACGTGTTTGAACAAATCTCCGCAGACGTTTCTTTGTTGTCGATTCTCTTTTGTCAACTTCATGGTACATTTCAGTACCTGTTCTTTGAAAAGATAGATTACAAGAAAATAATTAGCAGAATCTTCTTTGAGAAGGAAATTTGCGCTAAACGGAAACCATGGTTCATACAAATTTTCCAAAGTAAAAATTAAGTAGTTCTTAAGGACTTTTTAAGGACCTTTTGATTGTTTTTAAGGACCTCTTATATTTTTTAACAATAGTGGATATAGAATTACCATCAAAGCAACGTTAAACAATAAAATAAATTATAAAATCAGAGGAGTTAAAATGAATAATAAAAAGTTTATGCTTGAACAAGATTGTAGGTTTTAAAAAAATAAAGTAAAAACCATATATGAACCACCTGCGAAAACAACCCAATATAAACCAACATTGAATTTCCAATGTTATGCTCTAAAAATAATAGTACTACTAAGTACAATAAGATTGAATTACTTCGACCTACATTTAAGATCAAAATTACAATGAATTTCTAAAAGTATAATGTCCTTCAAATGTATGCAATCGATTTTAAGTATCCTGAGATTTCAGTGCAGCCAAAAATTATTTTTTTTACATTGTCCTCACATTAAAACCCAAGTTCAATGTACCCTAATAATTAATCTTAAGATCAATGATTCAAAAGTACCTTTAATTTCAAAATTCTAATCTACTTCTAGTATAATATTTAAATACACCCCAAAAAAATGCAATGTATTCTCAGCATAAAAATTGAATGCATCACCATAGGAAAAATTTAACCCCAAAAATATATTTTAATTTACATCTATTATCTATTTTAATTCAAATATCCATTGCAAAAATAAAATTAAAAAGGCTAATGTGCCCTAAAATCCGAAAACAATGCATTCTAAAAATGTATTTTCAATATATAAAGGCAAAAAAATTTCAAGTGCACAGAATAGTAGAATACCAATGTACCTAAAGAGTAATAGCCGTCATTGCAAATCCAGTGAGAATTACTAAAAGTGAAAGTTTAATGTGCCATAGATCACAATTAACCCCAAATAGCAAAATTAATTACTTAACAAAATTGCAATGTACCCCGAAAAAAAATCCAATGATTCCAAAAGAATCTCCAAGTCAAGAGTATGAGAAATAAAAGTGCAATGTGCATTGAGTTGAAAATTTTCTAAACGATCAAAATCTCTATGCACCACTCAACATCCAATATACTCCCACCAAGTTATTCCCTTAAAAACTAGTTTAATAAGAAATTTGAAAAACTGTAAAAAAAAAAAAATATGTATATTTTAGGAGGGGGTACAAATAAAAATAAACTAAATGTAATAAAATTTATATAACTTTAAACAAAATATAAACACATTAGAATATTTTAATGCCAGTCAAAGAAAAAACCTTTAAAAAAAAAAAAAAAAAAAAAAAAATTAATACTCAAAATAACTCAATACTCAAATATTCTAAACTTCAATTTCGTAAAATAAATTATATTTCCGAAAAATGTAATGCAATTTTGTTAAGTAGCGCAAATTAAATCATGATAAAATAGGTAGTAGTGAAACATAAGCATTTATTTATCAGATGCAAAAGGATTGTAAGTCTTTCAATAGAGATCGCAGCAGATCGAGTTTCGTGAATTTCTACAACTTCAAGATTTTCATGAATGAAAAATATTCTCAAAAGTGCGCCATTTGGAAGTTGCATTCGCCAACAGAAATTAGAGTTATAACCATCTCAACTTTCGAGTGATATTCCTCGTTTGACGAAGATCGCAAATATTTCTAAATGTTGAAGATGCCACATTCTTGTGAAATTCTCCGTTTTTCTAGAATGAATATCGATTCTTCACAAAACAACAAAAACGAACTGAGATTTCTAACAATGAAGTGTCCATATGATACAAAAGGGATCAAAAGTTCACTTTTTCTGATGCTGAATCCATCTATTCATGCCTTTCTCTTTTTGCCGATTTACTCTTCCGCATAACGGTCAAAGTAAAATCCGGAATTCTACATTCCGATATTTTTAATGCAACGGGGTACCGAAAATTTTAAATCCCTGGAATTTCGAGTTAGACTAATAAAAGTACCACCCTTGTGAATTATTAAAGAAAATAATGAGGGACAAAAAATAAGGACCTCAGTTGAAAATTAAGGACTTTAAGGGCCCTTAATTAAGGGCCCACCTAAATTAAGTAGTTCTTAAGGACTTTTAAGGACCGTGCGAACCATGGAAACGGTATTTTATACAGCTTCCACAGCAGATTTCCGACTTTAGCAATAATTTTTTTTCTCTTTTGGATTTAGAGCTCAATTTTTTGCTTTAATACCTCATTTTTTTTCTTTTTACTCATTCTTATCTCATCTATTCGATAGTCAATAGGTAATCAATGCTGCAAGTTTTTAAAAAATCGGCAATTTGACACTGTGATTACTGTGTGTGTGACACTCCGATGTTGGTGACTAAAAATGCATTTCTTTTTCAGATTTATTAATTTTGGTCTAGCTTTAAACATGGTTTTCTCAACTTTTTATTGAGTTTGTTAGGAATTTGATTATTATCAGCTAACCACAGTTGCCGATTTTATCCGAAATTGGCGTTTTAGCCCCGTGGCTTTTCCGATTTTCAAGACTAAAAACTTGTTTTACTATATGTATATAGCCAGTTTTCTCGTTTTGAAAGGCATTTCTTTAGTTTTATAATTTGTTTTACTATTGCGAACCAATTAGTTATGCCAAGTTTACTAAAAATCGAACTTCGCTAATTTCTCCATCTTTATAAATTGGAATATTCGAACATTCCTGAGGATATTGTGTGAATTCTAGTATTTTAAAATAAATTTATACTCCAATATATTTAATTTTATGTCATGATTCTTTTACATGCACAATGACAGTTTGAACATTGTTTACATTTAGTTTGTATTAAATTTTTTCACTATTCCTATTGTTCAATGAAAAGGAAAGCATAATTTATCAGACTTGCATGTTATAAAACTTATATTAAATGTTTAAAACCATAATAAATAATAATTTAAATTGCCTTTGAAGTTAATTTTTGCAATTTTGAGACTTGCATTAAAGTACTAGCAGATAAAAAAAAATGCTTTCTTTTTGCTCCTTTCCCTTTTTTTTTTTCAGTATGAACTCTGCAATTTTTGCAAAGCTAATAAACGGTGAAATGACACATAACTAAACTAATTCTCGTTGAATGTTATGCAGCAATGTCACAAAATTACGAAATAAAATGGCAGAACTTTTTTCAACCATCTGGAAATAAAATTTAGGGTTGCCATTGTAGGTGTTTTAGCAAAGAAATAAACACACGAGGGTAGACAGGACATTATTGAAATATATTTAAACTTTAGGTTCAAGCTAAACTAATATTTAAAACGGAACATTTAAGTGGATGCCTACGATATTGACCCACTGAGACGCATACAGGACCGATCACATGAAGATTGTAAACATGAATGATAGGGTGTTGCCACCACTAAGTTACAAGTTATATGCATGGGTTGTTCTATTACAAACAAGCAGGGGTGATGGGAAAATGGGCATTGATATCCAACAATTCCCCTTTACAATGTTATTTTAACAGAAACAAAATACATATAAACAATAAAATATTACACAATTATGTAATAATTAAAAAATGAAATCTGACAATCCAATCAATTTACAGCAATTCTTGTGTTTAGGAACACTTAAACCTTTTGTCAACACATCAGCTGGCATATTTTCTGAACACAAATATTTTACATCGATATCTCCACGCTCATAAATTTCTCAAACAAAATTATACCTTATGTCGATGTGTTTAGTCTTGTTATGAAAGACAGGATTTTTGACTAACTTTTGAGCTGACTGATTATCAGACATCACAATCGTGGGTGCCGACACATATTTCGGTGACAGTTCACGCAGAAATTTTCTAAGATGAACGATCTCCGACAGTGCGATGTATTCCGATTCCGTCGTTGACAATGCCACAGAACGCTGTTTTCGGGATGCTTGGTTCGACATAATATACGAGGTGTGGCTAGAAAAAAATCGAACTAGCACAGGTGAAACAATAAAACGAATGCAATAAGGCTGAAAGTCGCCTGGCCTGTCACGTGACTCTTGCTCCGCCTACTGCTCGAGTTTTATCTGCCTCCTGCACTCAGTCTGCCCGTGGCGTCTGTTCTAAGTAGTTGACGTTTTGTCTGTGCGTCGGAAAAATGTTGAGTGTACAGAAAGAACAGCGTGTTAACATCAAATTTCTTTTCAAACTTGGAAAATCTGCAAGTGAAACGTTTGTAATGTTGCAACAAGTGTACGGCGATGATTGTTTATCGCGAACACAAGTGTTTGAGTGGTTTAAACGATTTAAAGATGGCCGCGAAGACACAAGTGATGACGCTCGCACTGGCAGACCATTGTCAGCAAAAACTGATGCAAACATTGAAAAAATCGGTAAACTTGTTCGAGAAGATCGCCGTTTAACAATCAGAGCAATGTCTGAGTTGACAGGAGTTGACAAGGAAAGTGTTAGGCAGATTCTTCATGAAAGTTTCAACATGCACAAAGTGTGTGCAAAAATGGTTTCAAAGTGTCTCACAATTGAACAGAAGGAACGCCGAAGAATGATTTGTTCTGACATCCTAGGAAACATTGAACGTGATCCCACCTTTTTACAAAATGTTATTACTTGTGATGAATCGTGGTTTTTTACTTACGATCCCGAAACCAAACGCCAATCGATGCATTGGAAATCTCTTGATTCTCCACGACAAAAAAAAGCATGAATGTCAAAATCGAAATTCAAGGCAATGATGATTGTTTTTTTTTATGTCAAAGGGATTGTACACATTGATTGGGTACCAGAGGGACAAACAGTGAATCAGCATTACTACATTAGCGTCCTGACTACCCTATGTGAGCGAGTACGGAGAAAACGGAACGATTTGTGGAAAAAAAAGACATGGATCCTGCACCAAGACAATGCCCCAGCTCACAATGCGTTGTTAGTGAAGACGTTTTTAGCCAATCACAACATTCCCATCTTAGACCATCCACCCTACTCACCTGATTTGGCCCCCTGTGATTTTTTTCTTTTCCCTAAAGTCAAGTCAGCTTTGAAAGGAACTAGATTTGAGAGTGTTGAAGCAGTAAAAGAAAAAGCGACGGAAGTAATGTATGGACTTACCGAAAATGATCTGCAGCATTGCTATGAACAGTGGAAAATTCGTATGGAGCGGTGTGTAGACCGAGGAGGAGAGTACATTGAAGGAGATAACATCAAATTGTAAATAATGGAAAATAATTTTTTTTTCTAGCCACACCTCGTAAATCTCCAATGCGTTTTGCGTGCAACATGACAGATCCATCTTCTTCTATTATTTTTGCTTCTCGAGCATCGAAAACAACAGTACGGTTGTTTCGTGTGCATTTTGCAGTTAAAATCAAATTTGTTTGCAGTTCGGGAACACATAACACATTTTCAAGACGAACAGTTTTCGTACCTTGTACGTCGGGGACTGTAATTCGGACGGATCCTTTTCCAGTGATGTTAGCAGTTTTGTCGACTGCCAGTTTGATGTAGGAGTTCGTTTGTTTGTGAAATTGGAAGAAGAGATCTGCATTGTTTATGATCTCCGTAATCGGATATTCAATACCTTCATATCGTATGTACGTGCATTTTGATTCAATAAAGATAACTTCTTTTGAAAAAATATAGATATTCTTTATTTATATATAAGACTTCAACTACACATACATTCCCAACTAACAAAAAATAAGAGCAGTAAAAAAGCTCCTATAAAAATTAAATTACATTTCGTATTGAAAGAAGTAAACTGCAGCCCGCACAACAACAAACTAGCATCGTCAGTTACGATAGTCAAAACCGAAGAAGTAAGCACCGGGCTCGTGATATGCCCCCAGTTATATCCTGTGTATTGCCTATGACGTAATAAAATAAATTACTTCACTTCACATCACATCCAAGACTGCATGAGATTAGCGAACTTATTTGACATAACAGAAATCACGATCGAACGAGTTTGATTTGATTGAACTTAGGTTCGAAAACGTGAACGATGTCTAACAGTTTACCATATGGGACGACGCGCCACTATCAAATAAGAACATTGCCTTGTTTTCTTCGCTTGCGTTCATGCAAATGGCTGTTGTCGCGCTTTCGTTACGCTGTGTCACGCATTTTCTTTCAGGTCTTGCAGATTTGTTTTCCGCTATCTTCTTGAAACAGGATTCAGACTTATGCCCCCTTTTCTTGCAAAATCCGCAGATTATATTTTGAAATTGCTTGTTTTGCGATTTCTTGTTTTGATTTTCACCATGCCAGTTCGGTTTTTGCTGATTTCTTCTAGAAGTAAAATACGCTTTTTGGACGTGGATTTCTTTTCCTTGTCTTGACTCGTACTCTTCCAAAAGTTTTATTTTCAGAGCTTCTGGCCTGGGTAATTCGTCTCTCGATTCTATTGCGCACCGGAAATTTTCGAAGTTGTCCGGGATGCTATATAGTATTAAAATTGAGAGGAGGTCATCTGCGATTGCTATTTCCATTTGAAATAATTTATCCACTGTTTCGAAAAAGGAGTTTAGATGATCGGACATACTTTCAATAGTCATTTTACGAAATAGAAGCTGTTTCAGCAACGTGGCTTTCTTAGCCGGACCTTTAGACTCGTAGATTGATTTTAATTTATCCCATACTTCATTTGAAGTTTTGCAGTGTTTTATGTTGCAAAGTTCACTTGGGCACATAGATAAAATGATATATGCACGGGCCTTTTGATCTTCTGTTGTCCATTTCGTGATCTTCACTTCGTCATCCGTAGGTTTCGGTTTCGTTCCGTTGACAAAATTCCAATGATCATTTTTCACCAAAATAGCTTCAATTTGAAGCTATTTTGCTATTTATACTTCAATTTGAAGCTTCCAAGTATCATAGTTTGCCTTGCCCAGTCTTTCGATGTTGCTCATGGCGTTCGAAGACATCTTTTTGAGGAGGAATCACGATTTCTTGATGCGAGAACGAAAAAATTTCAAAATGGCTGCCCCGTTCACAGAGAATATAGCTACGCGTACAAAAGGTCCCACTCCCATTGGCCGCCTATACAATTTTCCTAGCATGGAACTTCGCATAGACGGTGGCGCACCAGTGGTAGATATCGGAACTAGGCATTGTAGCGTAAAAATAAAAAAAGCAGTAGAGCGGGTTCGAACCAGGGACCTTTCGGGTGGAAAACGCGAGCTTTACCTCGCGGCCGTAGAATCTTGTGAGTGTTTGTCACATATTACATGCAAGATGCAAAACTTATAACAATTTTGATTTGTTGGAAAAAATTAAAAAAGGAATATTTCTTTTAATTATAAGATTGTCAACTATCTTTGTAATTACAATTTTATTTTTTAATTAAGTTTTTTAACATTAAATATTTAATTGGATTTAAATTTTAATAATTAATTTAAAAAAAAAAATAATAAGTTAAGTTTTTAACATATGTACAAAAAATAAATCGTTAGTTGAAATATAAATTTCGAATAAAATTTGCTGTAAATGATATTTTTTAATAATTTCTGAAAAAATTAAAATATTGGTTCAATGAATATTTTTTTTAATTCAACGTATGTTTATTACAATTAATATTTTAAAATTAAATTTGAGTAAAAATATATACGTATGTCACGACATTATTTTTTCCAATAACAATTTGCTGAATAAAATAAATTGTTGATTTAAGGAAATTGGATAAAAAGGAATCTTTCTAAATAAATTTTTGAAAGAATAAATTTTTTTAACGTGTTTAATTAAAATAAATAAAAAAATAATTGGAGTACCACACATTTATTTTTATTTCGAAAGAAAATAAAAATTAAATGAAATAATAAATATTTAAAAAAAAATTGAATAATGACGAATGCTCTAAGTAATTGTGTGTAGATATTCAAAAATTTAAACAAATGTTTACTTACAATTATTTTTAAAAAAATAATCATTTTGAATTAACTTACATAAACATAAGCTGCAAATTTCAATAAATCGACAAAATAAAATGTTCATTAAAAATAACTTTAAAAAACAATAATTTTGATTAAAATTAATTTTAAATGAAATTGCACAGTCATAAGTTAAAAATTTCATTTTAATTACAAAGAAATAAATTTGAATAAAATAAAAACTTTTAAATAAAGTTTTGATTAATGACCAATGTTCTAAGTAAATTTCTGAAGATTTTAAATTTTTTAAATAAATTTTTACGTGCAATTATTAAAAAAAAATTGCAAGTAAACATTATTATTAAACATTTTTACTAAACATTATTTTATTAACGCAATTATTATTATTTTTTTAAAAATAATTTAGAATTAACAACATTTTTAATAACATATGCATAAACTACAAATTACAAGTCTGCAAAATAGAATGTTCATTAAGATAAAAAAAAACTGTCAAATAAAACTTTTATTAAAATTAAATTCCAAAATAAATGCTTGAAAAACTTAAAAATATTTATACAAATATATATTTATAATAACTTTTTTTTAAATTAATTTTGAATACCCATTCATTCAATCAAATAAACATTCTAATAAATCATAAATTTCAATTTCTATTAAAAAAAAAGCTAAATACTTAAAGTTGAAAACTATTACTTTCTTAAACCTACTTTCGTTATTTTATATATTACATTTTTTATTTTGAAGTGTCAAGTTGAATTTATTGATTTCGTGTTTCTTCATAACAATTGGTAAGTACAAAATAATTTCCGGTTTCAGTTCTATAATCCGTCAAGAAATACAAATAATTATCATTTTTACAAATAATACCCTTCAATAAAAGCAAAATCGGCAATTTATAATCTCAAATTCAGCCAAAACGCTTTAAAAATAAGTTGAAACATAGCAAATTTGCCG
Organism: Troglohyphantes excavatus; assembly: GCA_963932185.1. Taxonomy (NCBI): domain Eukaryota; kingdom Metazoa; phylum Arthropoda; class Arachnida; order Araneae; family Linyphiidae; genus Troglohyphantes; species Troglohyphantes excavatus. The sequence goes on along the minus strand of OZ010672.1, from coordinate 48,099,564 downwards.
TGTCATAACGTGCGAGAAACTCATTTCAGGTGGGGTTTAGTTCCAATATATCTCACTGGCGCGCTGTCGGCGTTTCTACAAAATGCTTGAGTGGAACCTCTGTACGCGTAGCTATATACTCTGTGGCCCCGTTAGGGCTAACGCTACTGCTCGCTGTTCTCGGCGCAGTAGAAATGCGACCTGGGCTCCATTACCAATGTAGGTGTTTTAGCAAAGAAATAAACACACGAGGGTAGACAGGACATTATTGAAATATATTTAAACTTTAGGTTCAAGCTAAACTAATATTTAAAACGGAACATTTAAGTGGATGCCTACGATATTGACCCACTGAGACGAATACAGGACCGATCACATGAAGATTGTAAACATGAATGATAGGGTGTTGTCACCACTAAGTTACAAGTTATATGCATGGGTTGTTCTATTACAAACAAGCAGGGGTGATGGGAAAATGGGCATTGATATCCAACAGCCATAAATCATGCTATTGAAATGCATAATCAATTAGGATTGCCAAAATATAAACTTTATTGCTCACAAACTATCACATTTGGGGACAATACTGCATACCAGGAATTAACCACTTATTTTTATTTTAATTAATGCCACTGTATAATTTGCAATTCTGCAGAATTCTAGATTTAATTAAGAAAAAATAAACATAAAAGTATTAACATGTACTTGTGTTAATCTGTCTTTTACAGAAAATGGATTTCTTGATTGACAACCAAACCATTTTTTTTACGCCAAGTAACGTTTTAGCATTGAAAATATAGGATTTTCAAAAAAGTCGAGAAGGACGACCGTATATTGATAGATTAACCTGTATATGGAGATGTGTTGAAATGACAATATGCCATCATCGAATGCTTGAAGGTTTGCCTGGGAGCACCATAATCGACTGCTTAAAAAGGGTACCAGTTGCCTGCTATCCTAAGTAGTCGAAGGTCACATAGGCCGGAGACCACAATTGTCAGAGGCCTTAAATCGAGGTAATGAGTCTGTGACATTACCATAGTGTTTTTTGTGCTAAAACTGTTAGCGGAATCCATGTGTTCATTAATTCAAATTTTGGTACAGATGTAGTACATGACATTTGGCGCAACAGTTTTTTTGGTGTGTTTTATAGGTGCGATAAATTTATAGTATGGCAACCTCACCCGACATTGTTTGTATTTTCCGATTGCTGTGTCGACTTTCCAACTGGCAACCCCATGCCATGTTTAACGGCAATTTTTCGTCGCCAAAAAAAAAACAGCGCCAAATGTCCTATACTACATCTGTTCCCAAATTTTTAGAGTTGAAATTCATCTTAATCGATATTTATACGTTTGACAACCTGTTTTTGCTGTCAGAAAATGTAAACACCAAACCTACCTGATCCTTTTTTTAACATTGACATTAAACAAAATTTATCCTCTTTAGAGCAATGGGATTGGCCAAAAAGCTGAAAAGTTAATTATACGCGAGACGTAAAAAAGGTTTTTGAGTTTTACATACTAAACAAAATACTACAATGGAGAAATAATGACTGAATTCATGTATCTCGTATAAAAAAACTTTGCAATATTATATGACTTATGTAAATTGTTTAACCAACTCATTTAACACACAAGTATATGAGGGTGCTCACACAAAATCAGAAAAATTGTTCAGTCTGCGTTTATTTACGGACATTTCATAATGGATTCAAGAATACTGAAGTATACAAGGAGATATTAAGTAGCCTCTTATTAAAATAAGGTGCTTTTTGATAAAAATATTTGACAGTCTCCTATGGTATCAATGGCTGCCTGTGATAATCCAAGTAAAGACTATTAATATTTTAAATAAAAAAATAGATATTAGATATTTTCATTTCAATCTTTTAAGAAAAACAACAATTCTTTTTAAAGCGGAAGAAACTCATCCGAATATTTTAAACTCAACACAAAAATGATCACAATTACAAGCAATTGCGCCCAAAATCGGAAAATAAAACAGGAGTTGCTAAAAACGAGGACTATCATAAAAAAAAAATAACCGTTATAAAGTCCTAAACTTCATCGAAAACATGACAATAGTATTGTTCGTTCTTTAGATTTGTTTGCAAAAACAAACAGGCACGACCACGCGACGTTATTGAAATAGGGATATATAAATAAATAGATTACTGATATTTCTTACTAATATCTTTTAACTTTAACTACTTTTAAAATAATTTCTCAGAATTATTACAGCAAAAATTTTACAATTTCATGTTAAAACATAATTTTTAGCTGTTTTTTTTTTAATTCCATTGTTCCGATAGTTGACAGTCTTCTATGGCTGAAAATGGCATTAATGGTTGCCTGTGATAATCCAAGTAAAAACGATTAATACTTTAAATAAAAAATATATATTAGATCTCTTCATTTCAATCTTTAAAAGAAATTAACTTTTTTAAAGCAAGAAAGCGGAAGAAACTAAAACGAATATCGTAAACTCAACACAAAAATGGCGAATTATAGCAATGCGCCGATATAAGCAATTGCGCCGAAAATTGGAAACTAACACAGCAGTTGTAAGAACGAGGATTTTCATAAAAAAAAATAACTGTTATAAAGTCTTAAACTTCAACGAAAACATGACAATAGTCTTGTTCGTTCTTTAAACCCGTTTGCAAAAAAAAAAAAAAGCGGCATGATCAACCGTCGTTAGAGAAATAAGAGATATATAATATATTAATGATCTTACTTACTTTTTGTCGTAACTACGCAACACATAACACGATTTGAAGAATTATAACAGCATAATTTTTACAATTTCATGTTAAAACATGTCTATTTTAGCTGGTGTTTTTTACATGCTTTTTGAAAATTATGGTTCCAATATAGTTCAGTTCGCAGTTTAGTTCCCGGCCTGGTTGTCAGTACAATTTGGTTACAGTTAATATTCAAATGTAGTTTGTGGTTAGTTCACTGAGCTAAAATAATATAAACGGTGGAACGAGACTCCCTTTCAGCAACAAAGTACTTTACCGTACCGAACTAATACATACTATTTGGAAGAAAGATGGTAATCAGAGGATTGCTAGTTCGGGCCCGTGCGATGGATTTGACAAAAAAAAAAGTAAAAAGTAGTGATCTTGCGATCAGAGGGTTGTCAGCTTCTCTACAAAAAATACTAGAAAGTCGTTCAGAACATCCAATAAATTACACTGGCGGGTAGACGGGACGGGTGCACTATAAATCTGATCGGGGTCCAAAGTCCAGACGTCTATTGAAGGCGTTGGGTGCCAGTTCAGGTGTTTCCTCGTCATCTGACCATGGTTCTAAAATAACGAGGTGCATGTATGAATGTGTGTGTGAATGTGTATGTGTTCCCGGGTCTTTCCTTCGAGATTGACCCCGAACCGTTGCCAATAGCCTACTGTGCAGCTCTAGTGCGACGTTTTTTAACCCAACCAAACCAAAAAACTTTCCTTTGAGATAGGCCAGAACCGTCGCCGATAGCCTACTGTGCAGCTCTAGTGCGACATTGTTTAACCAAACCAAACTGAGCAGTATTCAATATCTTGACGCCTATTGAGGTTGCATTGGGTGCCAACTCAGGTGTTGTCCTCGTGATCTGACCATGGTTAAAAACTATGAGGAATCGTTTCTGGGGTTTTTCCTTCGAGATAGACACCAAACCGTCGCTATTAGCTCACAGTTCAGCTCTACTGCGACAATAATTAACTAAACCAAACCTCACGTGGCGTCACAGAAAGGTTTACACTGTTTTTTTTTTGTCGATTCCTTTTGTCTTTTTTTTTTCTTGTTAGTAAGAAAGTAAGTAACTAGAAATAACTAGAGTATTGATCTAGAGTAAACTAGAAATGTGTTTTTGAATCTACGCAAACCTATACCGAAGGACAATTTTTTCTACCTTTGGTTTTGGTTTGGTTAATTAACGTCGCACTACAGATACACAGTGGGCTATTGTGGACGGTTCGGGCTTATCTCGAAGGAAGACACACGGGAACGATGCCTCGAATTTTTGAACCATGGTCAGATGACGAGGACAACACTTGAGCTGGCACCCGACGCAACATCAATAGCCGTCAGGACATTGGACCCCGATCAGATTTATCATGTACCAGTCCCGTATACGCGCCAGGCCTCCGTGGCCGAGTGGATTAGGCGTCAGCTGGGAATCCAAGAGTCCCCGGTTCAAAACCTTGCGATGGACTAGACCAGCGATTCTCAACCTTTCAGTATTCGCGGCCCAGTTTTCAATCATAATTTGCATCGCCCCCCCCCCTCCCGCTTACAATAAAATGTTTACAACAATAATGTATATTGAGTATATTGGATTCTGTTTTCAAATTATTTTTAACTAACTGCCCAAACAAGAGTAAAAGTAAGCCAACGTTGGCGAGAAACCACATCTGACATTTTGCCAAGCGGGCGGTGAACAGATGAAGCGAATGAAAGCGGGGAAAATTTAAATATTATATTTGAAATGAAAGCCAAACAGGGAGATAACGTAAAAAGAATATGAAAGTAGAAAAATTCGTTAATGAAAGTTAACCTAGACGGGGTGAGCTAAATTTAGAAACTGGGAATACATTTTTTCGAATAATAAAAGAAAGAAAACAGAAACATGACTAAACAAAAGAGAAAAAAATAAGTAATGTTTGTGGAAGGGAATCCACACGACCGATATCATCTCGAGCCAGTGGCGTACATAGGAAATTTATAAGGGGGGGGAAGGTTGATCGTCAGATTACTTTACACGTGTTTAAATAAATATATATATATATATTTATATATACGCAGGGTGCGGCAAGTTAACTTCCTTTTTTGAAGTGAGTGCTCTGAAGCTTACAGCAGCCCCAGGCAGGTAGGCGTGGTCTCGAATAGATTTTAAAGTTTTGTAACTTGTGGTTCAGACGCCATCATACGTTGGAGCAACGAATAGCGTGCATTTGCCCTAGAGGCCTATTTTTCCAACGGAAGTTCGGTGGTTTCAACCCAGCGCGCTTTCCTAAATCGCTTCAATATTGAGCCTTTGGGACATATCCCGGACCGGAAATATATTTTTTGGTGGGTGACAAAGTTCAGGGAAACTGGTTGTGTGCAGAAAAAAGAAGTGGAGACGCACGTCCCATCAGATCACCCATGGTTTTTCGAGGAAAATGAACAGACTATCACAGTCTCTTCAGACCATTATGTAAACATGCTCGAAGAGGTTTATTTTGCTGATTGATTTAAAAATATATATATACTTTAAGAAATAAAATACTACAGAGTACAAAAATTTTAATTTAGGGACTAGTGGAAAAAATAATCATTTAGAATTAATTTTGTACTTTTTACCACTCTTTAAAAAAATTTGTGCCAATTCACAAAAAAACCACACCTAAATTTTAGAGCCAATTTCAAAAAGTGATAATGACCATAAAATTAATACTTAAATATTTAAAAAAAATTCCACTTTTGTTCCTTAAATTAATAATTATTTTTAAAAAAACGTTAGAGCTTTTTTTAAAGCCGGTTTTTATTTTGAAAAAAAGATTATTTTATACTATATTTTATTCACATTAACTATTGATTATTATGCTTGAGTTTACTTGTCATTCGCGCACAATTAATTTTCATACTTACGAATATGCCATTGTTTTTCACATACATTAAAAAAAATTGCATATGTTTGCACAAAATATAAGTCATTTGTATTTTAGCAATTGAATTTTAAAGTAAAAGCAGTTCAAATGTTATAATTATTCTAAATTAGTAAGCATGGGAACTGACAATAGGAATGAAGTCTTTTAAAAACACATATGGAATAATCTCACCTTTCCTGATTAATCGTTGGGTTGTCTTTTCCTTCGCTTTTTTTTTAAAGAAAAAAAAGCAACTAAACTAGATTGTTATTGTCTTAGCTTTCTTCTAGAAAATAATTTAACACAATCATCTGATACATGTTTCATTTTGGCTTTAAAAGGCAAAACAAAGCACCATAACTTTCAGAAATACTAAACAAATAAAAGGCCTCAAAAACTAAAGTCCAATTTTCAGGAGTACAAAAAGTAGAAACTGTTCAAAACATCTTTTCATTTGACCTTTATTTTTAACCTGACTATTTTAGTCATCCTTTACTTCTACACTACAAGACTTACAAGATATATTCTAAATGACCGGCGACAAATTTTTTGAAACAAAATATTCTAAACCAAAAAAAATGCGATATTTTATTTACCATTTAAAAAAAAAATATTTCGTATTGACTTATTAAATTTGAAACGTAGATATATATCGGCGCCAAAATTGTTCCCACCCTCTAAAATCGAAACAGATTGCTTTTTGTTTATTTTACATTTTTTTTTATTTCCTGTCAAACGATGAATATTTTGCAATGACGGAAATGGGAAGGCGCCTAAATGGCTGTTAGCTGTCTGCCTGTTGGGAAAAGATGATACGAGACCCCTCCCCCACACACTCACACTTTTAAATAAAAAAAACCGTTTGTATTTTTTCTAAACTTTTTGTTTTGTTTTGGAAATGTTTATTAATTGGGGAAAAAAAGCATTATTTTTATATTAATTTTTTTTAAACTTCATACCGATGGGGGGGGGGGGCTGCGTACGCCACTGTCTCAAGCATGCGCAGCAGCCAGTTAAACAATTTTTTAAAATAATATTTTCTCTTGGATATTCTCGCGCCCCCCTAGGGGGGCGCGCCTCGCAGGTTGAGAATCGCTGGACTAGACTAAAGAATAGTAAAAGAGTAGTGATATTGCGATCGGAGGGTTGCCAACTTCGCTACCAAAAATACTAGAATGTCGTCCAGAACATCCACAAAAAAATAACGGCGTGTATACGGGACTGGTGCACGATAAATCTGATCGGGGTCCAAACTCCCGACGTCTATTGAAGGCGTTTGGGTGCCAGCTCAGGTGTTGTCCTCTTCATCTGACCATGGTTCTAAAATACGAGGCATCGTTCCCGGGTCTTTCCTTCGAGATAGTCCCCGAACCGTCGCCAATAGCCCACTGTGCAGCTCTAGTGCGACGTTAATTAACCAAACCAACCAAACCCGTATACACGCCTGTATAATTTGTTGAATGTTATGGACGACTTTCTAGTATTTTTGTAGAGAAGCTGGCAACCCTCCGATCGCAAGATCAATACTTTTTTACTTTTCTTTGTTAAGTCCACTGCACAGGCTCGTACTAGCAATCCTCTGATTACCAGCTGAACGCCTTTATCCACTAGGGATGCCACGTGAGCGCCAAGGTAGTGTGTGTTCACAACCTTTCTCCCGAATAGTATGCATCCGTTCTGCACGGTAAAGTACATTGTTGCTCAATCGGGGAAAAAAGTTTGTATTTACAAAACGTAAAATTTATGTTTTTAAAACTAAATGTATTTATATTGATCTTATTATTTGTGTTAGGACTAGGTGTACTTATAGTTTCAAAATTCCAATCGAGTGTGAAGTTTGCGAGTTTAAACAGGAAATAAAATAAGGAAATCAGAAAAGTATATGCGCACAATCGGAGAATAAAAACAGAACCAGCACTTGTTTTTTTGTCCGCTATTTATAGTAAGGCTAAACTTATATATCATTTTGTAGGGTATAAAGTATACTACACAATGATATGTAAAACATTTGCATGGGGGGGGGGGGATATTCATATTAAAACACGCTCCAACTTTTAAGTTTTCACTAGAAACACCTAATTTTGATAGCTCAGTAATGTTTTTCATCCTCAATATAATCTAGATTTAAATTTTCGTTAATTTCCTATAGTTATATTCGGATATACAGACAATTCTCGTTATCTCGAATTCGAAGGGAAGTGTATAAAAATTCGAGATATCGAAAATTCGAGTTATCGAAAATACTATAAAAAAGCTGTTTTGGTAAAAATAAATACAAGTATACTTACACTATTTCATTTTAAATTTATATCCAAAATAGTTTGGTGGGTATTTCTATTTTTTCGGAATCAATTATATTTTCCAAATTCACGATTGCTTGAAATGTCTCTGATGTTTTCATTTCCGACCTCGATTCAATGAATGCACGCATAGATTTTATAGAAGATAGAGCCTCTTACAAAGTTATCATTGGAGGAGGTTCGCATTCTTCATTATCATTCTTCTTCTGAGAGCGATCTCTCATCAAATGCTGCTATAGAGAGTGCATTGCATTTTCGTTTTGTCGCCATTATTCACAGCGACAAATCAACACTACACGAAAGCCTAAACAAAAGTGAGAAGGGGTCGAGTTCGAGTTTCGTCTTCATATTTTTAGTGAGTTGCTTTCTGGACGGTCGGTATAACTTTGCAAGAAAGTAACTCACTTTACCAAAAACGCCAGCTGGCTTGAGGGACGATAAATCATTAATATTCTTTGTTGGACTGACTGACTGTGTTAAAGAGGAGGGGATACAGCTCAGGTAATCCAGTCTGGCGACATTCAAACAAAAGGGTGAGGCACAAGTAGGAATCCATTGTTGTGTATCCCCTTTCAGTAACGCACAATAAGAAAGAGAACTGATAAGAAGAACGTGTCAATTACATATGTGCTAAAGGTTCTTCAAAATCCGTAGTTTTAAGAGGAAAACAAAAATTTGAGTTGCGAGGAAACTTCGAGTTATCGAAAATAACGACGAAAAACTTCGAATTAAAGAGATAAAATTACATTAAATAAGTAATGAAGATGCAGGGAAATTGATTTTTTTCGAGATATCGAAAAATTTGAGTTATCGAAGTACTAGTTATCGCGAGTTAGCTAACATAATAATATGGTTATCTGTAATTAGCTAAAATTTTAGTTGTTTAAAAAACAAATTTCTTTCAACTGGGGTCAATGATTACTTTTAATGACATTGGTAAATACCAAGACACCAACATAGTCTAATAAAAATGACTAAGCTCTACTGGCACATTTAAAGGTTGAGTTTTAATCGCAAACTACATTAGTGCATATACTTAGAATATTAACGTTGTGATTTTTAATGGTGGTCATAAACTAAAATACTTGAACACAAAATGTACGTTATTGTTCGTAGAAAGTCCTGTTGTTTAAACTCTTAGAAACGTTTGATTATTATATGGATTCAGCTGGATAATGAGGACTTAAAAATGAATAATGGTAAAGGCTCTATTAATATTTTGTGAAATGGCTCTGCTACTAAAAATACAAAACAACGAAAAGATCAAAATTCTTTTCAATGACGCTCTTGAATTATCATACTTTTGTGAGTTTGGCTGTAACTATTAAAGCCACTTTTTAACCATATATTCTACTATATAATTGCACGGATCGTTTCGGCAAAATGAAAAAGTTTGAGATTAAATTGGTAGAGCTTATAGTTGGTCGTCGGTATTTGTATTTATTTATTTATTTATTGAAACTGCATAAATTTTCTTTAATTTTACACAACTTAACTTCAGTTGTAATAAGTTCACACTGTGTTAACCAGTTTCTTGTTATTTATTAGCTTTATTATTATTAGCTACTGAAGAAGATTGATAAGTTTTAACGACTTTTGTACTTTGATATTAAATGAACTAATAAATTATGCAATATTATCAGTGGTGAAGGGTCCAGTCATCGGTAGATTCGCCAATGACCACGGACAAATTAAAAAAAAATTTAACTAAATTTTTTATGAAAAAAACATTCTTTATTTTTTTCCTATATTTTATCAATTTAGAAATTGTTTTAAATACATTTGTTTAATTTATTTAATTTTTCTTTTCTTTAAACGTTTAAAACATCCCCCAAAATGAACCCATTCAATCAATTCAAACCGAAAACATTCAGAAACAAAACCCGCACTTTCCAAGATTCAAGAATTTGTTTTGAATGAACTTTATTCCTACGTCCTAAAAATTCATAAACTAATTATATTTTGAATATGTATTCAGTAATACAACACATTTCCTTTGTTATTTTATTTATTAATTTTGCAGAATTTGCACACATTTCCTTTGTTATTTTATTTATTAATTTTGCAAAATTTAATTTGTTGTTTTAGAATATTTTTTTTAAAAATACAATGGCATTGCATTTAATTGAAAAGATTTTTTTTGAAAATTAAAAGTAAATCAAAGTATGTAAATGGACAATTATAAATTATGAAATTGGTTTTATTTGATGCTTTATGATGTCCTGATGCATATTGTACTTAAATATGTAAAAAAGTGACACGTGGTTTTAAATTTATTAAATATTTACCTTGCAATCTGATATAGATATTTCCTTTAAAAATAAGAATATTTTTTTATTCAAGTATGCTGAAATACATATATATTACTATATATCCCATTGCATAAAAAAATTCTACAATAATCATAATGCAACAACATTATCATAAGAAATGAACAATTTCGCTTGTTAGACTTGGCCACAAAATCCTACAGCAGCAATTTATATTGATTTTTTTCGTGCATTGTACTTGTAAGTCTGTATTTTTTAAAATTTCTGATATGTTTACAAATCATTTACTTTCATTAAATAGAAATTCTGAGAATGTTTGATTTCTAAATTTATGCGCCGACGAACGTGTGACGCGACGTGAAGCTGCGAAAAAATGCTCAGGGATAAAACAATCATTTGCACTTATATTAAAACTTTGTGTAGGTTATTTTTAAATAATACTAAATTGTTATAATTGTAATAAAACTTTTATTACATCGTTACAATTGAATTGAATAACAATTCGAAATTTGTGGAATACAAAATAGCAACATAGTAAATATTTAAGATAATTAAAAAAGTTCAATGGCGTTGAGGCTGTATTAAATATTAATATTAAAAAAATATTTTATATTTAGAATGTTGATATGATGGAACAACTTTCCTTCAGCGAGCCATTTTGGTTTGAAGAAATAAAATTTGTAAAATTGGGGACCGCTCTTTCTTAATGTACATTTTATAATAATTACATTTTATAATTAATTAAAAATAGTACCTGAAAAGGAAAACCGGCAATAATGCTTTTAACTTTTACTATAATGTTTTTTATTTAACAATCCAAACCTTGCTAAATGTGCGACTTATTAAGATTATATTTTTGCGTGTAATACAAAAGTCATATTTTAGTAAGAACGTTAACTAAAGGCATTTTAAGTAATCAATTATATTTCAAATTGCATACATGAATATTGCTTCGTGTAAAATGTTTTAAGATTAATTTAAGATAAATGTACACTTTCACAAATTTTTTATTTAAACAATACTTATAATTTACATTATTACGGAGTTATGTTATGACAAAATATAATTATATTAAAAAAAATCCTCATTGGTATATACTCTATAAAGAAAAATTTAAATATTTGAAAAATAATGAGCACGTTTTCTTTTAATTACATTTTATAACTGGAAATAGTACAAATATATAGATAAAAAAAAACAAGAAGGTATGCAGAGGTGAGATAAAAAAATTCAATAATTAGTTATTATGAAATTATTTTAAGGAACTTTAAATATTCTTTTACAGAATAATTTAGTATAAAAGCCTCCTTGGTAACATATCTTTAGAATGCTAAATTTGTGAGATACTATAAAAACGAGTTACGAAATATGGTTGCAAGATATAGAGAACGGTTTATAACTGAAGAAGTATTCAAAAATAAATTTTCGGTCTCCTTTTTTTTGTACTAAATGGCTTAAATTAAAGCGAATACAATCTGTAACGTGTAATAAAAATTAGAAGAAAGTGAACATCTTCTATTCTCGTTCAAAGCTTTTGTTCCTTATAAATTTACGTAATAGGGATTTTAAGGAGAAAAGAAAAGCAATGTTTATGAGCTTTAAAAACACATATCCATCTACTTAAATCATTTCTAAACTTATTTTCCAAGCATTGGATCGTGTTTCTTATTAGATTTAGCTGGCAGGGTATACTCAACAGTTACATAAATACGTTTATACGTAACTTGCTAGCTTTTATCATTTTAGTTACTAGCAATAAATTACTTTATTTACTTCTCAATAAATTACATTCAGGAAGAGTAGCGAAGGTTTAAATTTTATGTCGTATATGGGTAAGCGAAAGGAACATTAGTGGGTGCAATAGGCACCTTTGTTGTGCTCGTAACTGTAACAGTAGCTGGATACATTGACGTACTAGTAACAGTCCTAAATTTAGTGCTGAAGCCATTGTAAATTAGTGTGTAAATTCGAGTGCTAAGACTTGTGGTTGTCGTTACAGTAGTATAAATAGACGTTAAGGTGCTGAACTGTGGCTCAGTACGAGCTAAGCGAGTAGCTCCTATCAGCTTCTGCAACTGTTGCTGTTGTTGTAGCGCATGTGTATTGAGATATGGCTGCACTGACGTTATAGTTGTTGTGACAGTTTTTTTCTTTGTAGATGTAGGATCTGAAACAGTTCTGTATCGTGTGGATCTTCCGTCATAAAACCTGATGGTTTTTGTATTGTAATAGGTTTCTGTTGTTTCATATGTGGAAGCATCGGTAACCGTCGAGTACAAAGTCATCTGGGCATTAAGTTGTTGTAGTCCCAAATAAACAGCTGCTAATGGATTGTTTGATAAGGCGTGTCCTAAAGAGAAGAATGGATTTGTGTTCTGTTGAAGTACATTATGAGTTGAAGGTAGGGTCATTGATGGTTGAATTTCTTCCTCAGTTAAAAACTGTTCCGGAGGTGCTGACTGAATTACTGAAGGTTGGATATTGGCTGCAGCTTCTAAAGTTGTTATACTTATCTCCGGTTCCTCGAAAATCGATTCTAAAATGGAAGCATCTCCCGGAGGCAAAGTCCTGTACGCTGTGATAATTTTCATTATAAAGAAGCTTTCGGTTACTGTGTGGTAAGCTGTTGATTTTCCATCGAATACTGGAACCACAGATGTCTTTAAGGCTCTTTCAGTTGTTGTGAAAGTTCTAGTAACAATATGAGTTAATGGATCGGTATCAGAACCTTGGCGATCCATTGATGTGGATTCAGCAGCCAGTATGTCTTGAATGTCTGTAGGGTGCACAGTCAGAGGAACAGAAGTGGTGATCGTGAGTGTTCTCACAGACTTCCTTCGACCTACGTAAAGTGTAACTTCACTAGTGATTGTTGTCTCCTGGAAAACTACTTTAGCTGGATCCACTGCAATACCTAGTCCCTCAGTTACCATTTCCATTTCTTCTTCAGCCTTGTTCGTATGATCCTCTTCTAATTCTTCCTCATCAGTTGGTAAAGTAACATTGTATTCATCCGCAGAATCCTGTCGAAGCGTTAGTTTGACTTTAAAGCGATTTAACCGTACCTGTAAGAAGAAAAAAATTCTTATATAATAATTCATGAAATTGAATTCCAATTAATAAGCAGAGATAATTTAAATGCAATAAAAATATACTTCTATTTTATTATAAAGTATTATCACAAGATAAATTGGAGAAGCTATTAGCATTATTTACAATTCTGTTAAATATTTTGATTGGCGTGTCGTATATGCACCTTCATTTTTGGTAAAATCATAGTTTCTATTGAGAAGAAGGTTTTAGAATTTGAGTCATCTTCTGTATTTTAATAAGAATGTGAATTGTAAAACTTGATAAGCAAAAAAGGGTAGTTCAGAAAAATATTTTACACTTTATTTTATATCGATATCTTAAAGAGGAACTAAATTATTTTAATGTATATTTCTTAATGGTTCCCTAGCGGGGCCAAACATAATTTTCCATGCGAGAATTCTCGCACGGGTACGCTAGTGATATACTTTAATTTAGTTCAAATAAATGACACCGGAGGGTGTCAATTTCGCCAATTTGGAATTTTTTTTATGGCTCTACATCAAAATCTATTCTACTTAGAAATCTGAAAATTATAACTGATATCGTATAAGCACCTTGTAATTTAACAACAAATATAACCCTACTGGTTTAAAGTAAGAATTACTATTATTAGTATTGTCTTTCTAAATTTTATTATAAAATGATAAATATTTTGCCATTTTCAAATAATCATGTATTGTAAAGTACATTGTTATTGGTAATAAATTATTCCCATTTTTGAGAAAGTGTTCTATTTTGTAATTCTTCATACTGTATTCCGTAATTGCAATTTGTGTTCCTACATGTATTGTTGTCTACAAATGCATTATTATTGAAATTATTTAATATAATATATTTAAAAATGTTTCATTTTGTTTGTGGTGCAACTTTTTTGTATATTTCATATAAAATCTTATATTTGTTAAATTTTATTATTTGCGTGTTATTATTAAAATGTTTGGTAAATTAAAATTTACAATAAATTGACATTTTCGATAATTCTAGTAATTTGAATTTTTCTGTTTAGTTTTAAATTATCATAAATTACTGTTTTAGTATTTCAATGAATTTTAATTTTAAAATAAATTATATTATGTATTTTTATCTTGTATTTTTCTCCCTCAAAATTCCCCAAGGAAATTAAAATAAATGCTAAATTTGTAAAGTGGTTTTATCTTAGTTCGTTGGTTTCGTCAAATTTGTTGGGTAGTAATATTGGAATATAATGATCCAATTTTCACTCGGAAAAAAAGTTTTTACGTTAAGTGTTTTTTGATATCCTAATTAAAAGATGAGTAATAATATTTTCCCAATGTAGTTTTTTAATTGATGTAAAAGACAAATAATGTTCACGCTAATCTTATAATCTGTTGGACTGATTATAATGAAACTTGACAAGCTATAAATAGTAGTTCAAAAGAAGGTTTATAATTTATTGTGTGTGAAACTGAGTTGTTTACTATTTCTCTTCACATTCTTTGTTACAGCTTTTTTAATGTTTGCACAAACACAACTTTTTACTAAAAACTTCTATTTTGATCATTTACATTTTTTTCTAGGGAAACTGAAAATTTGAAAATCCGATAAAACCACTATTTTAAGGTTTTCATTTAATTAAGCAATCAACTTATTTATTTCCACGTTAGTTATTTTAAGAATCCCCGTGTAAAACGAATTTTAACATGAACTGTTTGACGTGGTGTGAGTTTTTATTCTTTATTGTTTTAGAATACTTTGATGTTAATCGATTGAAATAAAGTCAACCGGGACAACTTTGTCAACCGCCTTGCCAAATTTTTGAAACATTTAATAGAGGCTTGATGGCTATTGATGCTTGATGCTGATTGATGATAAATTTTGATTGAGGCATCATGATGGTTGAGGCTTTATGATGATTGAGGCTTTATAATTCAAGCTTTATGATTATAGAAACTTTATGATGATTGAGGCTTTATGATGATTTGGGCTTTATAATGATTGAGGCTTTATGATGATTTGGGCTTTATAATGATTGAGGCTTTAGTGAGGCTTTGTGATGATTGAGGCTTTGTGATGATTGAGGCTTTATGATGATTGAGGCTTTATGATGATTGAGGTTTTATGATGATTGAGGCTTTATGGTGATTGGTTGGTACAGGAAGATGGCAGGGCGCTTGGCAGGTCGGTTGACAAAGTTGCCTCATTATGGCAAAGTGGTTCAGGTAGACGGTAGTTTTTTTTTTAAATCTAAAACAAAATAAACTTTTGTTTATACTTACAGATTGCGAAGGTCTTCGGGGTGAGAGGAAGCGAGTCCTTGAAGTGTTGTTTCTGTAGTTCTTCTGAATAGCAGAAAGAGTATTTTCATCTTCAGGATATCTTAGAATTGTTGACACAATTGGCATAAATGAAGACTCAGCTTTTGCGAATGTATTTCGTATTACACTTTCAAGTGATTCCGTAGGCTGTTCGTTGTCAAATGACACCGTCACGCTTTTTGTAATGAAGGAAGATTCCAAAGAGGTCTGATAGGATTTGTGTTTAAAAGAAGAAAATGATGGTACATTTTCAGTTTTTGTTACTTCTGGTGTTGGACTTAAATTTGTTTTTTGTATATATGACTTCATCTTCTCTTCACTATTGATGGATTTAGAGATCTCTGGGGTATTTAACGTTGGCGTGGAAATTATGGTAACTGATTTTGCTGAAGGGTTTGAAATCAAAGATTTGGATGATACGCTTGTTGTTAAAGATTTTGATGATAAATGAGGCATTGAAGATTTTGGGGGTGAGTTAGCTGTTGAAGATTTTGATGGAATGCTGAATATTGAAGATTTTGATGGCAAAATTCTCGAGCTTATTGTTGCAATTGAAAAAGTATGCGGTAAAATATTTTTTGAAGCAATACTTGAAATTATTTTTCCATTATTTGGATTTGTATCAGTCACAGAATAGCTTAGAGTAGGACTTGCTGACATATAAACTTTTGGTTGAGAAACAATATGGGACGTGCTTTGAAGAATTTGCGCATATTTACCGTCTATGTAAGTGCCGATAACTTTCGTTTCATAAATTGTAGTTGAAGCCCCATCCACAAATGTGCCTCCGAGGACTGTTACAAGACCCGTAGGATATTGATTTAACGAAGCCGGATTCTTTTTAATTTTATCGAGATCATTATTAATGTGGCCAGTTGAGGGAAGTACTGCATTATCAGAAATATGCTGAAGAAAAGGCTCTTTCATTTTATTTTCTAATAAATTCAAATTTGGAAGATCGGTTTTGATATTTTCTAAAGAGTTTTGAGGGGGTGAAGCGTAAGAAAGATCTTGAACTCCATCATTTAATTGTTTTTCTTTAAAGTCATCCTTTGAAATGAAAGCAGTGTTGGGAGCAGCAGAAGAGTGATATATTTCGGAATTTGTTTTTTCAATTCTTGGTTGCGTGGCCGGATGTTGAACATCAGAGGCTGGCGTGAAAACAATAACTGTGCCATCGACTGTTGTTTTAAAATTTAAAAACCCTCTAACGGTGACAGTTGGAAGACCTGGTGTGTTGTATAATTCGTCATTCAAGTCTTGCGACGATGATGCTCTTACGTTGAAAACCAGCAATACTGAAAATATAAGAAACAACAAAATTAATATGATGTTTTATGGTGGAAAACCCGAAACACAAGAATTAATTTTTACAATTTCTTAAATTTGTATTAAATATTTACTTTACTTTAAATTATTCTTTACAATATGAACACTTTTACTTACGCAATAAGATAAATAATATTACTTTTAGAGATATCATATACATTAGATACACCAGCCATATTTTAAGGTTTTCAATGTTTTGTTTTTACACAGGTGTTAATTAACAAATCAGAAGTATAGTTCCAGAATATTCCTTGTCAATGTCAGTTGTTCTCTGGAAATAAATAGATCTATAAATTATTTGGATAAAACAAGTTTTGAAACTTCACTTTTTATTTTCGAAATTATTATACTTTTTTTTTGGAGTTGACAAGAATGAAAACATTACTCTTTTATAATGTCCTTATACTGAATAATGCAAGTATTCGTAGTAAAGAACGCAATCGTAAATAAACCAGTTTTCGAATGAAGACTGCATTTAGATAATATAGGATTTGGAACGAACATTAATATTTTCAATTCGATTGGAATTCGAAACAATCAGTTGTTGCATTAAAATTTTGTTTCATTAAATTCCCCTTTATATTGAAATATTAAAAATACGTTTTACCCCATAATCGTGGATAAGGTAAGTTTTCGAATCACATTCCTCAAATACGAACCTTGTTTTCAAAAGGGAACATTTTCTAGCTAGGCTTCTACAGCCTTACCGAATCGAAGGTCACAAGCAAAACGCAGCTCATAGACGAAATAAATTCAAGCAATTATCTTATATTGTCCCAATTTCAGATTTAGAACTGAATCGCTTGACTTTCGTTGCCAAGCAGCGTTCATTACGGCTGCTAAACAGCAAACAGGAAAACGTTCCCCTTTGGAAATAAGCTTCTCAAATGAAACAAACAAAATGAGTAGTTGTGTTAATATCATTAAAATGTAATTTTTTAAAAATAGGTACTCGAATATAAGTAAAATGTATTCATTTTTGAGTATATTATATCCTAATTATGGCTCCGAATACATACATTTCAATTTTGAAAAAGACATGTACTCAAAAATGAGTATAATGAGTAAAAATGAGTACAATGAGTAAAAATTAGATGCTTGCCTATGTGGCCTGCCTTCACAAATCACTCTCAATAAATATCGACAATTATACCAAAGTCTTAACGGGAATCAAACTCAGACCCTCAGCACGGCTGTCCAGTGGCTTACCCATTAAACTACAAGGGATACTTTAAAATGTTATAAATAGAAGAAATGTTACAAAAGATGTTCCAAAAGAATGAGTAGTAAGATAATTGAGTTGTAATAACTCAGTTTCTATTTAAGCAAACGATATCAAATAATGTGGAAAACCATCTTCTGAACAACTATTTTAAGTTTGTCAGGTTTTATTAAGAGCGCTTGAACAGAAGCTGAGATTAGCGATATTAAATCCCATTGCTCATTTTTTGAGAAAGTTCTGTTACTTAAATTTGAGTACGTCATCACTCATTTACGATACAATAATACTTAAAGAGGAACGAGTAGGTTCAGGTACTCACTTTTAAGTACCTTTTTGTTTTACAGTGTGCCTTTTCAGGTAATATACCATTTTATTTATATAAAAGTTATAAAATAAAACTGTTTTGGTATTTTATTTTACAAAATTATTTCTCAACTGATTTAATTCTTCATGGTATTTTAATTTTTTATTTTATGATTTATTCTCGGAACGGAAGTATACATGTATATACCTCCGTTATGTATCACGCGTTTGTTTGTCCAACTTCCAAACCATGATATGAAAACATATATAGAATTTGTCAAATAATAATTAAATATCAGATGCTAAATAATTAAACTTCGATTTATTTAAAATAGTATTACGATTTTAAAAATAAATGGTTTTGTATCTCTGTATGTGATGTGTGTCTCACGCTTTTTTGTATACTCTATGCCAAGTAGTAAATCCGGTCCTGGCTATATGCGACCCTTTTTTCAAAGTCACAAAATTTTATATACGATTATCGAAATATGGTCATTAAAATGCATAATTTGTGTAAATTTGAAATCGGTAACTCTTTTGGGTTTTGAATATGAGATCCTGATAGACGCACAGAGAACCCTCAAAACGATCAACAAAAGATATAAACATAAATTTATATATAAAACTTATATATATCTTTATTTTTTTAAAAGTATCTTTTAACACTAAACCTACCACGCGCGGTCAAATGACCGTTTTCGAAATTTCGTTAAAAATTTCTTGTATACAACGTTACTGTATCGCCATGTAACTTATTGACTTTTCCGATAATATACATACAACCCATTTTTCAATATTCACAACTTTCTTTATTGTTTACTTTCCGAAAAAAATATATAGCATGTCTAGCCTACCACGAGCGGTCATTTGACCATTTGAACAATTAATATTATTTACCACTATATTCTTCGGAAAGCGCACTTCTGAAATTTTTTTACGAGTCCACAATGTAATTGTGGATCTACAGTGTAGTGGTAATTCAGCCATCTGGGCACCAAGCGTCCTGTGGGCCAACCAGGCAACGCTGTACAAACCGCGTCGGCCCAACCCCAACCAGCCGGCTCGGGTGCAGACCGACTCACGGCAGGCGGCGCTGACGGCAACGGAAAATATGCAATACAAACTACTGTAATTTGTAAAAAATGTGCTGAAAATGCATAAATGTAAATAAAACTTTTCTAAATAGAAAAAAAAAATATTTTGTTTACTATCCAATTGGCTAAAATCTTTTTCTATATTAAGATACATTTTTTTTTTGAAGCGGTCATTTGACCGCTCATGGTAGGATTAGGTATACATGAAATGTCTGTAGGTTTAGTGTTAAATATTTATTTTATTATGATCTCACGCAACTCAATTTGGCCTTTTATAACATTTAAAAATGTCGGTTTTACCAGTATTATATCTGGTATTCTCTCAAACAAATAGGTCATGATGATAAGAAAACTTATAAAAAAAAGGGAAATAATTTGTACACAGGGAAGTAGTTAGCCGTAGGTCATAAGTGTGGGATAAAAAAAGGTATGAAGTGAATATTATAACCTAGTTATTCCAGTTGCCCTTGATGTGTAACCTTCAAATCTATCTCAACGTTAGATAATGATTTGTAATCTCTGTTGAATAACAAAGTTATTTAATTGAAAGAACGATTTTAGTAACTTTTATCCCTTTAGGGATTCCTAAGAATTGCTTTAAATTTGTTATATTTTGAAGAAAATAAACTTGATATTAAATGGTTTCGCAGGAAAAAATGTTTTTTTGGAAAATAATGATTATAGTTTGGAATCTGAAATAGAATGAAATTACTATAAAATTATTAAAACTATTTAATAGTTTTTACAAGAATCACTTAAACAGTTTTTAAATTAGTTAAGTGTCATTGTATAAGTACAGTTATAAGTGTAAAATATATATTCCCAATTTATTTCATTTGCGCCAAAAACAATATCAAGATTAATTATTTATTTACTTGATTCTACAATTTTATAACATTTATAACTAAATATATTGCAAATTGCGTTGCTACCTATCACATTTTGTAATATAACAATTAACGAAATGAATGAATGAATTATAATTAATATAATTAATGAAATTATTTTCTAAAGTAAGATGACAAATGAAACTCTCAATTTAATAACTGGTATATTTTAATTCCTTAATTTAGAGCTAATTGAAATTTTTAACATATTAGGGGAAGCCGGGAGAATGGCGTCATATGATATAATGCCGTCATCCTATATAAACAGCAAATTATAACCGGTGGGGAGGTCACGATAAGTCTTGCACTCTAGCAAGCAATAGGAGAAACTTCCGCAGTATTATCAAGGCTCTGACTAGAGCAGTTTGTTTGTTATTGCGAAAAATATTACTTTTTAATGTTTCGTTCTACATTTTGACTTATATATAAGTCGATATAGTATATTTCATTGTTAATTTATAGCCGTAATTAGTGTTTGAAAGCATTTTACTAATATTCAGTTACATTTCTGTGTCATAAATTTTATATATAAACGTCTTCACTAGTCGTGAATTGGGAACATTCGCCATATTGTCCCACTGTGGGAAATGGCTTCATGGGGTTGAAATTTGCCTAATTTGTGGCGATTATGACACAAAGGAAATGTTTCACTGATGCAATTTTTGTGTGAAATTGGCGCATGCAGTGGGTTTGACTCTACAGAGAATTATATAAGTGACTTTTGTCAGCAAAATTGTGAGAGGCTGTGTCAGAGACGCTGGAAATGTCTTGTGCGTGCAGCAGAAGGTGTGGGCATAGGGAACAGAAATGATGTAACCAAATACACAACTTACATTTATTCAAGCATTATCAAGCTGACATGCTTAAGTTATGCTACAGCTTGTGGGGTCTCCCTATGGATTTCCCTAATCTCCATTCGCCAAGGTTATATTGATCGAATAACGACTTATTTCCTTTATACAAAGATACCAAAATATGTGTGTGAGTAGTACGGTCAAAGAGATATAAGCGATTTTAATATAAAAAGTTTTCGTTAGATCTGGTTTTGGCAAGTGACTCTATAACCGAAATAAAAGGCGTTTCACGTCAATGTATATATAATGTTAAAAGGGCGGTTCAAGAAATCTTGATAAGCATTGTAAAAAATATGTTTGAACACGACATCCTCAAGAGATTAATTTTAGATACGATGTAACTATGAGATGGCCTTTAAATATCAGTTGAGCGATCTTTCCTTCCGTCATTTGTTTTTAACCGTCAAAGCGGCGAGGAAAATGTTTATATTATAAAGTTGTTTTCACAGCTGTATAATTTAGTTTATATTTCCAATATTTGTATTTTATATAAAAAGATATTATTTTAATAGATGTTGCTTTTAAAGATAACCTCTACACTTTAGACTAAAAAAAACCATCAAAGAGTATTTTTATGAATTTAATATTTATGTGCACTGCTGATGGGAAAACTGGAGATCCATGGATGACTATAGAGGGTTAAAATACAGTTGTTTCTACCAAAGAGAGAAAAAGTTTAAACCTTTTTAGTAATTCGAGAAAAATTTGACCCTATTTACAACTTTATAAAACTTAAAATACGATATGAAATTTCTAAAATATCGACTTTTGAATCCTTTTCCATTATTGTTTAATAAATTATTTTTCAAATCCAGGCGATTTCTATTATAAGAGCTGAATTGTGATAACTCACAATCCAACATCCATTAAAAAAAAGATTAAAATTTTAAATATAATGAAAATATTAATTTTAAAATAAATAATTATTTTAACTATAAAAAAGATGAAACATTTCCCGCGTGTTATATTTTAAACCTAATAATTAAAATATAGTTATATTTGAAATATTAACTTGAAATATTAACATAAACTTGCAAATATTGAATTTTGAAAACACTCTTATTATAATAAAAAACATTTAAATTATTAGTTTGTGATCCCGTTGGAACAGCAAACGTTAACGTTACCAACACTTATAAAGTTGGCCGCTATTTGTGCCGCAACTTGTAGCAATGCGCTGACTGCATGTCGTATTAACGAGTCCATACTTTTTTTTAAATATTAACTTTAAGCAAAATTTATGAGTAAAATTAATTAAACTATGGCTGTATCATATTTAAAAAATACTGAATGAAATTATTATAAAAAATTTTTGAGACTGTCAGTCAATGAAACATAAATTTTGAATCTTCATCAAGTCATAAACAGAAATGTTAATTTGTTTTTGTATTTGCTAAAATTTGAACAACTTTAGCAATTTGTGGAAACAAATATACCACTATTTACAGAAAAATATTAAGCTAAAAAGTGAGTTTCAAAATACAAATACAACGTTAAAATACGCAATAAAAATCCATTAAATCTGGACATGTTTCGGGAGATACGTCTCCCTTCATCAGCAGAGAATTCTCTACTGATGAAGGAAGACGTATCTCCCGAAACATGTCCAGATTTGATGGATTTTTATTGCGTATTTTAACGTTGTATTTGTATTTTGAAATTCTATAACGCAATGTTTCTATAAGACGAGTTTTTATCTTATAAAAAGTGAGTGTTCTTGAGTGTATTTCTCTTTTTGATTTGGTAATCAAAATTAAAATTTAATAGTCAAATCAATTTAATAGTTTATTCCTAAAACCATGAGAAATGTTTGTTCTTGTTCTTTCAACGGAAATCAGGGCCCGTTTAAGACATTGAAGCATGGGACGCCCACCTTTAAATGAAGTCCCCATTTCTCTCAAATAGAAAATGGGACATTAAATCGAACTTTTATATGCTAAAATCATTGTCCCTGATTGGCATTAAAATGAAATATTATAAATAATATAATAACAAAATATAATAATAAGTAATAAGTATCACAATATTCTGTATGTTTTGATTTTTCTCCAATATTCGAACTAATTTAACACAAGTGATAAGTTTTTTTTTAAAACTAACGTTCGTAATACAATTTCATTTGGTAAATTTAGTAACAAACTATGTTGGATATTTAAATAAAATGTGATATTTGGGAGCCCTCAATAGTGTAATGCGTGAGCCTGGGCTTCACAAGTCTATTCGGTAATCAGGCCCTGACGGAAACCGTTTGATCTGACTGAAAATAAAAATAAATTACATTTAATTGAAAAGATTGGACTGCCTACTTTTGATCCATAATCCAATGAGAATATAATTATGAAATAAGAACTTCCATTCGATTTCTATTGTTTGCTAATATTACGTAAATGCATTCTGATATGTCTAGAAACGCCCTCATGAATGGAAATATTGTCAGTTGCTTTATTTGATACATTTTTTAAAAGAGAAATGTCTGGAGCAAATGGTTTCCATTGTTACAAATTAATGCATATCGTTAGTAATTTACTATATGAATAATTATTTTATTCCATTTTATTATTTGCATTATGCATTTTACGCACACCATAAGTGCCATAATCAATCTATTTATGAACAAGCTATACCTTTTAGCTTAGAAAATTATACTATTGTGGCAGGTTTCGATAACATGTCCATGACTGTTTGAAAATATTGAATAACAATGATTCAAAACCTACATAAATAATTTGCTTGGTAATTTTAAACGTTCTCATAGCGGCCTACTTATATGCAAAGTCTGCTGTCTTTAATTATTTTAGATTTATTGTATCCTTTTCCAAATGCAAAATTAATATTTCCAAGAATTTTTTTTTTAATCAAGGTCCTACTTTCTGATTGAAAAAACTTGCATTCTTAATTGTTTTGCTAAAAGTAGGACTTAAGACCTTGAAGCAAGAGAACCCCGCGTTTAATCGAGGCCCCATTGCTCTCAAATAGACCCTGTCACATCTAATCCAGCTTTTACATGCGCTGAAATTCCTACCCCTTATTATTATTTAAAATGAACTAGGTTATAAATGATATAGTAAAGTATATTGATAATAATTGAGTTTTCAATTTTCGAACAAATTTAACACATTACCGTTGATTTTTAAACCGAAATTTGCCATGCAATTTTTTAAGGCAAATTTTATAACAAATTATATTAGGGATGTTAAATATTTATATAATAAGGATGGCTTGGGTCCCTTCAGAAATGTAAAATGAAAGCTGTGGTTTACGCGCCTATTCGGTAATAGTGGTTTGGCTAAAAGTGCTTGGCTCGATCTGCTTGTCAGTTCGCTTTGTTAAGATGGCCTGAATAGAAGCTGAGATTATCAATATTAAATCACACTAATACTTTTAGTGATAGTACGGTTTACTTGAGTACGTCATCGCTCATTTTTTACGATGAAATTGTACTTAAAGAAAAACGAGTTGGTTCATGTACTCATTTTTAAATACCTTTATATATATATATATATATATATATATATATATATATATATATATATATATATATATATATATATATATATATATATATATATATATATATATATATATATATATATATATATATATATATATATATATATATATATATATATATATATATATATATATATATATATATATATATATATATATATATATATATATATATATATATATATATATATAATATTTTTTTGTCACAACTCAGAAAAACAATATTTTGTTATATCTATCACTATACAAAAGCACCCGGAATTTTTTGTATTTATTTTGTAAATTCCTGTGTTCGTTGTTTAGAATAACACTAAAAAGCACATAAAAAAAAAAAAAAAATTATAACTAGCCTTGAAGACTTGAGCGCATAAATTGTTAACTATTACTACACCCTAACAACCTGAGTGAGAAAAATGCTCTTATTTTCTTTTCTCGACCATCAAGGTGTGAAGAATGAAAATGACGCGTTCTTTTTTATAGTTGTAAATTAAACTGAAGAGTGTTTCTGTGTTATTCTTTCGAAAGAGTAAGTTTTTCCTTACTTTTATTGAGGTCATACCAGGTGTAACTGGCTAATACAAGTTTTCATACGGTGTCATCGAAAAGCCGCTTTTGTTAAATTATCATAGAAAAGTACCCCAAACATAAGGCCATGTAACAAAGAGCAGGCATTTTCTTTGCTTATGTAACTTAACCTATGTAATGCGCGAGCTTATGTTAATTCCGAAAAAATTCCGGTGCCTATTCGGTATTCTAAGCAGAAAATGTTGAGTAGCTTTCAAACTTGTTTTGGGTGACATAACTTCGGTGTATGCCGTGAATAGTTGGTTATAAAGATAATAATTGAATTGCGGGTTCTTTAAATTTTGATGGATTGCTTAAAATTTCTAATAAGTGATAAGTCACAGATGTTGCTCTGAACGTCAAAGTTATACAGTAGAACTCCAATTATCCGAACTCCAGTTAACCGGATCAAACAAAATGGATTGTCAATTATCCGGATCCGGATTGCTTTGAGAAAAAGAAAAAAAATCTACATTTTAAAAGTTTCTTATTGATGAATGGTATTCTTTTTAATAGTCATTAAATACTAAAGCAAAGTTCGTTTTTGTACTAAGAAAACCATTTTTTCGTGATCCAATTATTCGGATATTTGATTATCCGGATGGAATCTGCTCCCAATTGATCCGGATAATTGGATTACTACTGTACTGATTTACAGATTTGTCTGTCACTCCTAGATTGGTCCGTTTCGAGCGGTCAAGGTCCAAAATATGTACTATTTTTCGAATATTTTGTACTTTGGCCGGCTAGATCGAATAAGCTGGCCAATTCTAGATGTAGACCAATGGTTCTCAACCTGTGATACGCGTACCCCCAGGGGTACGTGGAGGTACGTTTAGGGGTACTTGAAATTTATAATAGTTATGGCGAAAAACACATAAAATAAAAAAATGTAATTAAGTTAAAACCTAAAATAAAAGTCTGTAAGTCATCAATTCGAGTTATTTGATTAATTTGCCAGTTAAGGGAGACCCGAGCCCTAAATCCTAATATTTTTATTAATGAATTCAAAAATTTCATTTTTTTACATTGTTAGAACATCTATTTCTGAACATTAATCAAAGAAAAAAGAATAATATTAAAAAAAATAATGTTACTTTTTTTAAGCTTAAATATGCTTTTTAAAAAAACACTTCTCCTCTTTCATTTTTTAATATTTAAAAAAACAAAATTGACTAAATTTTTGATTTAATTGTTATTTTAAATTCGTATCCTAAAATATATTCACATTTTTATGTTTATTAATTCGACAAAAAAAATTATAACTTAATTTAAAAAAAACATTCATACGATGCAGTATGCAGATGATAAATGGTATATAAACATAAAAAATACACATATTTTTTCTTTTTTCTACTGTTTTTAAATTTTGTACACATCTTCTTAAATATGTTTAATGAAAAAACAATTTTAGCGATTTTTTCTGATTTTGGGGCTCGAGTTCCTGTTCCTATAATTCCTGTTAACCTTCACAATTTATACAATTAAGATAAGTGAAATAAGTTTAAATTAATAATAAGTTTAAATTTGGAACATTAAAATAATTCCTCTTAGTAACTTTGAAAATTCAATACGTAATTTCTGTGTTTTTTGTAGAGAATAAAGTTAGTCTAATGAAATATTTTTTTTAAATACAAAAGCAAAACACATATTTACATTTCAAATCTATTGTACTGATTGAAACTATTCTTTGTTTTCTTAAATTGATTTGATAATTTATTTCACAAAACATAATTTAAAATTGTTAACACATAGAAACTATATCGCATGGCAATAAATAATAGTAGAAGAGATTCAATTCAGGTACACTGTGCACCTGAATTTTAATTTCAATATATAAATTACGCCTCATAGGTTACTTGAAATACAGCAAACACAATAAATATATACTAACAATAAAATAAACAAGGTCGAAACTAAAAAAAGGCGTGTCCTTTATTTATTCATTCATTATAATAATATCGTGAATGTTTGTGAAATGAGTTGATTGAGCACATTCGTAAAACGTATTATTAATTAATAAATAAGATATTAAGTAAACATTGTTTTTTTTAACATGACATATATAATATTTTTTCAATGTACAAACATAAACGCTTGCTATTTAAAGAGTCCTAACGATAAATGTTTGGATTTTTAGTTGATAAGATATTTAAATGTTGAATATTAATGTCAGTTGTACCAAAATATTAAACAAGTTTAAATTACATAAACAAAAAAAAAACTTAGCCCTAAAACAAATATACCTTTCATCTTAAAGTTCGCTATTACAGTAGAACTTCAATTAACCAGACCAATTGGAACTAGATCCCATCCGGATAATCAAATATCTGGATAATGAAATAATTTACGAAAAAAAGGTTATTTCTTAATTAAAAAAACGAACTTTGCTTTAGTATGTAATGTAATTTAATTACTTTTAAAAACAATATCATTCACAGATAAAAAACTTTTAAAATGTGGACTTTGCTAATTTTTTTTCTCAAAGCGATCCGGATCCGTATAATTGGCGATCCGCTTAATTTGATCCTGATAACTAGAGTTCGGATAATTGAAGTTATACTGTATTTCTTGAAATAAAAAAAACTCTTTAATTAACAAATAAAATATTCATTATTTTTCTTTAACCACTTTCCAATCAACCCTGCCCACTGCCCTACATCTATTTGTGAAATGATCTACACGAAAATCTCCCTTGTAGTGAAAGTCTATATTAGAACAAAGGCTGAAAATCATTTTTCTCCTCAACACATAATCTCATTAGAAGTCTACTTATCCGTAATTAACCTTTCGGCCCGACTCAATGCATTAATAACAAATTAATTCTAGCTTTCACAATGCTTCCGGCACAGAGAAGTGACCGTTGTCATACAATGCGCTGCCTCCAATATCGGTCAAATGAACGCAAATCCTTTGCTGAGGGATTGGTAGGTAAACGACCCTTCTTCGACCTTTGACTTGGCTATTCGATCAACTCGTTTCTTGATTCCTTCAGTATTTTATTCAGAATCAGACGGAAATGGTTCCAGTCTCCGCTTGCATCGCTGAACTTCGTTTCGCATATAACTGACTGGATCGCCTTGAAGAAACTGGATCATCAGGTGTTTAGGTCCAAATCCTCCGAAGTATGATACGGTATAACGGGATCGCAGATACGCTTTGTAATAGGAATAAATTGTTTGTTTTTATGAATCTGAAAGTTGTTTGGGGATATTTTTAGCTGGATATTTTAACTAGATATTATTTTATTAATGTATATGTTTTAGAATTACAAAATGTATTATTAGATTTTTAATCAATTTATACAATTGTTGATTAGTAAAAAAATATAAATGAATTTCGAAAATAATTGCAAACAATAAATTAAAACAATTATAGATATCCTGTAAGTTATAATCGAATAAACTGTGGGAAGAGAAATTAAATTTAAAGACATTTTTTTTGTTACTATGAAAGTTTTTTAATATAGATAGTACTTTTATTAAAGTCTTTAAAAAAGATTTAAGCTGGAAGTTAATAATTAGAGTTTATTAACTTTCGAAATGGAAATTAACTTCAGGAAAGTCCCAGTAAATCATTTAATTTGACAGTAATTTTGAATAATTAGCTTTTAAAATACTTTTTAGACACTAGGTGGTAATCTTGACAACATTTTAATCGAAATAGAAATAAAATTTTATATTACTTACAAATTTCGACATTCGAGTCTTTGAAATTGCACTTTACTTAGTTGTGTTATAAATTAGTGGAAAAAAATTACTGCTGTTAATTATATTAATAATATTATGAATTCATTTGTGCCTTTACAAAAGACATTATCCAGAAGACCAACCTTCACTAAAATTTAAATTTTTATAGATTTTTTAATTCATTTACATCAACAGTAGAGAAAATAGATATACAAATAATAAGGGAATATAAAAATAGTCCATTACTTTATAATTTGTAGATGGATGAAACATTGATACTACTATGATTTCGAGAATTAATTCTAAAAAGGCTTAATTTTGCTAAATAGCACTCTTTGTATTTTATACCATCAAATTTAATTAATTTATCAAAAATATCTGACAATTGCAATGAGTAAATCATTTTCTATTCATGATTGAACATACTCGTTTTTCTTTGAGTACAATTGTATCTTAAATGACGTACTTAAATTTAAGTAACCGCACTTTCGCAAAAATTAGCAGTGTTATTTAATATTGTTAATCTCAGCTTCTGTTCAAGCATCTTATCAAGTAAACCTGACACACTTAAAATAATTGTTCAGAAGAGGGTTTTCCACATTATTGGATGTCGATTGCTTAAATGGAAACTGAGTTATTACAATTTAATTATTTTACTTTCCATTCTTTTGGCACATCTTTTAAACAAGTCTTCTGTTTATGACTTTTTCAAGTCGCCCTGGTAGTTTACCGGATAAGGCTTTGGACTGCGGAAAATGAGGATCTGGGTTCGATTCCGGTAAGTTTTGGTTGTAATTGTTGATATTTATTGAAAGTGATTTATGAAGGCAGCCTATGTAGGCTAGCATCTGCTTTTTTTTTAATTCATTGTGCTTATTTTTGAGTACGTCTTTTTCAAAATTGAAACTTATGTATTCGGAGCCATGATAAGCATCGAATGTAATCAAAAGTAAGTACTTTTTGCTTATTTTGAATGCCTATTTTTAACAGTGTCACTTACGAAAGAAGTGTGAAGGATAACGCGTTACGTTTAATCAAACCGGTGATTGCTCATAATAAACTAATGGATCGATATTTTCAGTGTACAGAAATAGCGACCCTGGATGGTGTTGGATATATTTATCTTATGATTGAACTGGGTTTGGTGAAACGCTCTTATACTTGTGCAGGATTAGTTAGACCGAATAATGAACCGTTCGACAGATAAATACGTTTTAATGTATATACATGCTTACCAGGGATTTGAACCAAACATTTTTGACATATAAGACTAGAGCACTAATTAAACAATGCTCAGATGGGTGTGTTTCTAAACTTGAATGATCCATAATAGATTTTCAGTTCAGAGTACATTTAAAATATATCCAACATCATCCAGGGTCGCTATTTCTGTACACTGAAAATATCGATCCATTAGTTTATTCTTTAGATAACCTCTCTCCACTTTTAGCTTTTAGTTATTTCTTAAGTGATTGTGAAGGGCGTTTTCTCTCCATTATAGAAATGATTTATTCCACTCTAGTTGCAATGCCATTTCCTTCTATTCTACTCTATTCTGCTTTTCTACTTTACACAGCATTAGATAAAAAAAAGCTATTTAAAAAAAATCTTGTGCAATTTGATATATAAATGAATCCCTTTCAAAATATTTCATATTTTTTTACACTTATAAAAGGTAATACCCAGCAAAAAAAAGTCAGCATGAAACCTTCATCAAAATTGTCAAATTGAAGGTTTTATAAAGGATATTGAAATAAAAAACTGCAGTTTTTTTGAAGTTTTTAATTTTTCTGTATAAAACCTTTAAAATATCTGTATTTCTCCTTCATGATTAAAAATTGAAGTTTTTTTGCAGGTTTTTATGAAGGTTTTTAACAGTTTTTATGAAGGATATTGAAACAAAAACCTTTAATTTTATAGATCTTCAAAAAAACGCAGTTTTTCTGCATAAAACCTTCAATTTCAAAAAATTTATGAAGGTTTTATGCTGACTTTTTTTGCTGGGTACGATTAACAAAATTCCCTATATTTAAGCTCTTGTTTGGATGTACATGTATTGCTAACGTTTACACGAAACGTTGGGGACGTTATTTCTCAATGCGTTGGGAATATGCAAATAATGTAAACTGCAATAATGCGCAAAATATAACATGTAAAAACGTAGAATAATAGTTCAAAAGTCGTATGAATTTTCAAAAGTTTAAAATTTATTTCTGTATTGTTTTTTTTAGCCAAAAAGAATAGTATTTATTTAAACTTGTCCATGTTTATAATTACTACACTAAAACCTAACAGTGGAGTTAATTCATATTAATGAATAAATGGTAAATATTTTTTTTCATATATTTTAGGGGAATATAGTTTGCGACACTAAATTATCTATAAAACAATCACTAAATATTATATTTATTTTGTAGTTTAAAGTACACCTAGTACCTCTTTTAAAAACTAAAATACCTTCTTAAAGCACGCATAAAATAAAAATTCTATTAAATCGCAAAACTATACATAGTTTAAATATTTACTGACAAGATGGCGATTTACCTATCTTAAAAATGTGAAATGATAAAAGGCACCGTCCACGTTCCAATTTCTGTGGAATTTCACTTCTGAAATTTAAAATGCTTAGGAAGTAGAATCGGGTTAATTATTTTCTGTTATGTCATTCAAAAGGTACCGAAATCTTTTGAGAAATTGAAAAACACGAGTAATTATTTTGAATCTGTATTCATCCTTCACAGACATCACTTCATCATTATAAAATTAAAGAACCCGAAATCTGTAATGAAAGTAATTACAGACACACAACGGTAGTTATTGCGAAAAAGAGTGTCATCTAATTCCCAGAAGATCGAAATTTGATTGACTGAATAGGAATATGTAATTTAAATTGATTTCTGATGTTCTTTCTGCTTTCAGAATTGATTATTTCAGACAGAAAAACATTAAAAAGTAGCAGTTTGACATTCAGATTGTACTGAGCAGATAAAACACTTATTATTAGCGTAAGATCGAAATTTGATTGACTGAATAGGAATATGTAATTTAAATTGATTTCTGATGTCCTTTCTGCTTTCAGAATTGATTATTTCAGAGAGATAAACATTAAAAAAGTAGCAGTTTGACATTCAGATTGTACTGAGCAGATAAAACACTTATTATTAGCGGAAGATCGAAATTTGATTGACTGAATAGGAATATGTAATTTAAATTGATTTCTGATGTCCTTTCTGCTTTCAGAATTGATTATTTCAGAGAGATAAACATTAAAAAAGTAGCAGTTTGACATTCAGATTGTACTGAGCAGATAAAACACTTATTATTAGCGTAAGATCGAAATTTGATTGACTGAATAGGAATATGTAATTTAAATTGATTTCTGATGTCCTTTCTGCTTTCAGAATTGATTATTTCAGAGAGATAAACATTAAAAAAGTAGCAGTTTGACATTCAGATTGTACTGAGCAGATAAAACACTTATTATTAGCGGAAGATCGAAATTTGATTGACTGAATAAGAATATGTAATTTAAATTAATTTCTGATGTTCTTTCTGCTTTCAGAATTGATTATTTCAGACAGAAAAACATTAAAAAGTAGCAGTTTGACATTCAGATTGTACTGAGCAGATAAAACACTTATTATTAGCGTAAGATCGAAATTTGATTGACTGAATAGGAATATGTAATTTAAATTGATTTCTGATGTCCTTTCTGCTTTCAGAATTGATTATTTCAGAGAGATAAACATTAAAAAGTAGCAGTTTGACATTCAGATTGTACTGAGCAGATAAAACACTTATTATTTTCATTATGTTTTGTAGTGTAAGAAAACTTTTGTTTCCTAATAAAATTTTTGTAGTCAAATCACTTACAGAAGCACACATTTTAAGTATGTCTAAAAAATAAAAAATGCGTTTCTATACACGGAGTGGCCTAAACATTTTAACAATGTGACGTTTGTAACTAAATGAGCTGTGACGTCACTCACACTGTTTCCACTAGAATGCAATAGAGGTATTAAAAAGAAAAAAAAAAAGGAAAGATAATTGCTTACAACGTTAGTCGAAGCGTTTTGTTCGAACAGATATTGGAAAAAAGGCGATTTGACGGGCTTTGAACGTGGAATGATTGTGTGTGCTCGGAGTCATGCAGTTAGCATTAGCCAAACCTATGTATTTGTTAAATATTAAAGGGCAGGTGTAATGTAAGTGTTTAAAGAATATATTGTTTACCAATAAACCTTAACGTATTTCCTGTGTTTGTCAGCGGCTACTGAATGCTCGAGCGGGAAGAAGAGTATCCAGGTTTGTAAGGGACAACCGACATTTAGAAATACGACGATTTCTTTTTGCAGAATTTACATATATATTGAATTTGTATAAAACTCAGCTTCATATTGCATTAAAAGTCCTGCAAAAAATACAAATGCCAAGTTTGATGCATTGTGGATAAATGAAAATTAATATATAATATCTTTTTGGCATCTAATCCAAGTTAAACGCAAATTGGTTCAAAGTTAAACGCAATAAATATACTTTTATTGAGGGTAATAGAAAACATCGTGGAATCGCAAATAATAATTTTGTTGTTTGTAAATGTTTATAGAATTCAACATCCAATTGCTTCTATGAAAGAAGAAAAGAGAGGAAAAGAACAGAAAGCGCATTGTTTGATAATAAATGCATTCATTGAATGGAACAGCTACTATTTTCAACGAATTGATAGATGCATCCAATGTTCTTTATGAATAAAGTGCTGATTTGTATAAATGTTCAAGGAAGTGCGAACAAATTCTTTATATGCTTAAAAATCCATTCTTTATTAAAACCCATTATTCATTTATGTTTTGGTTTTTCCCTTTTCAGTTGAAATGATAAATGACAATATTTCTAAAGAAAACAAGTTTATACAGCAAATAATTTCGTTTTACAAAAAATCACAACATTTTGAACAGTTTAAACCAGCTTTATTTATTATACATAATACTTTATGACTACAAATTTTAAATGCTTATCAAGACACCCTTTGCATTTTAAGTATTGTGCATGTTTATAAAATTTTATTTAAAAAAAATTACGTTTAATAATTATTAACAAAAGTTTTTAATTATATTATATATAGCAAAAATTATACATGCCATATTATGCTTCAAAACTAATATTTTGTATTATAAGTTCTCAAACATAGTAAAAATATATTATAACGGATTATTATTATTTTATCGAATCGCCCTTATGAGAAGTAGTCCAATGGAAATTAAATTACATACAAAAAAAAGTTTTGTTAATTACAAGAAACGAAATAGCATATTTTGGTTCTGTAAAACAGTCTAGCCCATGCACAAAATGCTATGAAAAGGCAAAATAACAGAGTATATAAAGATAATATTTAAACAAATATTTCCACTTTTTGTAAACTGTTTTCAGTTAATTTTCAAAAAGATTATATTTATATTGCTATAAGTAATCATAAGTAATCAGTTAAGGCTTTTCTAGGAAAAACTTTTATTTAAAAAAACGGGCAATCATAGAGGTCAAATTAAAAACCTATTTCTTAAACTTTACCGTAAGATAGTTTTCAAAAGCATTTCTAACCCTTTTATTGTATTTTTGTGATTTATAAATAATGAATGTTTGTCCTTAACAGTGTTTTCAAGACATATTAGTTTACAAACATGCTTCTTATCCTTCAACAGTATGGCTACAGAACAGGCGTGGTTCATCCGGTTACCTTCAATCTGAAGGACAATATTAATATTTATTTTCGTTATTTAGATACTAATTCGTAAAGTAACGATGGTATTGTCAAACATGTTGTTTCCTTGCCATTGGCGATTGCCATTAATCATTGTAAAAATATGTATCAGCGCTTTTATTTTCACACAAATAATTTCTTTAAATAGCTTTCATTTCCAAACCTTATTCCCCCTCTTTTCTGTATTTCATTAGGGTTGTTGTACTTTCAAAGATTTGTTTTGGATATTAAGTTAAAGCATGCCAATGGAAGTCTAATAAACATGTTAAAATTGGCAGCCGTTAAGCATTTTTTACTTTAGTTAGTAAATCTAAGCGTAATTCAGTTTTGTATAAATACATAATAGTCTAAAGTTAAAAATGTCCAATCAAGATAAGGAGGAAAACTTTTACACATAAAAACATTCCTTGCCATTTAGATAAAACGTTCAGTTTCTCAACTATACTTCAAGTTTCATTATAAGAATTTTGAAACACTGCAAATTAGCTACGAAAATTAAATAATTCGCAATGTAAAAAAAGTCGGCATTTAGCAACAAGTAAACCACGAGTATAAACATTTTCAAACACTTCCTATGCTTGTAACGGCAATAAGAACTTATGTTTCAATTTTGGAAGGACATTTATTTTAAACTATATTTTATTTATCAGTACAGTATAAGTCCAATTATCCGAAGTCCAGTTATCCAGATCAAACAAAACGGATCGCCAATTATCCGAATCCGAATCGTTTTGAGAGAAAAGAAAAATTTGCAAGATCCACATTTTAAAAATTTCTTATCGGTGAATGATATTGTTTATAATAGTCATTAAATTACATTACATACTAAATCAAAATGAGTTTTATTTACTAAGAAATAACCTTTTTTGCGTGAATTATCTAATTATCCGAATATTCTATTATCCGGATGGGATCTGGTCCCCATTGATCCGGATAATTGGAGTTCTACTATGCACGTATTTATAAGTATTATACGAAAAATCATTTAAATATAATAAGTTTGAAATTTGCATATAGAAGTATCCCAGAAAGTAACAGAAGGTTAGTGGATAACTTTTTGTCTGGACAAACTTATGTATGAGTGATAGAAATGAGAGTAGAGAGTACTTTAAAATATATTCTTTTCAGAATTTTTCTGGTACCTATTCGGAAAAGTCAATGGTATACCTCAAATTTACATCGACCTTACCCAAATGTAAACAGTTATAATTTTTCTACATATATAAACTCTGTAACATGTTTGAATATAAATAGATATAATTGGAACATAATAAAGCCTGTTATACGCTTATTATATGTGGTTACTTATATTCGATAACAATGCATTTGTTTACTATGCGATTCTATTATATAGGTTTACGTTACATTTTATGTAGTTTTTTATGTTTGACGCCTTTTCAGAACAAAAGTCATATTTAATACATTTTATGGATAAACAATAAATTATCTTATTGCCTGATACTTTGGACTTTGTGGGTTATATTTTAGAAACGATTATCATTTCGTTAAAAAGACTTTAAAAATCTAGGACACTCAATAAGTTAAGCAGTATCACTTTTATGACCTTGAACAACTGTATCTAAGTCATATTTCCAAAATGTCATTCGTGTGACACTGTTTCAATTGCAATCCCAGAGATATCTCTCAATCATGGTAGATCTTTAACGCATTTGTCCTCAGGTAAACTGAACCGACCCAAATAATTGAACAATTGGCAAAAATCTCTCGGCTAATCTCTTCAACGCCCCTATCTAGGAAGAGGAAGAAAAACTTAAGCAATACACTATATCGAATTTAACAACTAAGTCGAAATTGTTGTTGTTCCACAGTCGATTTGTCTGTTTCCGATTTTTTTTCACCAAAGTGATAAACGATTTAGTGGTTACACCCTTACTTGTGTTTTATGTGAGAGGTTAGATGTTTTTATTCGTTGACATCACTTCCTGTATCTTGAGAGAAATGCATAGGGTTAAATGCTCGAAATCTATATTATTAAGTTTTGAAACATTACAATGTTGATAAATTTATGGACTAATAATGTTATCATTCTAGAACGAACCATAATATTTACTGATGTCTAAACTCACATATTTTCTATAAAAAAATTCTATTTGAGGTGTATAAATACACTTTAAATCATAAGATTTGACCATATGTCAGTTGATTTTTTGTTTTAAAATATATTTCCAATGATTTCAACATGGTCTAAAGTTTCTAAATACTTCTTTAGTTTCAAGGATGTTTACTTTTTATCCCTGCGGAGAACAGACAGGTGGAGTTTCGCTTTAAAGTATTAGGTTTCAGTTGAATCAATGGTAGGTAAATAAAAGAACTTTAAACAATCCATAGGTTTAAGGTTTAAAAAAATGATAAATAATGTTTTTTAGTTTTAAAGTTAAAAATTTAAGAATTGTTTACAAAAAAAAAATCTGGCTTGGAATTAAAAAATGCAATGTAGAACAATTTGGTACATAAATGCAATGTAGAGCAATTGTTCTCTCATTTATTCAGATAATGTAACAATGTTCTTGAAGTCGTCTTTACTTAGGGAGGACAGATGCAGAAGAGTTAATGAAGAAATCAATTCGTTGAATAAGTCCCGTCAAAGTATATTAAAGAAAATAAAATTATTAGCTTACAACGTTTGTTTAATAATTTCTTTGTAAACAATTTAGTATTTATTACGAATCATAATAATTTTGTAATATTTTCAGTATCTTTAACAATTCATAAATTTTTCTAGTTTATTAGATTATTGACAGTTTTAAAACATATTTCATTCATACCTTTTACTCCAGAGCACATTATTTCGCTCAAAAAGTATTACAAACATAGAAAATGTTGCTTTATAAATAAATGAGTTCTTATATACTAATTTAATCATAGTTATTGACATTTAAAGTATGGGCATCAAATAAATAATTAACTAAAATGATCTAAAATATTAAGCAACATTACTGGTAATAGCATGTTACAAAATAAAATAATATTGTCATTATACATTATCAGTTCCATTTCATTTATGTTAAGTATCTTTACTATAACATGGATGCATCAAGCGGGATAATTATAGTTATATTCAACTCCTGATTGCACAATAAATAGGTTTACTAACTACAATAACCCGTTAGCTACTTGATGCACTCGCAAATTTAAACGTGAAAAGACGATTGAAAAGCTTCACGTGTTTCCCTTTTCTACTGCATTTCAGAGCCCGAAAAGGTTAATATTCCTAGCTCGATTGTGACCCTACTGGCCTAGTATCATTTACCTACATTCACTTTTAGTTTTTGATCACTCTCTATCCAACGTGCTTAAAGTAAAAGTGGACCTCTATCAATCGAATGTAGATTGAGATGCCCAAACAGGTTTAACAACCGTTCTTTTCGCATGCTCTGTGTTGACGGTTTCACTACGACCTAAGGGCACGTACAAGGAACGTGTTCAAAACAAAATCAAACTCAAACCAAAACAATGCTCTTGGGAGTTAAAAAGCCGTTATTTGGAGAGAAAAGGAGTTAGGAACTGTAAAATGTCCATTAGGGTGATACCCCCCCCCCCCACCTCTTTTATTAAATGTTCAAATGCTAAACCAAAATATTTGTACTCGCCTTCAAAACATCCCTATATAAAAAACTCAGCTTAATTGAAAGGTATTTAAGGGTAGCTCAATGCATTTAAAGTTTTGCATTATAATCCTATGTACACATACAACCCATAGTAAATGCAGGTAATACATACATACACATAATACATGCATGTAAAACATACATATAATACATGCAAAAATCGAGTGTCTCCTAATTCTTGTTACAGAACACAATGTTGAGAAATTATTTGGTGTTTCCAAACTTCCAACTGGCTGCGGGAAAACAATGGCACACGCAATATTGCAAATACTGAATGATTAGAAGATTGAGGACCAGGTTCATAATGTATGTGTTTTGATACCGCTTTAGCTATCCGTGGTCCGAAGACCACTGGTGGTCGGTTAAAGGGTCTGAAATGACCAGTGGTGCTTCTGTCTAATCAACATTTTTTTTTAAGATACTTCTTAAAAGGCATTGTTTGACGTTTATTTTTTTATTCAAAAGATCTAAATAGGATATTAACATTTATTTGCTTACCATAGAAAATACTTAGTAATGAAGTATGTGTATTTTGTTGAAAAAAGTATTTTTATGGCAACTTTTCCAGTCACTGATATATTTTGTAAGTTTAATTTGAGTTTTATTTTTTAAAGAGTAAATTTAAATTTGATATTTTCCATTAGTAGCATTAAAAAGGTGTTATTTTTTTAATTTCTTCTTTTTTTTATAGTCCTCCTTTCTTCTCACTATTATACTTCTAAAAAAAATATCGAATTACGCAAACAAACACAAGCTCAAATATCACCTTTATTATTTGAGTAATGACAAGTAATTTCGGTAACTTTATTTAATACGTTAAATATTTAAAATAGTTTAAGTTAAATACAATTAAATATTTAGAATAGTTTAAGTTAAATACAATTTCATACTTAGTAATTAATTTGAAATATTACGGAACTTAATTCATGAATTATATTGAGTTTCAAAATATCTGACACCTGAATTTTATTTAGTACTATTTGACAGTGGAGGTCAGCGTTTTGTCAAACTTTTTATTTGGTGGAACGTAGCTATTTAAAGGTTGATAACCATTAATTTAAATATACTAAAATAATTTTTAAAATACTGAAATTAGTAGAAATAATTACGCCTTAATACAGTAGACCCTAGTTATAACTATAAGTAACTAGTTATAACTAATAATAGATGCCGTTATAACGAAATGGTAGTTCTAAGAAGTAAAAAACTTATTGCATTAGAAACTAATCAACCGATTGGGACTTTATGTGGCGGTCGTTGAAGCTGACTATACGGGCTTAAGGGGGACCCGAGCCCCAAAATCCGGAAAAATTGCTAATTTTTTTTTTCTTCGTAAAACATTGCTAAACGTACTTCAGAAGGTGTGTACAAAATTTCAAAACGGTAAAAGAAACATAACATATGTTTGTTTAGATGTTTATATACCATTTATCATCTCTCTACATACTTTTCGTCTGCAACAATCGTCATTTACTCAAAATATTTTTTTTTTAATTTTGGTCACGTTAAAAATGCTAAGGCTTTGTTAATAATTAACTTAAAACTTAACTGTTAATAGTTTTTGAAGCTCTAATATTTGTTTTATAAACGTATGTATAGTTTTTTTAAATTAAGTTATAAATTATTTTTTTACAAATTATTAAACTTAAAAAATTGAATATTTTTTGGGTTTTGAACTTAAAATAAATTTTTGAAGACAATTAAAACATAAATCTGCAAAAGTCTATACATACGTTTATAGTATGTACTTTGACGTTATTTAATCAATTAAAAAAATTTCAAAACATTAAAAATTGAAAGAGGAGTAGTGTTTTTAAAAAAAGTCTTTTTAAGCTTAAAAAATACAAAAAATAACAAAAATAATTTTTTTAAATATATTTTTGTTTTTGATTATTGTTTAGAAAAGGATGTTCTAATAATATAAAAAAATGGTATGTCTGAATTCATTAATA
This sequence comes from Troglohyphantes excavatus, assembly GCA_963932185.1. Lineage (NCBI taxonomy): Eukaryota > Metazoa > Arthropoda > Arachnida > Araneae > Linyphiidae > Troglohyphantes > Troglohyphantes excavatus. Next base: position 48,059,226 of record OZ010672.1, on the reverse strand, counting down.
AACAAATTAGGATTTGGGGCTCGGGTCTCCCTTAACAATACTGACTGAATGTAGTACTGGGACGCTAATCAGGAAGGGTTTATAAAAATGAAAGTTATCGTTTAATAATTATTTATTGATGGTAATAGTCAAATTTCTGCCTCAATTCTAATTAACTGAATACTTTTCATAGTGAAAAAGACTGATAAGGTCGTTGACTTTAATTGCTGGGTGATCATTCACACGCTTAAAAGCTATTAATTAAAATATCTGAACTATTCATGTGGAACAAAACAGGAAAAGTCAACATTCTCCCGTTAGTCAGGAATCTGTTTTTTGGGGACTAATTAGCTTTCAGTTCGGATTTTCTAAACTTCGGAACTAACTATTGTGTGTATGTGTGAATTGTAGAATGTGTTTTACTGATTTGTTGTCCATATATAGTTTCTTTATGCTTATGCGTAGTATGGTAGTTTTCAGAAATTTAAAATATTTGTAATTTTTGGAAAAACGAGATAGGAATATTTGTTCAACTTTCCAATTAAAAATTTGCAGAGATTTAGAACTTGATCATTGATAGATTATCGAAGAGGTAAAATTTAAGTTGTAAAAAATGGAACAATATTAATGGAGGTGATAGGTAATAATAAGAGTAGTGAAGGAAAAGTGGGTAAGAGAAATATAACTGTAAATTTTTATATTTCACGCAGAAAATAATCTTTAAAAAATAAGCTGAATTTCCTTTCGTTTACTCGAAATATTTAAACAATTTTATTGTCTGGTATACAATTATTGCTCTTGAAAAAAAAATTAAGTTGAGATTTCAAACTTAAAATAATTGTAAGGTAATTACTTTCAAAAAATATTTTTAATAAAGTATTGTCTTAATTTATTGCAAATTCTACTATAAGTTTTCATTCGGTGAAAACTGAAACCTAACTTAGCCCCCTACTTGGATCCGCACCAATTAACTGTTTCCAAAAAAGGAGAGCTTTTATGTCAATATACATTATTTAAAGGAAGGCTTTTATGTCAATACTATTATATATGTAATAAACAAACACATCATAAAATGAATAATTTTTCCATTCCTAACGTATTTATATAATGTCTAACAAGTCCATCACTTATTTTAACCAATAAGCAAACACAAAATTAATTAATAAAATGATAAATTCAATTATTACATGGATATATTGATATTAAAAAATGCACTGCTTAAACTAAAAAAATATAAACTATGCAATGACTCTTAAAAACTTTTTCGACCCGGTATTTCGATTAAGTATAGACACTGTTAAAAATAGGTATTCAAAAAATAAGTAAAATGTACTCATTTTTTATTACATTCATTTGATACTTATCATGGCTCCGAATACATAAGTTTCAATTTTGAAAAAGACATGTATTCAAAAATAAGCACAATGAATAAAAAAAAAAACGCAGATGCTACCCTACATTCATAAATAATCCAATAAAAATCAACAATTACAATCAAAACCTACAGGGAATCGAACACAGGTCCTTTTGCACCGCAGTCCAGAGCCTTATCCGTTAAACTATCAGGGCGACTTGAAGAAATCATAAACAGAAGAAATGTTAAAAAGGTGTTCTAAAAGAATGGGAAGTAAGATAATTGAGTTGTAATTACTCAGTTTCCATTTAAGCAATCGAAATTAAATAATGTGGAAAACCATCTTCTGAACAACTATTTTAAGTTTGGCATGCCTCTGTGTTAAGATGGCTTGAACAGAAGCTGAGATTAGCAATATTAAATCACACTGCTCATTTTTGCGAAAGTATGGTTGCTTAAATTTGAGTACGTCGTCGCTCATTTATACTCAAAGAAAAACGAGTATGTTGAGGTACTAAATTTTAAGTACCTTTTCTTTACAGTGCATAACACTGAAAAACATTTCGACTTCACAAAATGCGATACTTGCAATTAAAAATTATTAATAAAACATTTATCAATCTTACGAAGGAACAAATTCCAATTTTACAATATATGGAAATATATAGTGATCTAAAAATTTAAAACTAAATAATCATATACACGTTTATGGAAATCGAGTCATTAATGTAGTAAAGTTCAATCCTCTGTCATTCTGTCAAATGAGTCATATTTAACAAATATTTTTAATAGTAGCTCGATCCCTAAAAAAAACTTGCACTCTCATTTGATACTCAAACTTTATTAAATACTTTTAGTCGCACAAAAAAGTGAATAAATTATATATTCACGCAACCTCCGGATTTATGTCAAGATAGAAGAGCTTATCTCGTATTCATATGCAAAGCAAATTAAATAAACAAGCAAGCAAATTAAATAATGCAAGTTGTTACTAGAAGCTTTTTACGTAAACCCGAAGTGTAAGAAAGCATCATTATCTCGAGTTACATTCTGTTATCTAGAAAAGAGCTTTATATTTTAAACAAAAAAGTTACGCGAACTGAATTTTAATTTTAAAGCTTATGAGAGAGTTAAATTCTGAACGTTTGGCTATTATATGTACTAGAAGATATGGAAGAAATTTAGATACAATTTTCTAGATTCGCTTTTGTAGTAGAAGTTTATATTGCTTCAAGTTCTTTTATTTTAAAATTGTACAACTGTATTTCCTTCAAATGCAAAGTTTGTCAATGGGAGAGTTTCACGCCGAGAAGAAGAAGACCGCTGTTCCAACGGAACATGGAGAAAATCCGCGACGCCGAAGAAGTTTCGTAGGATTAGCATGGAACTTCAGTTCTTGTACTATAATTTTAAGTTTTTGTCATTAAATAATATCTCAATATAAAAATATTTACTTCATATACTGAAATAGAGTATACTTATCATTTATGAAGCATTTTGTGTGTTGAAATAAAAGTATTTTTCCTATTTCGTTGTAATTCTAATTATATACATATATAATATAAGTATTTCTGCATTTAAATTTATTCACATATACACTAAAGATATTACTTATTTGGAAAAACAAGTATTATTAACAAACTTTCCCATAATTGCAAGCGTAGCGACTAAACAAACAAAAGCAAAGTTGTCTGCTGAAGTAAAGAAATAAAAACTACTAGTAAGTTACCATGTTGATACGTCACTTGAAACTCCCGCATTAACATGTATTCTTCTTTTTAAATTGAAAGGTAATAAGCAGAGATGCAAGTATTTATTTACATTTTTAGTAAATTGATTTGTCACAGGGATGTTTAGGAATTTTACAGGAATTTTATAAAAAAATATACTACTTATTTCTGCCATGGTCATACATATATATCGGTTAGTTGTTGCCCTATCAGCTTTACTTACACATTTCTGAAATTGAAAAACTCGCACTCATGTTTTGTCATTTACATTATTGTTCATGAAAATCGAAAGGTTACTGATATTATTTTGAGTGTTTCTAAGTTTTGAAAGACTATTTATAAAACATATGAAGGTAATATTATTTTAATTTATTTTGTTTATGTATATTTATTTATGACAATACATACTGCCGTAATAAGTTAAAAGGCCGTTTTTTAAGCTTATCTGATTTATTCACATTTTTAAGACATTAAAAATACATAAATCAAATATAATGGTGATTTATAGTAAAATTTATATTGGCTTTAACTCCGATTTTTGCTAAAAGAAGGCCCTATATGAAAAGTAAATACTAAAAAGACTTTCAATCGATGATGAGTTGTAATACATAGAAAAACATGATAAACTTACATGGTAAAAAAATATAACTATCACAAAAATAAAATTTTGTACATGCAAACAACTACTTTTAGACAATAAAAGCCTTTTAAAGTATCAAAACTTTGATGTACATGATAAATTTGGTTTTTCTCGTTTCCTGTAAAGTTTTGCTTTGTGGAGTTAGGGCCTTCTTTCTTATGACGGAAGTACACTCAAACCTGTGTTTGTGCGGTCTTTTTTTGTGCGATTTTTTTTTGTGCGACTTTTTTGTGCGATTTTTTTTATGCGGTATATGAAAATTTCAATCAAATTGGAACATAATTGATTATCTGGCTACCGAGACATATACAAGCGTCTAGTGAAACAACAGTCGTCGCAAAAACTGATCACTGACTACATGGTAACTGAAAACAACTCTAAACGATAGTGCGAAGTAGTATCTTCAAGTGACGAAAGCTATTTTGAACCTCGTAATGTCAGACTACGAAGGATAATGGTTATACGTTTTGAAAAGTTTTGTACGAGTAAAATAAGTACATATGTAAATAAAATATTTAAAAATGTTCGCATGTGTATTTTCTAAATCAGATTCTAAAAGGTTGGCGAGATTACAAGCAGCTGTCAAGCCTCGTGTCTTGATTTCGTTTAAAAAAGCAATTCCTAGTTATTTCGTAAGGTTTTGAGTTATTTTCTATGTGAGACTTTTTTTATGCGGTCCCTATCCACCGAATAAAAAAAATTAATTCTGTTGCGAAAACTATTTTTTATAGCTACTCGTGAAGTTTTGTGCACATTTTTTTATGCGTTTTTTTTGCGGTCCCTATCTACCGCACAAAAACAGGTTTGAGTGTATACTGAAATAATCGGATTGACTGGCAACAATATATTCACGTTCAGCAATGAATTACAGATTTACTACCTTCCATAAGTTTTAATAATTCCAAGTCATATTTCATCTGGATTGATTACTAATTTAACAGCTAAATAGGTTAACAATCATTCCTTATAAGAGCTGTTGTCGGCATATCGAATTGTTAATTAAAACAAGGTATATTTTGTAAATCATTAGCTTTAACTTTCATGGATTTGATAATTGTTTATAAAAAAATTGCTACAAATACAAGTATATATGGAAATAAGTCCAAGGTTACATAAAACTGCTGCCAAGAAAATCAAAAGGCCGTGCCTATGACGAGACAGACAAATGCATTAAAGAAGTTTAATGACTGAGTAAGTGGGTCGCACAAATACTTAGTAGAAGTATAATGAGGATAAAGTTAATGAGAAAAAAAGCTTTGTCGACACCTTAAAACAGAACGTCTATGAAATACGCTATAGTAATACTTATAATTCTATAGCAAATACAATTTATAACTAGACAGATAATATCTCAAATCTGATATTAAATTCACTTTATAAGTTTCCTTGTACAATTTTAGAATGGGCGAGTACTTATAAAAGATTCCTAGCGATATAGTTAAGTCCCTAATCCTTTAATAATCAACTTATAGTCTTTATAAAAGAATAAGAGTTGATAGATAAGATAGGAGTCTGAATCTTTCTTGTTCATTCTGAACCATTAACACTTTGATCTATAACAAATATTTTTGTTTTACTTAGGACATTTATTTTCGGTTATTATCTTCTAAATCTTGAATAGCTATTTAAAGCATTGGTACTAAAGGAAAATTCTATTTTTAATTAAAAATAATAAAGCAAAGTTTAAATTAGTCTGTTTTTTGTGTGGGAATTTCTTTGTGCCGTTTCAATGAATGGCGAATCTAAATAATAGCATATCTACACATTGATCTCAGTAAGTAATTGGTTAATGTAATTATTTTTAATAAAGATCATGTTTTGATTTCATATATCGCAAAGCATTCATATGTTTGTTGAGATAAACAGCTACTTTTACATGAGAGTAATTTTTAACTCAGGCAGTTCTTTGTAACTTGACATCAATGGAGTGTCTGAAGGTAAATCTATGAAGAGAAGCCCAAACCTGTCTCTCATGTTTTTGCTTTTTTTGTTGTTGTTATTACTGCAATTCTTACTTGACCTATAGGCCAACAAAAGTGAAAATTTCTAGGCTTTTTTTTTTCCTCTTCCTCCTTGTTTGTTATTTATTTTTGGTGTAAATGGATTTATAGGATGAATGAAATACTAATTCAGATAGTAAAGATTTTTTACTTCCTTCCGGCATATTTCCCAATGAATTTAGAATTGGATATTTTCTTGACGCTCGATGAGAAACCACAAAGAAAAGTTTTTAAGATTTTTCACTTGGTACTTTTCTTAGCTGCATGCCATTTCTTTTTTTTAATTCATAATTCAATTGCTTTTTTAGCAATAAAATATGTCTAATAATGAAGAGGATCACTTGAAGGAATTTAACAATGAGCAGGATAGAAAACACAAATGAAATGTAATTGTAATGTACTTAATTAAATTGTAATTGTAAAATACTCACTCTCATCTCGTTATTGATATCTACAAGAAAGTTTGACATAAACGAAAGAATTGCATAAGCTGTGAGATTATGAAATAAATATCTAAAATACACTTGCATTATGTTTTCCCTCCTCTCCTCCCTCTGATGCTGTTTTGTTTAACTTCATTTAAAAACAAAAACCTAATTAATATAGGATTTTCATACCAATTATTTATGTAAACGTAATGGTAATTAACATACGTAATTGGTTAACTTTGATAATTGGCTAATTGGTTATTTTGTATTCGTATATGCGTCACGTAGAGGCGCGGACACTTAGAAAAATTGGTTACTATGTATTTAATGTAATGTTTTACAAATATAGCAGATATTTCACGAAATAACTAGTAGGAAGTTAATTAGACATTTCATAAAGTCTCCGACATAAAATCTAATTTTTTAGGGAATGGCAAGTGATTTAAAGTATGTGTTTTAGAAGCTAATTTTGTATTAAATGAATGGCTCTTCATATGAAATGTCTAGTTTTTATATGAGACACTTCAAGAAGTGCCAAACGGTTACACCAATCCTTTCACGAGAGAGAAATGTAATTTTATACCCGACATTACAAGAAGTGTGTAACTTGTTCCTTTTGTGTTACAAGAATTCTTTAATTACCGCAAATGTCGAAGGCAAATTTCAGATTAGTTTTATTTGCAATCTTATAATGAACTGTTTTGTTTCGTTCGTGGATTTTCGAGATTTTAGTGCTATACAATATTTATATTTGAAATTAAGTTGTCAACTGTTGAACAACAAGGGGCAATACTTTCCGAAGAGAGGGGAAAGTCTGATTGACAGTCCAATAAGAAAATATTCCCTATCCTCTGTGGAGAGGGGAAAGTGTAGTTTATCAGACCAAGTAAAATATTTACAGGATTTTTTATTATTATTTTAAATCAATAACATAAATTTAACATAAATGAGCTCTCTAGTTTCAAACCCAAATAGATCAATATTTTCGCAAAATCGTTTTTAAAATATTTTTTACACGTTAATGCACTTACATTACTTTGCAAAGCGGTATTGACGAAAAATGTCTGAATCCATGCATTCAAAGTCATCCGTTTAGATCCAAAAGTAAGTGGCTGTCAAGCGTTTTTAGCATGTCCTGTAAAATTTATGTAAATTGATCTATCTGATATTAAAACTAGAACGCTCACATAACATATGTCTTTGTGATTCAACATCAGAGTTACGTTCATTTATGTGAGATTGTATTGTGGAAGGTTGATAGTTAGTTGATTTAAAGTCTGGTTATAATTAACTTCTTTTTAGAAAGATGAAGATCGGAAAATATATTTCCGTAATTTGTTAATTTTATCCCTAAAATTGCAGCAAATGGAAAGATGCAGATGGGCATTAAGGATCTCAACCCGTTGCAAATGGAATGCTTTGCAAATGGCAATGCTAAAATATTTTCTACTAATAATATTTATACTAAAATTTAAAGACCCAAAACAATCATTTGCAAATATGTTAATAAATCTGAAAGTGGGAAACATTCGAAATTCAAAAACAAAAAGAATCTCTGAAAGCATCAAATAAGATTGAAGTTTGCTTCAACTTATGCATTAAATTAAATATAATGCAACAACTACTTTTTACAAATGAATATACATTCAACTCTGGATTAGGAAGTTATTGGCATGATCTAAGGAAATATATATATCGAACATATTTATAAAGCCATTAATATAAAATACCAGTAGCAAACAAAGCTGTGTATCAACATTAAATCACTAACATTATTTATGAATTATATATTTCTGGTTTTATACTTTTCATTACGGTGTGTTTCGAAGAAGTACGTTGCAATATTTGCTTTTAAAAAAAACACTTGCAAAAATTACAAAGCACTGTGATTATGTTAATACAACTTTTTTTTAATAATTTAAGTAAAAGTCAAATTACTTTTCGTTTGTGGTTTAAATTTATTATAGCATCATATAACTATTTTACAACAATTGGGGATTTTAAGTAGCTGTAAATGTGGTTAAATAGATATATTTTTAGACTACAATAATTCTCAAATGTTTGTATGAGGACTAAATGTTTAGAAAGAAATGTAATGTTCTATTTTTTAGAAGAAATAAGCGATGTTGTATTAAACTTTTTACATACTTTGCTACTATATTTGTTGATATAGAGAAATGAACATAAAATACAATAATTTACTGTGCATATAGATGAAATGAATAAAAAACTGTCCTGCCCTACTTTACACTAATTATGGATATTTTTTTCGGTACACATTATTCATTAGAATGCAATCTTTATTTTATTATAAATTATTAGTTAGTGCATGGATGACTAAGAAATATAATTACTGATAATCAACAAAGAAAAACCAATTATTCAGTGACTAAATTCATTATTTTCCGTCTAGAATATTACGTTATCTCACTTATAAAGAATGTCGAAGTCCGTCTTTGAAGTTAAAAGAAATGGTTCGTCATCGCATTGTAAAACTATTTATCACTGTAATCATTATTTCATCATTAGAATAGGAAGACTCCAAATATCTATAATTATAATAATTAACTGAAATTACTAGCAATTATCGCGAAAATAATTATCTGACCGACGGATATCGGAAATTACAAACAAATGAGAAGAAAAAGACGCCGATTTCATTCTACCTGAGTTTAATTTAAAGATTTGAAATACCGAAAATAGGCTGGCGTCCTAATATTTGAAATCACAGTAGTACTTATATACAATTAATATTTTTTAAATTAAATTACTTTTTATAAAGTATTATATATAGCACAGAACTCATTATACTTCATATCAATCGCATTGTTTATTATAAAGAAACTTCATTGTAAAAGGAATTTTAAAACTTCTATTGTTCAAAAATGTTCGCGTGATATTGGTAGGGTAAAATGAGTAATGGGGTAAAATGAGTATTTTGAAATTAAATATAAATTACAGATTGTTAAATGTATGCTTTGATCTCGTTCTTTTTTTAAAAAATTAATCGTTTAATGCAGTACATCTCTACAAAAAATTAAAATCTGGTAATTTAATTCAAGTCCAACAGTCAATTTATTTTAGTATACAAAAACAAAAAACTTGTGATAGTTTGATGCATGAAAACTATATATAATATAGAAAAGTCAAATAATATTCCAATATCGTTAGATTTTGTATAGAGGAGAATCCTTTTAATACATTCCAATGAAAAAAAAATCTACTTTTTTAGTTTTTTTTCAATGATTTGCAAAGTAGAAAATCTGAGTAATCGAATTATTGATGTTAAAGAATAGGAAATTGGGAAAATTTAACGATTTAAAAAAAACTGTACTATTCTACAAACATATGAATTTCGTACCTTATAAATGGCAAGAATTAACTACAATATATTTAACACTGTTCATATATTAATATAATTAAGTTACATACTTGTTTTTTAAGCAAATTGTAAGAAGAGCACATTTTGATAACAAAATTAACGCTCCTGGAACCATTAGAAGATAAACAGAAAGTTGTAAATGGATTAAAAAATCGTCTGGGGAAGAAATTAAAAATAATTTAAATACAGCATAGGTTTCTGAATCAAAATAAGCCACAAATTATAGTATCAGGAGTTCTTTTTTGAAGATAATGAATACTTAAAAAGTCAATTTTTCAAAATGGCGAATTACAACTTGCTTTTAGAAAGACTATTACAAAAACAGTCCATAATCAAATGTTTACAAAAACAGTTCAATAAATATCAGAGGTATTAGTTTTTAAGATATGATGGATGTTATTTATTCTATTTTATTCAAGTTACTAATTTGACTAAAAATTTTGTTTTATTTTGCCTTTTTACACTATAAATTCCATGAATCTTAAAAAAAAAAAAACCTTTTTACCCCATCGGTGAATCGAAGTACCTTAGAACTCGGACCTTAGAAAAAAAATTATTAAAAATATTTAAGCAAATCCTTAGATTAAAATAAAAATAAATAATTGTGTTTTCAATGAAAATGTGAATATTCTTATAAAGCAATTGTAATTAAAAAAATCCAAAGAGAAATTGGACTTTGAACGTAAAAAATTAATAAACCTCGTGATAAAAAAAGTTAAAAAACATATACGGCAATTTTGGCTGACTTGAAGGAACATTCCTGTCAAACTTGAAGAAAATCGAACAACGCGTTTGGTCGTGACTGCGTAACAAACAAATTTACAGACAAACAGACGAAGTGCAAAAGGTAAAACATGGTAAACATGACCTCGCTCACGCTCGGACAATAATGCCCCCTACCCCCATTCTAAATGACGCGCGTGAGGTTTTTCAGATGGATCTGAGATTGGTGAATATAAACCACGTGGTTTGTATCCGCCAATCGCAGAGCCATCTACAAAATGTAATGCGCATTAATAGCGTCCGTGTAGAAAGGCCCTAGACTAACAATTTCGAGATTTTTTATTATCATTATTGTGTGTTCTAAATAAAAATATGCTTTATACAGGGCGGTCAAAAACTGTTAACGAATGGCCATTGTTTGGCTGTATCATATTGATAAACTTTTTGTCTATGATTTTATTACTTAAGTTAATAAGAAAAATAAAATGTATTGAGAAAATCATAATTGTTTAGACGCAATGTTTTAAAGTTCCTATATTTTATTACATTTCATGCAAAATCTAAGAATAAATTCCAAAATGTGTTATCTTGATTTATCTTTTCAAAACCATATTGTCTTTACAAAACCGTATTGCTCAATGAACTCCATTTATAGTTTACTAACAAGCCCGTGCGATACCCCCCCCCCTCACACACATTGGTTGTAACTACTGACAGATGACACTATGTTGAAAGAATTCTACCTATAGATGGCAGCACTATCAACGGCTCGTTTAAAAACTAGTTGGAAACTAAATACCTCGCAAGTTAAGATCCGTTGTATGTGAGACCCGCGAAACGGATATTTACTACTGAAATAATATATCTGATGATACTATACTGAATATTAGCTTATACTATATACTTTCGATCTGAATATATAGTTTATATTCCCGATGGTATTTGGTCTTTTTTTGTAGATTATTTTTATATAACGACATATAACTGAGTTTTTTCTCTATTCATAAAAAATCTCATCGATTACTTATAATTATCCCGTGTCGAAGCTTGACATCAGGATAAGGCTAGCATAATAGTTCGTAAATCAATTTTGACATAAGCCAGAGTATGAGGTCGATTCTCTGTATGGGGAATTATTTATTTTGCTATAAGTGTCAATAAAAGTTCATTCGATATTTGTATTCAAAATAAACTCGTTTTACCTTTAAAGGTTAAAGAATATCGGTAACTTGGTCTGAAATATTGCCTTTTCACCAATAGGAAAGTACTTACAATTAATTCCAAATGGCTTTTAAAAATAAAGTATTTGAATCGATTATAATTTATTTCGAACGTTTCAATCAATACACATTATAAACTATTGGATAACTTATTTTAAACTATTAGGTTACAACTTATTATATACTATTTCAATTTTAATTTTAGTTGGATTTAATTTTGTCGCTGATGTTAGATTTATAAAGAATGGTGATGATTATAAAGAAAGGTTTTGTAATTACAGATTTTGACAACAAAATATTACAAGGTTTTTTTTCTTCTGACTCGCAATTATAACAGTGTGATAACGTTGTAGTTCAGTACTAACTGATTCAGAAAATTAAGGAAAAAGTTATCATGAGGTGTCGCGAACACTCAATAACAGTGAAATTAGGATTTTAAAACTGCAAATATAAATGAGCTGAAAAATTGACACTATTTTTCTCCGCAACCAATTGATTATTTAAAAACAATCACAAAAAGCCACATTTCGTTTGAGAATTTTTTTTTCTTCTGCATTTTTAGCTCATTTTGAAAAGTAATTAATTTTTTTTGACTTCCCATGCAGTTTAAATGGAGTTATTTAAATATCAAAAAAAGTTTAGACAATGAAATAAAGAATGCTGACAAACTTTTAATGTCTTTGAAATGATATTATCTTACTATCATTTTGATATCTGGAATTACTTTGAGCTTGTTAGTTAGAAAATGTATATTTTGCCGAGTATTTTGCGCTATTCTACTGCAAAGAATTAAATGGCTTTTTAGTATGTTTAACAAAATTTCCTAAACTTGCGATATCTTTTTTAATTTCCCTAAATTTATTTGAAAAATGTATATTGTTATATAATTCTTTTTATATATCACTGAATATCACTAATTTAAAACTAAAATTATAATTAAAAAATCATTCTTGTTTTGGGTCAGTGATAGTCGAACATTAAATAAATTATTTGCACTTTTATAAACCACATAATTTATCATAAAACATGTTTAAAAAGCGAAAATGGAAAGATATTTGATTAAATTTCTGTATTTTTCAGAATTGGTACATTTTTTGCAGTGTTTAATTAATTTTGTATCTCCAATTTGAGTTACAATATTAGATTTTATGTTTTATATGTAAAAAAAATAGTTTTGTTAATTCAGCATAAGCTTCAAAAATTATATTTTTTAAATATATGTAATTCCTGCAAATATCTGAAAAGTGTAAATGTTAAGCGGAAACTGAAAATATCTTTAGGGAATTGAAAATCAAAACTTTATAGTATATTTAAAAATAATTTTGAACAAATGTATCTTTTAGAATTTTAATAAGATCAGGTATCCCAATTAACATCCTATTTAACTTAAGCTTTAAAGTACAATCTTAAAGAAAACAAATGAAAGATGGATACAATGGGGGAAACAAAGTTTTAAACAAAACCAAAACACAATTATTTGCTTAGATCTGCAATAGAAATATCAATTTAAAATTGCCCTCATACATATATGTAAATGATATTTTTTATACATTATTCTGTAAAACAACTCACAGTGTGAGTTGTTTTAGAAAGTGTTGGTTCGGGAGAAATCCAAACCTGTAAAACAACTCACAGTGTGTGTATTGATAACTAGGGGTTATTAAATTTATTTGACCAAATGTCATGTTTATGTTAGTCAGGCGTGTCAACTTTTGCACTCTAATCTCAACTAATGATTGCGTTGCACTTTTCAGAGAGTATTTCACAATTGAAATTTATTCACGAAATCTATCAATAAAAATGCGACCAACATTGTTATCTGCAATTAATGGACTTCTATACGGAATTTGGGAGTTATACTAAAAGAAAAAAAATCAGAAATGTTTGGCCGCAGTTTCGATGTTAATTGGGAAAAAACATTTTCGTGAGAACAAAATTACAAGTAAATATGCAAACTTTGGTAAGATTTTTACTATTTTCACATTGTTCTAATTTAATGTTGTTAAATACATTGTTCTAAATGGGGACGCATATTTGATAATAGTATTTGTATTGTTTGAATGGAATTTAAAAATGATGCAAAGTTAAGCAATGATTCTGTTTTAATATATAAATTTGTGATATAAAAATATATCGAAATTATTTCAACTTCATTTGTGTAATCAACTTTGATTTAACTTCTAATTTAAATCAATCATTCAGGATAAGAAATTCTGCCAAATCTAAGTATATTAGAACTGGTATACCCATCAAAGGTTATAACGCTTCTTAATTGTAACTTATTTTGAACAACTTTAAGTGGAAAACTTATTTACCAAATATTTTCTTTACTACTTTTATATAATTATAGAAATTCATACCTATAATACATCGTAGTGATGTGACAGTTAGAGATGAATGTATTAATTATAAATTGTTTTTTACTTGAAATTTTTACTCTTTATATGTAAATATTATATATTATATCAATAGTAAAAATCCCTTTTGCGGTTCTCACAGACTACGAATCTTAACATGTGAGGTGTTAAAAAAAGAGAATTTGCCGTAGCAGTGACGAATCGTACTTTTGTCTCATGAATATTAACGTTTTTTTTTTAAAACTTTTTAAAATAATTAGTTTAACCTACATCTACAAAACATCAAACTGCTATAAATCAAAAAATTCTTTATTAATATATATAACAGATATTTATATATAATTTATTTAATTATGAGGTCCATAAAGATAACAATAGAGGGTGAATGTGGTTGTGAATCTGTAGGTAAATATTTTCGAAAGAACAAGTAACGATAATATATTTCAATAATATTGAATATTGTAAGTAGACAGTGAATACAAAATGTTTTATAGATTAGAATAGTTTTAGTTCCCTAAAATTAGTAAGATGAAGTTGATCGCAGATATTTCAGTGTGAAATATCTGCGATCAACTTCATCTTACTAATTTTACTCTTAAAAAAATTAGCATTGAAGTTGATCGCAGATATTTCAGTGTGAAATGTACACACTGAAATATCTGCGATCAAATCAATGATAATTTTTCTTAGAGATTTAATGCGTAATACATTGTTTAAATGCATAATTAAAGTATGATTTCAAATAGAATGCACTATTTTTTATTATTCGAATAATTTATTTTATTAAAAATTAAGCATTGTTTATTCATTTTAAATATTATAGTAAAATTAAAAATAACCTATTTATTAAAGACATTTAGAATTATGCTAAAGTGAGTATTCATCTCCCCATACGTCTAAAATTCGTATTTATTAAGTAGTTTTGTCATTTTCATTACATAAATGCACAAATTTTATTGAAATAATACAAAACTACTTTTATTGAATAACAATATAATAATATACTAATTTTTATAAAAATATTAAATTTTTAATGGTTAATTAATTTCAATTGATTACTTAATATTTAAATAAATTAAGATAAAAATAGTCGAACAAATTTACATAAAATGATAATTTTGTTATTAAATCCATCATACTCAAGAAAAGTAGGAATTCGTTTTAAACTACAAGCCTTATATTTTAGCCCGGATTTATTTAAGTTTTAATTTTATCCAATAATTCAAATATATGTATCAAAGCGCTCACCCGATAGAAGGAGGTATTGTATCCTTTTCAAATTCGCCGAATGTCCGTATATTTCCATAGCTGAAACCAAAGACACAATCTGGGACACTTTCTAAACGAAACTGAAACTAAACGTTCGCTCGACAATCAATCTTTCACATGACTGTATTACCCGATATAATCCAATGCAATGTTGAGCCGAAAGCTCATAGTCATCAAATTAACATGCTGCCTATGCATGATGGGCAGTGACAAACCACGGAAAAAATCAAATCAAAAAGAATAGCATGAGCTAAGTGATTGTTTGTAGCAGCTAGCGATTAGAAATTCGGAATGCAACTGGACTAAGAAACGCGCGCTGAAAGAAAAACGCTTGAAGAAACAAGAATGGAGAAAATTCCCTATATGGATGACCGGAAAATCCCTAAAGCCTGATCACGGAATTTTTGATCTCGGACACTGTGATTGTCCTTGCAAGAGAGAGAACATCAAAAGCGAGATTGTTCTTTTTCTTCCGTTCGTTAAAATGAAAAGAAGTTGCTCTATTTCACGAAAGACTACATCCCGGTTATTTTAAGCAGCTAACTTGTCTATACTAGGAGAAGTAAAATGGTTTATGGCTTTGGCGCTTTCATCTACAAACAGAGAAGAAATTTATGTTTGTAGGAATGCGTTTGCTGAGTCATATCTATATTTATGGACAACCATGGCGATTGCTTGTGTGAGTTTATTAGTAGCTCTAATCGTCACACTTGAATAAATCGGATTAAAAAGATTTTCAATACACTTTACAGCATAAACTTAAACAGATTTATTGATCTTTGCCTTTTCAGCGTTTTACGGTATTGAAATATTCTGAACATTTATGAAAAAAAATAAAAATTATCAGAAAATAAACTTCAGTTAAGTTGAGCTTCTTTACAGAAGAAGAAGAAAGTGATTATACTTATTCTTCTTAAAGCAGTATTCGATTTTATAAGTAGATGGTAGTTATAATTAATCAATAATAGTTATGTTGGAATTCGGATTCTATATAATTATAAATTCCTTTGCAAAAAGTGAAATTGATTCTGGATTTTTCATTTTGAGGATAAATAAAATGTTTTTTTTAAATACTAACTTTAACATTTTTTTTCAACTATAGAGGAATTTTTATATTTAGTTTATATATCAAAGTTTTAGTTAGAAATTATGCATATTCTTTCCATTGTTAATTATTGTTATAATATATTTATTTCTTGACAAACTAAACTTATTTTTGGTTTGTTAATTGAAATAGATTTATAATAATGTAGTATATAATTTTCTGCTTTGTATAAAAATTATGCAAAACATGTTACAAGTCTTATTTATACAATCTTCATTTACAATTTCACTCCATATATTTATATTATATTAATTTTATACCAGATTAACATAAAAAAAATTAAGGACACTTTATATTTTATTATTTTTTCTTTTACATTACGTGTATAAGATTTTAATTTAAATTTATGTTAAAGTACATTTGTTAGCTTTATTTTGAAATATTTTGATTAATGATTTATAATTCTTATATGTATTATGTTCGATTTGATATTTCGTTTTGTATTTCTTGAGTTTCGCGTTTATAGAAAACTAGCATAATTGTAATTTATTTTAGTATGTGTTCTATTTATTTTACAAATCTCAAATAGCACACACTAAATATTATTTGTAAAAAAAAATGGGGGAAGGAGATGAATTTACAAATAACAAAACTTACAAAACAAGATCTGACAGTTTATTAGAGTGATAGTAGTAGTTTTTGTAATAAAATAAAGAGCAGAAATGTTGAAAAGGTGCGCCAAAAGAATGGGAAGTAAGCTAATTGAGTTGTAATAACTCAGCAATCGACATTAAATAATGTGGAAAAACATCTTCTGAAAAACTATTTTAAGTTTGTCAGGTCGCTTTGTTAAGATAGCTTGAACAGAAGCTGATATTAGCAATATTAAATCACATTGCTCATTTTTGAGCAAGTACGATTACTTAAATTTGAGTGCGTCATAGGTCATGCACGATGCAATTGTACTCAAATATAACCGAGTTTGTTCAGGTACTAATTTTTAAGCATCTTTTTTACAGTGGTTACAAACATTAGATAGACAAGAAAAAGCGATTGCTGTATTAATATATAAAAAAAATCTCTGTCGTCAATAATTTCTCTTTGCATGCATCTGACTAAAAAGTAAAATTTCGACAAGGATTTTAAAGTATTTTTTTTCACCTTAATGTCCATGTGCTTCGAGTACATCGATGAGTGATATATCCCATCAGTTAAGAGCGTTAAAAGCGGTCAATGCACCTTACGAAACTGTAAACAGAAGAGCTTAAAAACAAATCAAAACATTAAATAGGAATGTCTAAAAATAATTATTGACATTAGTTCATTTAAATATTAATAAATTATTAATTCATCCACGTTCAAATTATTGTAGTACTTGAACATTTTATGTGTGTGACCAAAATATTATTCAATTAGTATTCAGTAATACTGTTCCAAAATGATGCAATCAGAATCAGTATCACATAAAGTGATTACAATGCTTTTCATTACATGTAATTGTTAACTGCTGAATAGTCATTTAATGAGCATTCAGCCGTTAAAATTACATGCAATGAAAAGCATTGTAATCACTTTATATAATACCGATTCTGATTGCATCATTTTGGAACAGTATTATTGAATACTAATTGAATAATATTTTAATCATTGAATAACCATTTAGTAATCACTGAATAATCATTTATTAATCACTGAATAATCATTTAATAATCACTGAATAATCTTTTAATGATTATTCATCAATGTAAGTATATTGATTGCAATCAGTTGTAATATACAGGCAATTTTATGTAAACATTTTAATTGCAATGTGTAGAAAATAAACTTTAATTTATACGTCAATTTTTAAATTTACATCTGCTCTATTAGTTAGGCAGGTTGGTTGCCAAGTAGTGCCAGAGATAAGAGTTTGCCACGTGCTTTGGTTATAAAGTGGAATGACATTCGATTCTTTATTTATAACCAATCGAACTAGTGTGTCTCGTGTTAGTTAATTTTCGAATTTTTGTGACTTACCCCACTTGGTAGACAGCCCGCTCAATTAATATATATAATTTAACTAATTGAAGTACCCGGCATTTCCTAAATACCTAATAATAGCATTTTTTCAATTTTTTTTCTGAATTTTTTTTTGATTTTTATGAAATATTTTTGGGATACCGAGGAATCGCCCTCCCTCATTGATTTTATTAAACCAAAATAAATGACTCAAAATAGGTGACAAATCAGAGTAAAAATTATGTCCTAATCATAAAATATTTAAAGGAAATATGAGAAGTAATAAAAGTGAGTTAGGATAACTCATTTCATTTTTAGCATATCGACACAAAATAAAGTAGAAAAACTTTTTCTAGACTACTTTTCTAAACCTCAAATCTTTTCAATTGGCCAAACACATGCTGAGATTAGCGTGCACAAAATTTTACATTTATATAAACTGGAAAAATAGCTAGAATTTTTTTTATAGTCTCATACTCATCTTCTAATAAAATATCGAAATAAAAATAAAAACTTTTTCGAAGACGATATTACGAGTTTATCGTCTCTTTAAAATCAAATAATTAATTTCCGAGATTTAAACAATCAATCCCCTTATCTCGCTATTGTAATTTTATTTGTGTAGATTATCGTTATATACAAAGTAAACTCGCTTCTAGTAGTGTTTAGCAGAAAGATTTAACTTAGACTGCCAATAGAAAAAAAAAATTGTTAAGGAATAACTTTCAAGGACCACATAACATTCAATCAACTTAAAGACACTTACCCTTTTTAGAAAGGGATTTTAACTTTCAAAAGAGGGATATTTTTTGAACGTGAACAACAACCATTTACTGTAAAAGTGGAACGCACAAGGTAAGCAGGTTTCGAAAAGCGGGAACCCAAAAAGTAAATAAGCCTTTCTTATTTTTTTTACACTTGTGTTGATTTATTTCTAGGATTTAAAACACCCGATTATATAATTTGTAGAATAAGAACATTCATTTTTCTTCTTATTAGATATGAAAAGTAATGCTTAGATTGTGCATGTTTTTGTTACACTTATTTCTTCGAATCACGCTTGTGTTAGTTTTCTTTGTGTCTTTAAATGTGTTGCATAAGATTCAAAATATGAGTTATTCACTATGGGTCATTTTATAATAACAGCTGAGACTAAACTGTAAATATTTCTTTCATAAAATAGTTTTAAAAACTGTCAATGGTTTGTTTATTTTTAGTGTTCCAAACAAAAAAAAGGGGGAAAAGACCAATTATATGACCAATTATACATTACTTTCATGTGGGTTTGCGGCCAATTTTAAACCTAATAAAGTTGTATAAATAGACAGGGAATACACGATTTGTACGAAATTTGACATTACCAGTCTACACAAAAAATTAAGACAAAGTTCAAGTAAAATTTAGTTTTTAAAATTTCACTGTAATTTCAAATTATATAATTTTTCTTATTATATTTAAATTTGTGGTGTTGAATGAGTGCTTTTGGTAAAAAATATTTTAAATATATAAAACATACAAGAATCGCTATAAATTTTAAACATTAGAAAAAATATTTTCCTTCCAGTTTTTAAACCCATTCAACTTAATAGTTTAACAAAAATGTTAAAAAGTTCACGGTCATAATAAATTTTCAGGATAATTAATTGGGTTTACTTAAATTTCTGAGTTATGTATTTTTTTATATGGAAGATCATCACATAATTTTTATTTAATATTTATCTCAATATGAATATTTAAAAAAAAAATAATCGAATATTGAACAATGACTGCGATTATTAAACTTTCGTTGAACAGGTTTTGTTTGAAAATGCTTCTGACTAAGCTTGAAATTGTGCGGATATTGCACGAGCATTTTGCAGTTTGAAACCAGTGGACTCTAGATAGAAACTATCTAGGAAGGTTACAATAAGTTACAAAAATCAATGTTCCCTATATAAACTATTTTTTTCATGTTCACTGTCTGAAAATCTGCCAAAGTTGGATTGGAATATTGTTGTTTTGGAAAAGAAATTGAAAGAAACTTTTCGGAACGGGAAAGGAAAAAAAATTATGCTACATTTTTCATCATTAGACATTTGTTAATAAAGATTTTCTCTACATTTTTCCATAGAAAAAGGTTTTTTTTTCTACAACTCTCTGGTGGGGATTAAATAAAAAGTTAAGGAGGGGACAATTTTTGCAGGCCCACTTGGGGCTATTAGCTCAGAGATATATTATAAATGTTCCACCAAAACATTTACGGTGATTCTAGAAATGAATATATATATTTAAAAAGAATAAATATGTATAAGAAACTTGTAAAAAGTATTTAAGCGATATAATGTAAAGCAAAAATGTATCTTGCATAAGTAATTGTTTAATAACTGTCACAATTTCGAAATTTGAGGGGAATTATTTGCCACTTCTTGATATTTGGTAGATTGCAAAGAAAGACAAAGTCCATTTTTTTTTGTCGTTTGAGTTATCGATATCTAGGATACAGTTTCAATTAAACCTTCCGTGTATCATTATTGGAATTGAGCCACAATGTGGGAAATCTATTTTCCGGTTTGAAAGCGAGTCGTTCTTCAACTTCATAGGTCATATGTTATGCCACTAGTAATTTGAGCACCTGGGGCGTCTACTTACTTGAGTTGAGCCTTCGGAGCTCCAGGACATTTCTATTAGGTCTTTTCTACAGCTACGGGTCTTTTTTTATAAGGGGTCAAGGATTTTTCTTTTGTCGGGGATACTACAATAGACGTGCAGTGCTTAATTCTTCATCAGCCTCCCAACTACAAGTCACATGCCACTCGGTAAACTTTCATATTCAAACGGCAACTTCAACTTCATAAGTGCTGTGGCATATGTGAGTCCCTGTAGCGCAGGGGATAGCGCGTTGGACTTCTAATCCACAGGTCCCGGATTCGAATCCCGGCAGGGATGTGAGATGTGTCACTTGTAATGCATGATCTTTTCATTATTAACTTTTAGAGCAGATTATTTCTTAAAATTGAACTAGGTAACTTTCGTATTCAAACGACAACTTCAACTTCATAAGTGCTGTGGCATATGTGAGTCCCTGTAGCGCAGTGGATAGCGCGTTGGACTTCTAATCTAAAGGTCCCGGGATCGAATCCCGGCAGGGATGTGAGATGTGTCACTTGTAATGTATGATCTTTTCATTATGAAATTTTAGAACAGATTGTTTCTTAAAATTGAACTAGGTAAACTTTCGTATTCAAACGACAACTTCAACTTCATAAGTGCTGTGGCATATGTGAGTATCTGTAGCACAGTGGATAGCGCGTTGGACTTCTAATCCAAAGGTCCCGGGTTCGAATCCCGGCAGGGATGTGAGATGTGTCACTTGTAATGTATGATCTTTTCATTATGAAATTTTAGAACAGATTGTTTCTTAAAATTGAACTAGGTAAACTTTCATATTCAAACGACAACTTCTTAAGTGCTGTGGCATATGTGAGTCCATGTAGCGCAGTGGATAGCGCGTTGGACTTCTAATCCAAAGGTCCCGGGTTCGAATCCCGGCAAGGATGTGAGATGTGTCTCTTGTAATGTATGATCTTTTCATTATTAAATTTTAGAACAGGTTATTTCTTAAAATTGAACTAGGTAACTTTCGTATTCAAACGACAACTTCAACTTCATAAGTGCTGTGGTATATGTGAGTCCCTGTAGCGCAGTGGATAACGCGTTGGACTTCTAATCCAAAGGTCCCGGGTTCGAATCCCGGCAGGGATGTGAGATGTGTCACTTGTAATGTATGATCTTTTCATTATTAAATTTTAGAACAGATTGTTTCTTAAAATTGAACTAGGTAACTTTCGTATTCAAACGACAACTTCATAAGTGCTGTGGTGTATGTGAGTCCCTGTAGCGCAGTGGATAGCGCGTTGGACTTCTAATCTAAAGGTCCCGGGTTCGAATCCCGGCAGGGATGTGAGATGTGTCACTTGTAATGCATGATATTTTCATTATTAACTTTTAGAACAGATTATTTCTTAAAATTGAGCTAGGTAACTTTCGTATTCAAACGACAACTTCAACTTCATAAGTGCTGTGGCATATGTGAGTCCCTGTAGCGCAGTGGATAGCGCGTTGGACTTCTAATCCAAAGGTCCCGGGTTCGAATCCCGGCAAGGATGTGAGATGTGTCTCTTGTAATGTATGATCTTTTCATTATTAAATTTTAGAACAGGTTATTTCTTAAAATTGAACTAGGTAACTTTCGTATTCAAACGACAACTTCAACTTCATAAGTGCTGTGGTATATGTGAGTCCCTGTAGCGCAGTGGATAGCGCGTTGGACTTCTAATCCAAAGGTCCCGGGTTCGAATCCCGGCGGGGATGTGAGATGTGTCACTTGTAATGTATGATCTTTTCATTATTAAATTTTAGAACAGATTGTTTCTTAAAATTGAACTAGGTAAACTTTCATATTCAAACGACAACTTCAACTTCATAAGTGCTGTGGTATATGTGAGTCCCTGTAGCGCACTGGATAGAGCGTTGTACTTCTAATCCAAAGGTCCCGGGTTCTAATTCAAAGGTCCCGGGTTCGAATCCCGTCAGAAATGTGTATCTTGTAATGTATGATCTTTTCATTATTAAATTTTAGAACAGATTGTTTCTTAAAATTGAACTAGGTAAACTTTCATATTCAAACGACAACTTCAACTTCATAAGTGCTGTGGCATATGTGAGTCCCTGTAGCGCAGTGGATAGCGCGTTGGACTTCTAATCCAAAGATCCCGGTTTCGAATCCCGGCAGGGATGTGAGATGTGTCACTTGTAATGCACGATATTTTCATTATTAACTTTTAGAGCAGATTATTTCTTAAAATTGAACTAGGTAACTTTCGTATTCAAACGACAACTTCAACTTCATAAGTGTTGTGGCATATGTGAGTCCCTGTAGCGCAGTGGATAGCGCGTTGGACTTCTAATCCAAAGGTCCCGGGATCGAATCCCGGCAGGGATGTGAGATGTGTCACTTGTAATGTATGATCTTTTCATTATTAAATTTTAGAACAGATTGTTTCTTAAAATTGAACTAGGTAAACTTTCATATTCAAACGACAACTTCAACTTCATAAGTGCTGTGGCATATGTGAGTCTTTGTAGCGCAGTGGATAGCGCGTTGGACTTCTAATCCAAATGTCCCGGGTTCGAATCCCGGCAGGGATGTGAGATGTGTCACTTATGCATGATCTTTTCATTATTAAATTTTAGAACAGGTTATTTCTTAAAATTGAACTAGGTAACTTTCGTATTCAAACGACAACTTCAACTTCATAAGTGCTGTGGTATATGTGAGTCCCTGTAGCGCAGTGGATAGAGCGTTGTACTTCTAATCCAAAGGTCCCGGGTTCGAATCCCGGCAGAGATGTGTCTCTTGTAATGTATGATCTTTTCATTATTAAATTTTAGAACAGATTGTTTCTTAAAATTGAACTAGGTAAACTTTCATATTCAAACGACAACTTCTTAAGTGCTGTGGCATATGTGAGTCCATGTAGCGCAGTGGATAGCGCGTTGGACTTCTAATCCAAAGGTCCCGGGTTCGAATCCCGGCAAGGATGTGAGATGTGTCTCTTGTAATGTATGATCTTTTCATTATTAAATTTTAGAACAGGTTATTTCTTAAAATTGAACTAGGTAACTTTCGTATTCAAACGACAACTTCAACTTCATAAGTGCTGTGGTATATGTGAGTCCCTGTAGCGCAGTGGATAACGCGTTGGACTTCTAATCCAAAGGTCCCGGGTTCGAATCCCGGCAGGGATGTGAGATGTGTCACTTGTAATGTATGATCTTTTCATTATTAAATTTTAGAACAGATTGTTTCTTAAAATTGAACTAGGTAACTTTCGTATTCAAACGACAACTTCATAAGTGCTGTGGTGTATGTGAGTCCCTGTAGCGCAGTGGATAGCGCGTTGGACTTCTAATCTAAAGGTCCCGGGTTCGAATCCCGGCAGGGATGTGAGATGTGTCACTTGTAATGCATGATATTTTCATTATTAACTTTTAGAACAGATTATTTCTTAAAATTGAGCTAGGTAACTTTCGTATTCAAACGACAACTTCAACTTCATAAGTGCTGTGGCATATGTGAGTCCCTGTAGCGCAGTGGATAGCGCGTTGGACTTCTAATCCAAAGGTCCCGGGTTCGAATCCCGGCAAGGATGTGAGATGTGTCTCTTGTAATGTATGATCTTTTCATTATTAAATTTTAGAACAGGTTATTTCTTAAAATTGAACTAGGTAACTTTCGTATTCAAACGACAACTTCAACTTCATAAGTGCTGTGGTATATGTGAGTCCCTGTAGCGCAGTGGATAGCGCGTTGGACTTCTAATCCAAAGGTCCCGGGTTCGAATCCCGGCGGGGATGTGAGATGTGTCACTTGTAATGTATGATCTTTTCATTATTAAATTTTAGAACAGATTGTTTCTTAAAATTGAACTAGGTAAACTTTCATATTCAAACGACAACTTCAACTTCATAAGTGCTGTGGTATATGTGAGTCCCTGTAGCGCACTGGATAGAGCGTTGTACTTCTAATCCAAAGGTCCCGGGTTCTAATTCAAAGGTCCCGGGTTCGAATCCCGTCAGAAATGTGTATCTTGTAATGTATGATCTTTTCATTATTAAATTTTAGAACAGATTGTTTCTTAAAATTGAACTAGGTAAACTTTCATATTCAAACGACAACTTCAACTTCATAAGTGCTGTGGCATATGTGAGTCCCTGTAGCGCAGTGGATAGCGCGTTGGACTTCTAATCCAAAGATCCCGGTTTCGAATCCCGGCAGGGATGTGAGATGTGTCACTTGTAATGCACGATATTTTCATTATTAACTTTTAGAGCAGATTATTTCTTAAAATTGAACTAGGTAACTTTCGTATTCAAACGACAACTTCAACTTCATAAGTGTTGTGGCATATGTGAGTCCCTGTAGCGCAGTGGATAGCGCGTTGGACTTCTAATCCAAAGGTCCCGGGATCGAATCCCGGCAGGGATGTGAGATGTGTCACTTGTAATGTATGATCTTTTCATTATTAAATTTTAGAACAGATTGTTTCTTAAAATTGAACTAGGTAAACTTTCATATTCAAACGACAACTTCAACTTCATAAGTGCTGTGGCATATGTGAGTCTTTGTAGCGCAGTGGATAGCGCGTTGGACTTCTAATCCAAATGTCCCGGGTTCGAATCCCGGCAGGGATGTGAGATGTGTCACGTATGCATGATCTTTTCATTATTAAATTTTAGAACAGGTTATTTCTTAAAATTGAACTAGGTAACTTTCGTATTCAAACGACAACTTCAACTTCATAAGTGCTGTGGTATATGTGAGTCCCTGTAGCGCAGTGGATAGAGCGTTGTACTTCTAATCCAAAGGTCCCGGGTTCGAATCCCGGCAGAGATGTGTCTCTTGTAATGTATGATCTTTTCATTATTAAATTTTAGAACAGATTGTTTCTTAAATTTAAACTATGTAAACTTTCATATTCAAACGACAACTTCAACTTCGTAAGTGCTGTGGCATATGTGAGTCCTTGTAGCGCAGTGGATAGCGCGTTGGACTTCTTATCCAAAGGTCCCGGGTTCGAATCCCGGCAGGGATGTGAGATATGTCTTTTGTAATGTATGATCTTTTCATTATTAAATTTTAGAACAGGTTATTTCTTAAAATTGAACTAGGTAACTTTCGTATTCAAACGACAACTTTAACTTCATAAGTGCTGTGGTATATGTGAGTCCCTGTAGCGCAGTGGATAGCGCGTTGGACTTCTAATCCAAAGGTCCCGGGTTCGAATCCCGGCAGGGATGTGAGATGTGCCACTTGTAATGTATGATCTTTTCATTATTAAATTTTAGAACAGATTGTTTCTTAAAATTGAACTAGGTAACTTTCGTATTCAAACGACAACTTCAACTTCATAAGTGCTGTGGCATATGTTAGTCCCTGTAGCGCACTGGATAGCGCGTTGGACTTCTAATCCAAAGGTCCCGGGTTCGAATCCCGGCAGGGATGTGAGATGTGTCACTTGTAATGCATGATATTTTCATTATTAACTTTTAGAACAGATTATTTCTTAAAATTGAGCTAGGTAACTTTCGTATTCAAACGACAACTTCAACTTCATAAGTGCTGTGGCATATGTGAGTCCATGTAGCGCAGTCGATAGCGCGGTGGACTTCTAATCGAAAGGTCCCGGGTTCAAATCCCGGCAGGGATGTGAGATGCGTCGCTTGTAATGTATGATCTTTTCATTATTAAATTTTAGAAAAGATTGTTTCTTAAAATTGAACTGGGTAAACTTTCATATTCAAGCGACAACTTCAACTTCATAAGTGCTGTGGCATATGTGAGTCCCTGTAGCGCAGTGGATAGCGCGTTGGACTTCTAATCCAAAGGTCCCGGGTTCGAATCCCGGCAGGGATGTGAGATGTGTCACTTGTAATGTATGATCTTTTCATTATTAAATTTTAGAACAGATTGTTTCTTAAAATTGAACTAGGTAAACTTTCATATTCAAACGACAACTTCAACTTCATAAGTGTTGTGGCATATGTGAGTCCCTGTAGCGCAGTGGATAGCGCGTTGGACTTCTAATCCAAAGGTCCCGGGTTCGAATCCCGGCAGGGATGTGAGATGTGTCACTTGTAATGTATGATCTTTTCATTATTAAATTTTAGAAAAGATTGTTTCTTAAAATTGAACTGGGTAAACTTTCATATTCAAGCGACAACTTCAACTTCATAAGTGCTGTGGCATATGTGAGTCCCTGTAGCGCAGTGGATAGCGCGTTGGACTTCTAATCCAAAGTTCCCGGGTTCGAATCCCGGCAGGGATGTGAGATGTGTCACTTGTAATGTATGATCTTTTCATTATTAACTTTTAGAACAGATTGTTTCTTAAAATTGAACTAGGTAAACTTTCATATTCAAACGACAACTTCAACTTCGTAAGTGCTGTGGCATATGTGAGTCCCTGTAGCGCAGTGGATAGCGCGTTGGACTTCTAATCCAAAGGTCCCGGGTTCGAATCCCGGCAGGGATGTGAGATGTGTCACTTGTAATGTATGATCTTTTCATTAATAACTTTTAGAACAGATTGTTTCTTAAAATTGAACTAGGTAAACTTTCATATTCAAACGACAACTTCAACTTCTTAAGTGCTGTGGCATATGTGAGTCCCTTTAGCGCAGTGGATAGCGCGTTGGGCTTCTAATCCAAAGGTCCCGGGTTCGAATCCCAGCAAGGATGTGAGATGTGTCTCTTGAAATGTATGATCTTTTCATTATTAAATTTTAGAACAGGTTATTTCTTAAAATTGAACTAGGTAACTTTCGTATTCAAACGACAACTTCAACTTCATAAGTGCTGTGGTATATGTGAGTCCCTGTAGCGCAGTGGATAGCGCGTTGGACTTCTAATCCAAAGGTCCCGGGTTCGAATCCCGGCAGGGATGTAAGATGTGTCACTTGTAATGTATGATCTTTTCATTATTAAATTTTAGAACAGATTGTTTCTTACAATTGAACTAGGTAAACTTTCATATTCAAACGACAACTTCAACTTCATAAGTGCTGTGGCATATGTGAGTCCCTGTAGCGCAGTGGATAGCGCGTTGGACTTCTAATCCAAATGTCCCGGGTTCGAATCCCGGCAGGGATGTGAGATGTGTCACTTGTAATGTATGATC
Organism: Troglohyphantes excavatus; assembly: GCA_963932185.1. Taxonomy (NCBI): domain Eukaryota; kingdom Metazoa; phylum Arthropoda; class Arachnida; order Araneae; family Linyphiidae; genus Troglohyphantes; species Troglohyphantes excavatus. The sequence continues at coordinate 48,031,383 of OZ010672.1, read as the reverse complement.
TTTTCATTATTAACTTTTAGAACAGATTGTTTCTTAAAATTGAACTAGGTAAACTTTCATATTCAAACGACAACTTCAACTTCATAAGTGCTGTGGCATATGTGAGTCCTTGTAGCGCAGTGGATAGCGCGTTGGACTTCTAATCCAAAGGTCCCGGGTTCGAATCCCGGCAGGGATGTGAGATGCGTCGCTTGTAATGTATGATCTTTTCATTATTAAATTATAAAACAGATTATTTCTTAAAATTGAACTAGGTAAACTTTCATATTCAAACGACAACTTCAACTTCATAAGTGCTGTGGAGTATGTGAGTCCCTGTAGCGCAGTGGATAGCGAGTTGAACTTCTATTCCAAAGGTCCCGGGTTCGAATCCCGGCAGGGATGTGAGATGTGTCACTTATGCATGATCTTTTCATTATTAAATTTTCGAACAGGTTATTTCTTAAAATTGAACTAGGTAACTTTCGTATTCAAACGACAACTTCAACTTCATAAGTGCTGTGGTATATGTGAGTCCCTGTAGCGCAGTGGATAGAGCGTTGTACTTCTAATCCAAAGGTCCCGGGTTCGAATCCCGGCAGAGATGTGTCTCTTGTAATGTATGATCTTTTCATTATTAAATTTTAGAACAGATTGTTTCTTAAAATTGAACTAGGTAAACTTACATATTCAAACGACAACTTCAACTTCATAAGTGCTGTGGCATATGTGAGTCCCTGTAGCGCAGTGGATAGCGCGTTGGACTTCTAATCCAAAGGTCCCGGGTTCGAATCCCGGCAAGGATGTGAGATGTGTCTCTTGTAATGTATGATCTTTTCATTATTAAATTTTAGAACAGGTTATTTCTTAAAATTGAACTAGGTAACTTTCGTATTCAAACGACAACTTCAACTTCATAAGTGCTGTGGTATATGTGAGTCCCTGTAGCGCAGTGGATAACGCGTTGGACTTCTAATCCAAAGGTCCCGGGTTCGAATCCCGGCAGGGATGTGAGATGTGTCACTTGTAATGTATGATCTTTTCATTATTAAATTTTAGAACAGATTGTTTCTTAAAATTGAACTAGGTAACTTTCGTATTCAAACGACAACTTCATAAGTGCTGTGGTGTATGTGAGTCCCTGTAGCGCAGTGGATAGCGCGTTGGACTTCTAATCTAAAGGTCCCGGGTTCGAATCCCGGCAGGGATGTGAGATGTGTCACTTGTAATGCATGATATTTTCATTATTAACTTTTAGAACAGATTATTTCTTAAAATTGAGCTAGGTAACTTTCGTATTCAAACGACAACTTCAACTTCATAAGTGCTGTGGCATATGTGAGTCCCTGTAGCGCAGTGGATAGCGCGTTGGACTTCTAATCCAAAGGTCCCGGGTTCGAATCCCGGCAAGGATGTGAGATGTGTCTCTTGTAATGTATGATCTTTTCATTATTAAATTTTAGAACAGGTTATTTCTTAAAATTGAACTAGGTAACTTTCGTATTCAAACGACAACTTCAACTTCATAAGTGCTGTGGTATATGTGAGTCCCTGTAGCGCAGTGGATAGCGCGTTGGACTTCTAATCCAAAGGTCCCGGGTTCGAATCCCGGCGGGGATGTGAGATGTGTCACTTGTAATGTATGATCTTTTCATTATTAAATTTTAGAACAGATTGTTTCTTAAAATTGAACTAGGTAAACTTTCATATTCAAACGACAACTTCAACTTCATAAGTGCTGTGGTATATGTGAGTCCCTGTAGCGCACTGGATAGAGCGTTGTACTTCTAATCCAAAGGTCCCGGGTTCTAATTCAAAGGTCCCGGGTTCGAATCCCGTCAGAAATGTGTATCTTGTAATGTATGATCTTTTCATTATTAAATTTTAGAACAGATTGTTTCTTAAAATTGAACTAGGTAAACTTTCATATTCAAACGACAACTTCAACTTCATAAGTGCTGTGGCATATGTGAGTCCCTGTAGCGCAGTGGATAGCGCGTTGGACTTCTAATCCAAAGATCCCGGTTTCGAATCCCGGCAGGGATGTGAGATGTGTCACTTGTAATGCACGATATTTTCATTATTAACTTTTAGAGCAGATTATTTCTTAAAATTGAACTAGGTAACTTTCGTATTCAAACGACAACTTCAACTTCATAAGTGTTGTGGCATATGTGAGTCCCTGTAGCGCAGTGGATAGCGCGTTGGACTTCTAATCCAAAGGTCCCGGGATCGAATCCCGGCAGGGATGTGAGATGTGTCACTTGTAATGTATGATCTTTTCATTATTAAATTTTAGAACAGATTGTTTCTTAAAATTGAACTAGGTAAACTTTCATATTCAAACGACAACTTCAACTTCATAAGTGCTGTGGCATATGTGAGTCTTTGTAGCGCAGTGGATAGCGCGTTGGACTTCTAATCCAAATGTCCCGGGTTCGAATCCCGGCAGGGATGTGAGATGTGTCACTTATGCATGATCTTTTCATTATTAAATTTTAGAACAGGTTATTTCTTAAAATTGAACTAGGTAACTTTCGTATTCAAACGACAACTTCAACTTCATAAGTGCTGTGGTATATGTGAGTCCCTGTAGCGCAGTGGATAGAGCGTTGTACTTCTAATCCAAAGGTCCCGGGTTCGAATCCCGGCAGAGATGTGTCTCTTGTAATGTATGATCTTTTCATTATTAAATTTTAGAACAGATTGTTTCTTAAAATTGAACTAGGTAAACTTTCATATTCAAACGACAACTTCTTAAGTGCTGTGGCATATGTGAGTCCATGTAGCGCAGTGGATAGCGCGTTGGACTTCTAATCCAAAGGTCCCGGGTTCGAATCCCGGCAAGGATGTGAGATGTGTCTCTTGTAATGTATGATCTTTTCATTATTAAATTTTAGAACAGGTTATTTCTTAAAATTGAACTAGGTAACTTTCGTATTCAAACGACAACTTCAACTTCATAAGTGCTGTGGTATATGTGAGTCCCTGTAGCGCAGTGGATAACGCGTTGGACTTCTAATCCAAAGGTCCCGGGTTCGAATCCCGGCAGGGATGTGAGATGTGTCACTTGTAATGTATGATCTTTTCATTATTAAATTTTAGAACAGATTGTTTCTTAAAATTGAACTAGGTAACTTTCGTATTCAAACGACAACTTCATAAGTGCTGTGGTGTATGTGAGTCCCTGTAGCGCAGTGGATAGCGCGTTGGACTTCTAATCTAAAGGTCCCGGGTTCGAATCCCGGCAGGGATGTGAGATGTGTCACTTGTAATGCATGATATTTTCATTATTAACTTTTAGAACAGATTATTTCTTAAAATTGAGCTAGGTAACTTTCGTATTCAAACGACAACTTCAACTTCATAAGTGCTGTGGCATATGTGAGTCCCTGTAGCGCAGTGGATAGCGCGTTGGACTTCTAATCCAAAGGTCCCGGGTTCGAATCCCGGCAAGGATGTGAGATGTGTCTCTTGTAATGTATGATCTTTTCATTATTAAATTTTAGAACAGGTTATTTCTTAAAATTGAACTAGGTAACTTTCGTATTCAAACGACAACTTCAACTTCATAAGTGCTGTGGTATATGTGAGTCCCTGTAGCGCAGTGGATAGCGCGTTGGACTTCTAATCCAAAGGTCCCGGGTTCGAATCCCGGCGGGGATGTGAGATGTGTCACTTGTAATGTATGATCTTTTCATTATTAAATTTTAGAACAGATTGTTTCTTAAAATTGAACTAGGTAAACTTTCATATTCAAACGACAACTTCAACTTCATAAGTGCTGTGGTATATGTGAGTCCCTGTAGCGCACTGGATAGAGCGTTGTACTTCTAATCCAAAGGTCCCGGGTTCTAATTCAAAGGTCCCGGGTTCGAATCCCGTCAGAAATGTGTATCTTGTAATGTATGATCTTTTCATTATTAAATTTTAGAACAGATTGTTTCTTAAAATTGAACTAGGTAAACTTTCATATTCAAACGACAACTTCAACTTCATAAGTGCTGTGGCATATGTGAGTCCCTGTAGCGCAGTGGATAGCGCGTTGGACTTCTAATCCAAAGATCCCGGTTTCGAATCCCGGCAGGGATGTGAGATGTGTCACTTGTAATGCACGATATTTTCATTATTAACTTTTAGAGCAGATTATTTCTTAAAATTGAACTAGGTAACTTTCGTATTCAAACGACAACTTCAACTTCATAAGTGTTGTGGCATATGTGAGTCCCTGTAGCGCAGTGGATAGCGCGTTGGACTTCTAATCCAAAGGTCCCGGGATCGAATCCCGGCAGGGATGTGAGATGTGTCACTTGTAATGTATGATCTTTTCATTATTAAATTTTAGAACAGATTGTTTCTTAAAATTGAACTAGGTAAACTTTCATATTCAAACGACAACTTCAACTTCATAAGTGCTGTGGCATATGTGAGTCTTTGTAGCGCAGTGGATAGCGCGTTGGACTTCTAATCCAAATGTCCCGGGTTCGAATCCCGGCAGGGATGTGAGATGTGTCACGAATGCATGATCTTTTCATTATTAAATTTTAGAACAGGTTATTTCTTAAAATTGAACTAGGTAACTTTCGTATTCAAACGACAACTTCAACTTCATAAGTGCTGTGGTATATGTGAGTCCCTGTAGCGCAGTGGATAGAGCGTTGTACTTCTAATCCAAAGGTCCCGGGTTCGAATCCCGGCAGAGATGTGTCTCTTGTAATGTATGATCTTTTCATTATTAAATTTTAGAACAGATTGTTTCTTAAATTTAAACTATGTAAACTTTCATATTCAAACGACAACTTCAACTTCGTAAGTGCTGTGGCATATGTGAGTCCTTGTAGCGCAGTGGATAGCGCGTTGGACTTCTTATCCAAAGGTCCCGGGTTCGAATCCCGGCAGGGATGTGAGATATGTCTTTTGTAATGTATGATCTTTTCATTATTAAATTTTAGAACAGGTTATTTCTTAAAATTGAACTAGGTAACTTTCGTATTCAAACGACAACTTTAACTTCATAAGTGCTGTGGTATATGTGAGTCCCTGTAGCGCAGTGGATAGCGCGTTGGACTTCTAATCCAAAGGTCCCGGGTTCGAATCCCGGCAGGGATGTGAGATGTGCCACTTGTAATGTATGATCTTTTCATTATTAAATTTTAGAACAGATTGTTTCTTAAAATTGAACTAGGTAACTTTCGTATTCAAACGACAACTTCAACTTCATAAGTGCTGTGGCATATGTTAGTCCCTGTAGCGCACTGGATAGCGCGTTGGACTTCTAATCCAAAGGTCCCGGGTTCGAATCCCGGCAGGGATGTGAGATGTGTCACTTGTAATGCATGATATTTTCATTATTAACTTTTAGAACAGATTATTTCTTAAAATTGAGCTAGGTAACTTTCGTATTCAAACGACAACTTCAACTTCATAAGTGCTGTGGCATATGTGAGTCCATGTAGCGCAGTCGATAGCGCGGTGGACTTCTAATCGAAAGGTCCCGGGTTCAAATCCCGGCAGGGATGTGAGATGCGTCGCTTGTAATGTATGATCTTTTCATTATTAAATTTTAGAAAAGATTGTTTCTTAAAATTGAACTGGGTAAACTTTCATATTCAAGCGACAACTTCAACTTCATAAGTGCTGTGGCATATGTGAGTCCCTGTAGCTCAGTGGATAGCGCGTTGGACTTCTAATCCAAAGGTCCCGGGTTCGAATCCCGGCAGGGATGTGAGATGTGTCACTTGTAATGTATGATCTTTTCATTATTAAATTTTAGAACAGATTGTTTCTTAAAATTGAACTAGGTAAACTTTCATATTCAAACGACAACTTCAACTTCATAAGTGTTGTGGCATATGTGAGTCCCTGTAGCGCAGTGGATAGCGCGTTGGACTTCTAATCCAAAGGTCCCGGGTTCGAATCCCGGCAGGGATGTGAGATGTGTCACTTGTAATGTATGATCTTTTCATTATTAAATTTTAGAAAAGATTGTTTCTTAAAATTGAACTGGGTAAACTTTCATATTCAAGCGACAACTTCAACTTCATAAGTGCTGTGGCATATGTGAGTCCCTGTAGCGCAGTGGATAGCGCGTTGGACTTCTAATCCAAAGTTCCCGGGTTCGAATCCCGGCAGGGATGTGAGATGTGTCACTTGTAATGTATGATCTTTTCATTATTAACTTTTAGAACAGATTGTTTCTTAAAATTGAACTAGGTAAACTTTCATATTCAAACGACAACTTCAACTTCGTAAGTGCTGTGGCATATGTGAGTCCCTGTAGCGCAGTGGATAGCGCGTTGGACTTCTAATCCAAAGGTCCCGGGTTCGAATCCCGGCAGGGATGTGAGATGTGTCACTTGTAATGTATGATCTTTTCATTAATAACTTTTAGAACAGATTGTTTCTTAAAATTGAACTAGGTAAACTTTCATATTCAAACGACAACTTCAACTTCTTAAGTGCTGTGGCATATGTGAGTCCCTTTAGCGCAGTGGATAGCGCGTTGGGCTTCTAATCCAAAGGTCCCGGGTTCGAATCCCAGCAAGGATGTGAGATGTGTCTCTTGAAATGTATGATCTTTTCATTATTAAATTTTAGAACAGGTTATTTCTTAAAATTGAACTAGGTAACTTTCGTATTCAAACGACAACTTCAACTTCATAAGTGCTGTGGTATATGTAAGTCCCTGTAGCGCAGTGGATAGCGCGTTGGACTTCTAATCCAAAGGTCCCGGGTTCGAATCCCGGCAGGGATGTAAGATGTGTCACTTGTAATGTATGATCTTTTCATTATTAAATTTTAGAACAGATTGTTTCTTACAATTGAACTAGGTAAACTTTCATATTCAAACGACAACTTCAACTTCATAAGTGCTGTGGCATATGTGAGTCCCTGTAGCGCAGTGGATAGCGCGTTGGACTTCTAATCCAAATGTCCCGGGTTCGAATCCCGGCAGGGATGTGAGATGTGTCACTTGTAATGTATGATCTTTTCATTATTAACTTTTAGAACAGATTGTTTCTTAAAATTGAACTAGGTAAACTTTCATATTCAAACGACAACTTCAACTTCATAAGTGCTGTGGCATATGTGAGTCCTTGTAGCGCAGTGGATAGCGCGTTGGACTTCTAATCCAAAGGTCCCGGGTTCGAATCCCGGCAGGGATGTGAGATGCGTCGCTTGTAATGTATGATCTTTTCATTATTAAATTATAAAACAGATTATTTCTTAAAATTGAACTAGGTAAACTTTCATATTCAAACGACAACTTCAACTTCATAAGTGCTGTGGAGTATGTGAGTCCCTGTAGCGCAGTGGATAGCGAGTTGAACTTCTATTCCAAAGGTCCCGGGTTCGAATCCCGGCAGGGATGTGAGATGTGTCACTTATGCATGATCTTTTCATTATTAAATTTTCGAACAGGTTATTTCTTAAAATTGAACTAGGTAACTTTCGTATTCAAACGACAACTTCAACTTCATAAGTGCTGTGGTATATGTGAGTCCCTGTAGCGCAGTGGATAGAGCGTTGTACTTCTAATCCAAAGGTCCCGGGTTCGAATCCCGGCAGAGATGTGTCTCTTGTAATGTATGATCTTTTCATTATTAAATTTTAGAACAGATTGTTTCTTAAAATTGAACTAGGTAAACTTACATATTCAAACGACAACTTCAACTTCATAAGTGCTGTGGCATATGTGAGTCCCTGTAGCGCAGTGGATAGCGCGTTGGACTTCTAATCCAAAGGTCCCGGGTTCGAATCCCGGCAAGGATGTGAGATGTGTCTCTTGTAATGTATGATCTTTTCATTATTAAATTTTAGAACAGGTTATTTCTTAAAATTGAACTAGGTAACTTTCGTATTCAAACGACAACTTCAACTTCATAAGTGCTGTGGTATATGTGAGTCCCTGTAGCGCAGTGGATAGAGCGTTGTACTTCTAATCCAAAGGTCCCGGGTTCGAATCCCGGCAGAGATGTGTCTCTTGTAATGTATGATCTTTTCATTATTAAATTTTAGAACAGATTGTTTCTTAAAATTGAACTAGGTAAACTTTCATATTCAAACGACAACTTCTTAAGTGCTGTGGCATATGTGAGTCCATGTAGCGCAGTGGATAGCGCGTTGGACTTCTAATCCAAAGGTCCCGGGTTCGAATCCCGGCAAGGATGTGAGATGTGTCTCTTGTAATGTATGATCTTTTCATTATTAAATTTTAGAACAGGTTATTTCTTAAAATTGAACTAGGTAACTTTCGTATTCAAACGACAACTTCAACTTCATAAGTGCTGTGGTATATGTGAGTCCCTGTAGCGCAGTGGATAACGCGTTGGACTTCTAATCCAAAGGTCCCGGGTTCGAATCCCGGCAGGGATGTGAGATGTGTCACTTGTAATGTATGATCTTTTCATTATTAAATTTTAGAACAGATTGTTTCTTAAAATTGAACTAGGTAACTTTCGTATTCAAACGACAACTTCATAAGTGCTGTGGTGTATGTGAGTCCCTGTAGCGCAGTGGATAGCGCGTTGGACTTCTAATCTAAAGGTCCCGGGTTCGAATCCCGGCAGGGATGTGAGATGTGTCACTTGTAATGCATGATATTTTCATTATTAACTTTTAGAACAGATTATTTCTTAAAATTGAGCTAGGTAACTTTCGTATTCAAACGACAACTTCAACTTCATAAGTGCTGTGGCATATGTGAGTCCCTGTAGCGCAGTGGATAGCGCGTTGGACTTCTAATCCAAAGGTCCCGGGTTCGAATCCCGGCAAGGATGTGAGATGTGTCTCTTGTAATGTATGATCTTTTCATTATTAAATTTTAGAACAGGTTATTTCTTAAAATTGAACTAGGTAACTTTCGTATTCAAACGACAACTTCAACTTCATAAGTGCTGTGGTATATGTGAGTCCCTGTAGCGCAGTGGATAGCGCGTTGGACTTCTAATCCAAAGGTCCCGGGTTCGAATCCCGGCGGGGATGTGAGATGTGTCACTTGTAATGTATGATCTTTTCATTATTAAATTTTAGAACAGATTGTTTCTTAAAATTGAACTAGGTAAACTTTCATATTCAAACGACAACTTCAACTTCATAAGTGCTGTGGTATATGTGAGTCCCTGTAGCGCACTGGATAGAGCGTTGTACTTCTAATCCAAAGGTCCCGGGTTCTAATTCAAAGGTCCCGGGTTCGAATCCCGTCAGAAATGTGTATCTTGTAATGTATGATCTTTTCATTATTAAATTTTAGAACAGATTGTTTCTTAAAATTGAACTAGGTAAACTTTCATATTCAAACGACAACTTCAACTTCATAAGTGCTGTGGCATATGTGAGTCCCTGTAGCGCAGTGGATAGCGCGTTGGACTTCTAATCCAAAGATCCCGGTTTCGAATCCCGGCAGGGATGTGAGATGTGTCACTTGTAATGCACGATATTTTCATTATTAACTTTTAGAGCAGATTATTTCTTAAAATTGAACTAGGTAACTTTCGTATTCAAACGACAACTTCAACTTCATAAGTGTTGTGGCATATGTGAGTCCCTGTAGCGCAGTGGATAGCGCGTTGGACTTCTAATCCAAAGGTCCCGGGATCGAATCCCGGCAGGGATGTGAGATGTGTCACTTGTAATGTATGATCTTTTCATTATTAAATTTTAGAACAGATTGTTTCTTAAAATTGAACTAGGTAAACTTTCATATTCAAACGACAACTTCAACTTCATAAGTGCTGTGGCATATGTGAGTCTTTGTAGCGCAGTGGATAGCGCGTTGGACTTCTAATCCAAATGTCCCGGGTTCGAATCCCGGCAGGGATGTGAGATGTGTCACGAATGCATGATCTTTTCATTATTAAATTTTAGAACAGGTTATTTCTTAAAATTGAACTAGGTAACTTTCGTATTCAAACGACAACTTCAACTTCATAAGTGCTGTGGTATATGTGAGTCCCTGTAGCGCAGTGGATAGAGCGTTGTACTTCTAATCCAAAGGTCCCGGGTTCGAATCCCGGCAGAGATGTGTCTCTTGTAATGTATGATCTTTTCATTATTAAATTTTAGAACAGATTGTTTCTTAAATTTAAACTATGTAAACTTTCATATTCAAACGACAACTTCAACTTCGTAAGTGCTGTGGCATATGTGAGTCCTTGTAGCGCAGTGGATAGCGCGTTGGACTTCTTATCCAAAGGTCCCGGGTTCGAATCCCGGCAGGGATGTGAGATATGTCTTTTGTAATGTATGATCTTTTCATTATTAAATTTTAGAACAGGTTATTTCTTAAAATTGAACTAGGTAACTTTCGTATTCAAACGACAACTTTAACTTCATAAGTGCTGTGGTATATGTGAGTCCCTGTAGCGCAGTGGATAGCGCGTTGGACTTCTAATCCAAAGGTCCCGGGTTCGAATCCCGGCAGGGATGTGAGATGTGCCACTTGTAATGTATGATCTTTTCATTATTAAATTTTAGAACAGATTGTTTCTTAAAATTGAACTAGGTAACTTTCGTATTCAAACGACAACTTCAACTTCATAAGTGCTGTGGCATATGTTAGTCCCTGTAGCGCACTGGATAGCGCGTTGGACTTCTAATCCAAAGGTCCCGGGTTCGAATCCCGGCAGGGATGTGAGATGTGTCACTTGTAATGCATGATATTTTCATTATTAACTTTTAGAACAGATTATTTCTTAAAATTGAGCTAGGTAACTTTCGTATTCAAACGACAACTTCAACTTCATAAGTGCTGTGGCATATGTGAGTCCATGTAGCGCAGTCGATAGCGCGGTGGACTTCTAATCGAAAGGTCCCGGGTTCAAATCCCGGCAGGGATGTGAGATGCGTCGCTTGTAATGTATGATCTTTTCATTATTAAATTTTAGAAAAGATTGTTTCTTAAAATTGAACTGGGTAAACTTTCATATTCAAGCGACAACTTCAACTTCATAAGTGCTGTGGCATATGTGAGTCCCTGTAGCTCAGTGGATAGCGCGTTGGACTTCTAATCCAAAGGTCCCGGGTTCGAATCCCGGCAGGGATGTGAGATGTGTCACTTGTAATGTATGATCTTTTCATTATTAAATTTTAGAACAGATTGTTTCTTAAAATTGAACTAGGTAAACTTTCATATTCAAACGACAACTTCAACTTCATAAGTGTTGTGGCATATGTGAGTCCCTGTAGCGCAGTGGATAGCGCGTTGGACTTCTAATCCAAAGGTCCCGGGTTCGAATCCCGGCAGGGATGTGAGATGTGTCACTTGTAATGTATGATCTTTTCATTATTAAATTTTAGAAAAGATTGTTTCTTAAAATTGAACTGGGTAAACTTTCATATTCAAGCGACAACTTCAACTTCATAAGTGCTGTGGCATATGTGAGTCCCTGTAGCGCAGTGGATAGCGCGTTGGACTTCTAATCCAAAGTTCCCGGGTTCGAATCCCGGCAGGGATGTGAGATGTGTCACTTGTAATGTATGATCTTTTCATTATTAACTTTTAGAACAGATTGTTTCTTAAAATTGAACTAGGTAAACTTTCATATTCAAACGACAACTTCAACTTCGTAAGTGCTGTGGCATATGTGAGTCCCTGTAGCGCAGTGGATAGCGCGTTGGACTTCTAATCCAAAGGTCCCGGGTTCGAATCCCGGCAGGGATGTGAGATGTGTCACTTGTAATGTATGATCTTTTCATTAATAACTTTTAGAACAGATTGTTTCTTAAAATTGAACTAGGTAAACTTTCATATTCAAACGACAACTTCAACTTCTTAAGTGCTGTGGCATATGTGAGTCCCTTTAGCGCAGTGGATAGCGCGTTGGGCTTCTAATCCAAAGGTCCCGGGTTCGAATCCCAGCAAGGATGTGAGATGTGTCTCTTGAAATGTATGATCTTTTCATTATTAAATTTTAGAACAGGTTATTTCTTAAAATTGAACTAGGTAACTTTCGTATTCAAACGACAACTTCAACTTCATAAGTGCTGTGGTATATGTGAGTCCCTGTAGCGCAGTGGATAGCGCGTTGGACTTCTAATCCAAAGGTCCCGGGTTCGAATCCCGGCAGGGATGTAAGATGTGTCACTTGTAATGTATGATCTTTTCATTATTAAATTTTAGAACAGATTGTTTCTTACAATTGAACTAGGTAAACTTTCATATTCAAACGACAACTTCAACTTCATAAGTGCTGTGGCATATGTGAGTCCCTGTAGCGCAGTGGATAGCGCGTTGGACTTCTAATCCAAATGTCCCGGGTTCGAATCCCGGCAGGGATGTGAGATGTGTCACTTGTAATGTATGATCTTTTCATTATTAACTTTTAGAACAGATTGTTTCTTAAAATTGAACTAGGTAAACTTTCATATTCAAACGACAACTTCAACTTCATAAGTGCTGTGGCATATGTGAGTCCTTGTAGCGCAGTGGATAGCGCGTTGGACTTCTAATCCAAAGGTCCCGGGTTCGAATCCCGGCAGGGATGTGAGATGCGTCGCTTGTAATGTATGATCTTTTCATTATTAAATTATAAAACAGATTATTTCTTAAAATTGAACTAGGTAAACTTTCATATTCAAACGACAACTTCAACTTCATAAGTGCTGTGGAGTATGTGAGTCCCTGTAGCGCAGTGGATAGCGAGTTGAACTTCTATTCCAAAGGTCCCGGGTTCGAATCCCGGCAGGGATGTGAGATGTGTCACTTATGCATGATCTTTTCATTATTAAATTTTCGAACAGGTTATTTCTTAAAATTGAACTAGGTAACTTTCGTATTCAAACGACAACTTCAACTTCATAAGTGCTGTGGTATATGTGAGTCCCTGTAGCGCAGTGGATAGAGCGTTGTACTTCTAATCCAAAGGTCCCGGGTTCGAATCCCGGCAGAGATGTGTCTCTTGTAATGTATGATCTTTTCATTATTAAATTTTAGAACAGATTGTTTCTTAAAATTGAACTAGGTAAACTTACATATTCAAACGACAACTTCAACTTCATAAGTGCTGTGGCATATGTGAGTCCCTGTAGCGCAGTGGATAGCGCGTTGGACTTCTAATCCAAAGGTCCCGGGTTCGAATCCCGGCAAGGATGTGAGATGTGTCTCTTGTAATGTATGATCTTTTCATTATTAAATTTTAGAACAGGTTATTTCTTAAAATTGAACTAGGTAACTTTCGTATTCAAACGACAACTTCAACTTCATAAGTGCTGTGGTATATGTGAGTCCCTGTAGCGCAGTGGATAGCGCGTTGGACTTCTAATCCAAAGGTCCCGGGTTCGAATCCCAGCAGGGATGTGAGATGTGTCACTTGTAATGTATGATCTTTTCATTATTAAATTTTAGAACAGATTGTTTCTTAAAATTGAACTAGGTAAACTTTCATATTCAAACGACAACTTCAACTTCATAAGTGCTGTGGCATATGTGAGTCCCTGTAGCGCAGTGGATAGCGCGTTGGACTTCTAATCCAAAGATCCCGGTTTCGAATCCCGGCAGGGATGTGAGATGTGTCACTTGTAATGCACGATATTTTCATTATTAACTTTTAGAGCAGATTATTTCTTAAAATTGAACTAGGTAACTTTCGTATTCAAACGACAACTTCAACTTCATAAGTGCTGTGGCATATGTGAGTCCCTGTAGCGCAGTGGATAGCGCGTTGGACTTCTAATCCCAAAGGTCCCGGGATCGAATCCCGGCAGGGATGTGAGATGTGTCAATTGTAATGTATGATCTTTTCATTATGAAATTTTAGAACAGATTGTTTCTTAAAATTGAACTAGGTAAACTTTCGTATTCAAACGACAACTTCAACTTCATAAGTGCTGTGGCATATGTGAGTCCTTGTAGCGCAGTGGATAGCGCGTTGGACTTCTAATCCAAAGGTCCCGGGTTCGAATCCCGGCAGGGATGTGAGATGTGTCACTTGTAATGTATGATCTTTTCATTATTAAATTTTAGAACAGATTGTTTCTTAAAATTGAACTAGGTAAACTTTCATATTCAAACGACAACTTCAACTTCATAAGTGCTGTGGCATATGTGAGTCCTTGTAGCGCAGTGGATAGCGCGTTGGACTTCTAATCCAAATGTCCTGGGTTCGAATCCCGGCAGGGATGTGAGATGTGTCACTTATGCATGATCTTTTCATTATTAAATTTTAGAACAGGTTATTTCTTAAAATTGAACTAGGTAACTTTCGTATTCAAACGACAACTTCAACTTCATAAGTGCTGTGGTATATGTGAGTCCCTGTAGCGCAGTGGATAGAGCGTTGTACTTCTAATCCAAAGGTCCCGGGTTCGAATCCCGGCAGAGATGTGTCTCTTGTAATGTATGATCTTTTCATTATTAACTTTTAGAACAGATTGTTTCTTAAAATTGAACTAGGTAAACTTTCATATTCAAACGACAACTTCAACTTCGTAAGTGCTGTGGCATATGTGAGTCCCTGTAGCGCAGTGGATAGCGCGTTGGACTTCTAATCCAAAGGTCCCGGGTTCGAATCCCGGCAGGGATGTGAGATGTGTCACTTGTAATGTATGATCTTTTCATTATTAACTTTTAGAACAGATTGTTTCTTAAAATTGAACTAGGTAAACTTTCATATTCAAACGACAACTTCAACTTCGTAAGTGCTGTGGCATATGTGAGTCCCTGTAGCGCAGTGGATAGCGCGTTGGACTTCTAATCCAAAGGTCCCGGGTTCGAATCCCGGCAGGGATGTGAGATGTGTCACTTGTAATGTATGATCTTTTCATTAATAACTTTTAGAACAGATTGTTTCTTAAAATTGAACTAGGTAAACTTTCATATTCAAACGACAACTTCAACTTCTTAAGTGCTGTGGCATATGTGAGTCCCTGTAGCGCAGTGGATAGCGCGTTGGGCTTCTAATCCAAAGGTCCCGGGTTCGAATCCCAGCAAGGATGTGAGATGTGTCTCTTGAAATGTATGATCTTTTCATTATTAAATTTTAGAACAGGTTATTTCTTAAAATTGAACTAGGTAACTTTCGTATTCAAACGACAACTTCAACTTCATAAGTGCTGTGGTATATGTGAGTCCCTGTAGCGCAGTGGATAGCGCGTTGGACTTCTAATCCAAAGGTCCCGGGTTCGAATCCAGGCAGGGATGTAAGATGTGTCACTTGTAATGTATGATCTTTTCATTATTAAATTTTAGAACAGATTGTTTCTTACAATTGAACTAGGTAAACTTTCATATTCAAACGACAACTTCAACTTCATAAGTGCTGTGGCATATGTGAGTCCCTGTAGCGCAGTGGATAGCGCGTTGGACTTCTAATCCAAAGGTCCCGGGATCGAATCCCGGCAGGGATGTGAGATGTGTCAATTGTAATGTATGATCTTTTCATTATGAAATTTTAGAACAGATTGTTTCTTAAAATTGAACTAGGTAAACTTTCGTATTCAAACGACAACTTCAACTTCATAAGTGCTGTGGCATATGTGAGTCCTTGTAGCGCAGTGGATAGCGCGTTGGACTTCTAATCCAAAGGTCCCGGGTTCGAATCCCGGCAGGGATGTGAGATGTGTCACTTGTAATGTATGATCTTTTCATTATTAAATTTTAGAACAGATTGTTTCTTAAAATTGAACTAGGTAAACTTTCATATTCAAACGACAACTTCAACTTCATAAGTGCTGTGGTATATGTGAGTCCTTGTAGCGCAGTGGATAGCGCGTTGGACTTCTAATCCAAAGGTCCCGGGTTCGAATCCCGGCAGGGATGTGAGATGTGTCACTTGTAATGTATGATCTTTTCATTATTAACTTTTAGAACAGATTGTTTCTTAAAATTGAACTAGGTAAACTTTCATATTCAAACGACAACTTCAACTTCGTAAGTGCTGTGGCATATGTGAGTCCCTGTAGCGCAGTGGATAGCGCGTTGGACTTCTAATCCAAAGGTCCCGGGTTCGAATCCCGGCAGGGATGTGAGATGTGTCACTTGTAATGTATGATCTTTTCATTAATAACTTTTAGAACAGATTGTTTCTTAAAATTGAACTAGGTAAACTTTCATATTCAAACGACAACTTCAACTTCTTAAGTGCTGTGGCATATGTGAGTCCCTGTAGCGCAGTGGATAGCGCGTTGGGCTTCTAATCCAAAGGTCCCGGGTTCGAATCCCAGCAAGGATGTGAGATGTGTCACTTATGCATGATCTTTTCATTATTAAATTTTAGAACAGGTTATTTCTTAAAATTGAACTAGGTAACTTTCGTATTCAAACGACAACTTCAACTTCATAAGTGCTGTGGTATATGTGAGTCCCTGTAGCGCAGTGGATAGAGCGTTGTACTTCTAATCCAAAGGTCCCGGGTTCGAATCCCGGCAGAGATGTGTCTCTTGTAATGTATGATCTTTTCATTATTAACTTTTAGAACAGGTTATTTCTTAAAATTGAACTAGGTAAACTTTCATATTCAAACGACAACTTCAACTTCGTAAGTGCTGTGGCATATGTGAGTCCCTGTAGCGCAGTGGATAGCGCGTTGGACTTCTAATCCAAAGGTCCCGGGTTCGAATCCCGGCAGGGATGTGAGATGTGTCACTTGTAATGTATGATCTTTTCATTATTAACTTTTAGAACAGATTGTTTCTTAAAATTGAACTAGGTAAACTTTCATATTCAAACGACAACTTCAACTTCGTAAGTGCTGTGGCATATGTGAGTCCCTGTAGCGCAGTGGATAGCGCGTTGGACTTCTAATCCAAAGGTCCCGGGTTCGAATCCCGGCAAGGATGTGAGATGTGTCTCTTGTAATGTATGATCTTTTCATTATTAAATTTTAGAACAGGTTATTTCTTAAAATTGAACTAGGTAACTTTCGTATTCAAACGACAACTTCAACTTCATAAGTGCTGTGGTATATGTGAGTCCCTGTAGCGCAGTGGATAGCGCGTTGGACTTCTAATCCAAAGGTCCCGGGTTCGAATCCCGGCAGGGATGTGAGATGTGTCACTTGTAATGTATGATCTTTTCATTATTAAATTTTAGAACAGATTGTTTCTTAAAATTGAACTAGGTAAACTTTCATATTCAAACGACAACTTCAACTTCATAAGTGCTGTGGTATATGTGAGTCCCTGTAGCTCAGTGGATAGAGCGTTGTACTTCTAATCCAAAGGTCCCGGGTTCTAATTCAAAGGTCCCGGGTTCGAATCCCGTCAGAAATGTGTCTCTTGTAATGTATGATCTTTTCATTATTAAATTTTAGAACAGATTGTTTCTTAAAATTGAACTAGGTAAACTTTCATATTCAAAAGACAACTTCAACTTCATAAGTGCTGTGGCATATGTGAGTCCCTGTAGCGCAGTGGATAGCGCGTTGGACTTCTAATCCAAAGATCCCGGTTTCGAATCCCGGCAGGGATGTGAGATGTGTCACTTGTAATGCACGATATTTTCATTATTAACTTTTAGAGCAGATTATTTCTTAAAATTGAACTAGGTAACTTTCGTATTCAAACGACAACTTCAACTTCATAAGTGCTGTGGCATATGTGAGTCCCTGTAGCGCAGTGGATAGCGCGTTGGACTTCTAATCCAAAGTTCCCGGGATCGAATCCCGGCAGGGATGTGAGATGTGTCAATTGTAATGTATGATCTTTTCATTATGAAATTTTAGAACAGATTGTTTCTTAAAATTGAACTAGGTAAACTTTCGTATTCAAACGACAACTTCAACTTCATAAGTGCTGTGGCATATGTGAGTCCTTGTAGCGCAGTGGATAGCGCGTTGGACTTCTAATCCAAAGGTCCCGGGTTCGAATCCCGGCAGGGATGTGAGATGTGTCACTTGTAATGTATGATCTTTTCATTATTAACTTTTAGAACAGATTGTTTCTTAAAATTGAACTAGGTAAACTTTCATATTCAAACGACAACTTCAACTTCGTAAGTGCTGTGGCATATGTGAGTCCCTGTAGCGCAGTGGATAGCGCGTTGGACTTCTAATCCAAAGGTCCCGGGTTCGAATCCCGGCAGGGATGTGAGATGTGTCACTTGTAATGTATGATCTTTTCATTAATAACTTTTAGAACAGATTGTTTCTTAAAATTGAACTAGGTAAACTTTCATATTCAAACGACAACTTCAACTTCTTAAGTGCTGTGGCATATGTGAGTCCCTGTAGCGCAGTGGATAGCGCGTTGGGCTTCTAATCCAAAGGTCCCGGGTTCGAATCCCAGCAAGGATGTGAGATGTGTCACTTATGCATGATCTTTTCATTATTAAATTTTAGAACAGGTTATTTCTTAAAATTGAACTAGGTAACTTTCGTATTCAAACGACAACTTCAACTTCATAAGTGCTGTGGTATATGTGAGTCCCTGTAGCGCAGTGGATAGAGCGTTGTACTTCTAATCCAAAGGTCCCGGGTTCGAATCCCGGCAGAGATGTGTCTCTTGTAATGTATGATCTTTTCATTATTAACTTTTAGAACAGGTTATTTCTTAAAATTGAACTAGGTAAACTTTCATATTCAAACGACAACTTCAACTTCGTAAGTGCTGTGGCATATGTGAGTCCCTGTAGCGCAGTGGATAGCGCGTTGGACTTCTAATCCAAAGGTCCCGGGTTCGAATCCCGGCAGGGATGTGAGATGTGTCACTTGTAATGTATGATCTTTTCATTATTAACTTTTAGAACAGATTGTTTCTTAAAATTGAACTAGGTAAACTTTCATATTCAAACGACAACTTCAACTTCGTAAGTGCTGTGGCATATGTGAGTCCCTGTAGCGCAGTGGATAGCGCGTTGGACTTCTAATCCAAAGGTCCCGGGTTCGAATCCCGGCAGGGATGTGAGATGTGTCACTTGTAATGTATGATCTTTTCATTAATAACTTTTAGAACAGATTGTTTCTTAAAATTGAACTAGGTAAACTTTCATATTCAAACGACAACTTCAACTTCTTAAGTGCTGTGGCATATGTGAGTCCCTGTAGCGCAGTGGATAGCGCGTTGGGCTTCTAATCCAAAGGTCCCGGGTTCGAATCCCAGCAAGGATGTGAGATGTGTCTCTTGAAATGTATGATCTTTTCATTATTAAATTTTAGAACAGGTTATTTCTTAAAATTGAACTAGGTAACTTTCGTATTCAAACGACAACTTCAACTTCATAAGTGCTGTGGTATATGTGAGTCCCTGTAGCGCAGTGGATAGCGCGTTGGACTTCTAATCCAAAGGTCCCGGGTTCGAATCCAGGCAGGGATGTAAGATGTGTCACTTGTAATGTATGATCTTTTCATTATTAAATTTTAGAACAGATTGTTTCTTACAATTGAACTAGGTAAACTTTCATATTCAAACGACAACTTCAACTTCATAAGTGCTGTGGCATATGTGAGTCCCTGTAGCGCAGTGGATAGCGCGTTGGACTTCTAATCCAAATGTCCCGGGTTCGAATCCCGGCAGGGATGTGAGATGTGTCACTTGTAATGTATGATCTTTTCATTATTAACTTTTAGTACAGATTGTTTCTTAAAATTGAACTAGGTAAACTTTCATATTCAAACGACAACTTCAACTTCGTAAGTGCTGTGGCATATGTGAGTCCCTGTAGCGCAGTGGATAGCGCGTTGGATTTCTAATCCAAAGGTCCCGGGTTCGAATCCAGGCAGGGATGTGAGATGCGTCGCTTGTAATGTATGATCTTTTCATTATTAAATTATAAAACAGATTATTTCTTAAAATTGAACTAGGTAAACTTTCATATTCAAACGACAACTTCAACTTCATAAGTGCTGTGGAGTATGTGAGTCCCTGTAGCGCAGTGGATAGTGAGTTGGACTTCTAATCCAAAGGTCCCGGGTTCGAATCCCGGCAGGGATGTGAGATGTGTCACTTATGCATGATCTTTTCATTATTAAATTTTCGAACAGGTTATTTCTTAAAATTAAACTAGGTAACTTTCGTATTCAAACGACAACTTCAACTTCATAAGTGCTGTGGTATATGTGAGTCCCTGTAGCGCAGTGGATAGAGCGTTGTACTTCTAATCCAAAGGTCCCGGGTTCGAATCCCGGCAGAGATGTGTCTCTTGTAATGTATGATCTTTTCATTATTAAATTTTAGAACAGATTGTTTCTTAAAATTGAACTAGGTAAACTTACATATTCAAACAACAACTTCAACTTCATAAGTGCTGTGGCATATGTGAGTCCCTGTAGCGCAGTGGATAGCGCGTTGGACTTCTAATCCAAAGGTCCCGGGTTCGAATCCCGGCAGGGATGTGAGATGCGTCGCTTGTAATGTATGATCTTTTCATTATTAAATTATAAAACAGATTATTTCTTAAAATTGAACTAGGTAAACTTTCATATTCAAACGACAACTTCAACTTCATAAGTGCTGTGGAGTATGTGAGTCCCTGTAGCGCAGTGGATAGCGAGTTGAACTTCGGTTCCAAAGGTCCCGGGTTCGAATCCCGGCAGGGATGTGAGATGTGTCACTTATGCATGATCGTTTCATTATTAAATTTTCGAACAGGTTATTTCTTAAAATTGAACTAGGTAACTTTCGTATTCAAACGACAACTTCAACTTCATAAGTGCTGTGGTATATGTGAGTCCCTGTAGCGCAGTGGATAGCGCGTTGGACTTCTAATCCAAAGGTCCCGGGTTCGAATCCCGGCAGGGATGTGAGATGTGTCACTTGTAATGCATGATATTTTCATTATTAACTTTTAGAACAGATTATTTCTTAAAATTGAGCTAGGTAACTTTCGTATTCAAAAGACAACTTCAACTTCATAAGTGCTGTGGCATATGTGAGTCCCTGTAGCGCAGTGGATAGCGCGTTGGACTTCTAATCCAAAGGTCCCGGGTTCGAATCCAGGCAGGGATGTAAGATGTGTCACTTGTAATGTATGATCTTTTCATTATTAAATTTTAGAACAGATTGTTTCTTACAATTGAACTAGGTAAACTTTCATATTCAAACGACAACTTCAACTTCATAAGTGCTGTGGCATATGTGAGTCCCTGTAGCGCAGTGGATAGCGCGTTGGACTTCTAATCCAAATGTCCCGGGTTCGAATCCCGGCAGGGATGTGAGATGTGTCACTTGTAATGTATGATCTTTTCATTATTAACTTTTAGTACAGATTGTTTCTTAAAATTGAACTAGGTAAACTTTCATATTCAAACGACAACTTCAACTTCGTAAGTGCTGTGGCATATGTGAGTCCCTGTAGCGCAGTGGATAGCGCGTTGGATTTCTAATCCAAAGGTCCCGGGTTCGAATCCAGGCAGGGATGTGAGATGCGTCGCTTGTAATGTATGATCTTTTCATTATTAAATTATAAAACAGATTATTTCTTAAAATTGAACTAGGTAAACTTTCATATTCAAACGACAACTTCAACTTCATAAGTGCTGTGGAGTATGTGAGTCCCTGTAGCGCAGTGGATAGTGAGTTGGACTTCTAATCCAAAGGTCCCGGGTTCGAATCCCGGCAGGGATGTGAGATGTGTCACTTATGCATGATCTTTTCATTATTAAATTTTCGAACAGGTTATTTCTTAAAATTAAACTAGGTAACTTTCGTATTCAAACGACAACTTCAACTTCATAAGTGCTGTGGTATATGTGAGTCCCTGTAGCGCAGTGGATAGAGCGTTGTACTTCTAATCCAAAGGTCCCGGGTTCGAATCCCGGCAGAGATGTGTCTCTTGTAATGTATGATCTTTTCATTATTAAATTTTAGAACAGATTGTTTCTTAAAATTGAACTAGGTAAACTTACATATTCAAACAACAACTTCAACTTCATAAGTGCTGTGGCATATGTGAGTCCCTGTAGCGCAGTGGATAGCGCGTTGGACTTCTAATCCAAAGGTCCCGGGTTCGAATCCCGGCAGGGATGTGAGATGCGTCGCTTGTAATGTATGATCTTTTCATTATTAAATTATAAAACAGATTATTTCTTAAAATTGAACTAGGTAAACTTTCATATTCAAACGACAACTTCAACTTCATAAGTGCTGTGGAGTATGTGAGTCCCTGTAGCGCAGTGGATAGCGAGTTGAACTTCGGTTCCAAAGGTCCCGGGTTCGAATCCCGGCAGGGATGTGAGATGTGTCACTTATGCATGATCGTTTCATTATTAAATTTTCGAACAGGTTATTTCTTAAAATTGAACTAGGTAACTTTCGTATTCAAACGACAACTTCAACTTCATAAGTGCTGTGGTATATGTGAGTCCCTGTAGCGCAGTGGATAGCGCGTTGGACTTCTAATCCAAAGGTTCCGGGTTCGAATCCCGGCAGGGATGTGAGATGTGTCACTTGTAATGTATGATCTTTTCATTATTAAATTTTAGAAAAGATTGTTTCTTAAAATTGAACTAGGTAAACTTTCATATTCAAGCGACAACTTCAACTTCATAAGTGCTGTGGCATATGTGAGTCCCTGTAGCGCAGTGGATAGCGCGTTGGACTTCTAATCCAAAGGTCCCGTGTTCGAATCCCGGCAGGGATGTGAGATGTGTCACTTGTAATGCATGATATTTTCATTATTAACTTTTAGAACAGATTATTTCTTAAAATTGAGCTAGGTAACTTTCGTATTCAAACGACAACTTCAACTTCATAAGTGCTGTGGCATATGTGAGTCCCTGTAGCGCAGTGGATAGCGCGTTGGACTTCTAATCCAAAGGTCCCGGGTTCGAATCCCGGCAAGGATGTGAGATGTGTCTCTTGTAATGTATGATCTTTTCATTATTAAATTTTAGAACAGATTGTTTCTTAAAATTGAACTAGGTAACTTTCGTATTCAAACGACAACTTCAACTTCATAAGTGCTGTGGTATATGTGAGTCCCTGTAGCGCAGTGGATAGAGCGTTGTACTTCTAATCCAAAGGTCCCGGGTTCGAATCCCGGCAGAGATGTGTCTCTTGTAATGTATGATCTTTTCATTATTAAATTTTAGAACAGATTGTTTCTTAAAATTGAACTAGGTAAACTTACATATTCAAACGACAACTTCAACTTCATAAGTGCTGTGGCATATGTGAGTCCCTGTAGCGCAGTGGATAGCGCGTTGGACTTCTAATCCAAAGGTCCCGGGTTCGAATCCCGGCAAGGATGTGAGATGTGTCTCTTGTAATGTATGATCTTTTCATTATTAAATTTTAGAAAAGGTTATTTCTTAAAATTGAACTAGGTAACTTTCGTATTCAAACGACAACTTCAACTTCATAAGTGCTGTGGTATATGTGAGTCCCTGTAGCGCAGTGGATAGCGCGTTGGACTTCTAATCCAAAGGTCCCGGGTTCGAATCCCGGCAGGGATGTGAGATGTGTCACTTGTAATGTATGATCTTTTCGTTATTAAATTTTAGAACAGATTGTTTCTTAAAATTGAACTAGGTAAACTTTCATATTCAAACGACAACTTCAACTTCATAAGTGCTGTGGCATATGTGAGTCCCTGTAGCGCAGTGGATAGCGCGTTGGACTTCTAATCCAAAGATCCCGGTTTCGAATCCCGGCAGGGATGTGAGATGTGTCACTTGTAATGCACGATATTTTCATTATTAACTTTTAGAGCAGATTATTTCTTAAAATTGAACTAGGTAACTTTCGTATTCAAACGACAACTTCAACTTCATAAGTGCTGTGGCATATGTGAGTCCCTGTAGCGCAGTGGATAGCGCGTTGGACTTCTAATCCAAAGGTCCCGGGATCGAATCCCGGCAGGGATGTGAGATGTGTCAATTGTAATGTATGATCTTTTCATTATGAAATTTTAGAACAGATTGTTTCTTAAAATTGAACTAGGTAAACTTTCGTATTCAAACGACAACTTCAACTTCATAAGTGCTGTGGCATATGTGAGTCCTTGTAGCGCAGTGGATAGCGCGTTGGACTTCTAATCCAAAGGTCCCGGGTTCGAATCCCGGCAGGGATGTGAGATGTGTCACTTGTAATGTATGATCTTTTCATTATTAAATTTTAGAACAGATTGTTTCTTAAAATTGAACTAGGTAAACTTTCATATTCAAACGACAACTTCAACTTCATAAGTGCTGTGGCATATGTGAGTCCTTGTAGCGCAGTGGATAGCGCGTTGGACTTCTAATCCAAATGTCCTGGGTTCGAATCCCGGCAGGGATGTGAGATGTGTCACTTATGCATGATCTTTTCATTATTAAATTTTAGAACAGGTTATTTCTTACTTCATAAGTGCTGTGGTATATGTGAGTCCCTGTAGCGCAGTGGATAGAGCGTTGTACTTCTAATCCAAAGGTCCCGGGTTCGAATCCCGGCAGAGATGTGTCTCTTGTAATGTATGATCTTTTCATTATTAACTTTTAGAACAGATTGTTTCTTAAAATTGAACTAGGTAAACTTTCATATTCAAACGACAACTTCAACTTCGTAAGTGCTGTGGCATATGTGAGTCTTAACAGTCCCTGTAGCGCAGTGGATAGCGCGTTGGACTTCTAATCCAAAGGTCCCGGGTTCGAATCCCGGCAGGGATGTGAGATGTGTCACTTGTAATGTATGATCTTTTCATTATTAACTTTTAGAACAGATTGTTTCTTAAAATTGAACTAGGTAAACTTTCATATTCAAACGACAACTTCAACTTCGTAAGTGCTGTGGCATATGTGAGTCCCTGTAGCGCAGTGGATAGCGCGTTGGACTTCTAATCCAAAGGTCCCGTGTTCGAATCCCGGCAGGGATGTGAGATGTGTCACTTGTAATGTATGATCTTTTCATTAATAACTTTTAGAACAGATTGTTTCTTAAAATTGAACTAGGTAAACTTTCATATTCAAACGACAACTTCAACTTCTTAAGTGCTGTGGCATATGTGAGTCCCTGTAGCGCAGTGGATAGCGCGTTGGGCTTCTAATCCAAAGGTCCCGGGTTCGAATCCCAGCAAGGATGTGAGATGTGTCTCTTGAAATGTATGATCTTCTCATTATTAAATTTTAGAACAGGTTATTTCTTAAAATTGAACTAGGTAACTTTCGTATTCAAACGACAACTTCAACTTCATAAGTGCTGTGGTATATGTGAGTCCCTGTAGCGCAGTGGATAGCGCGTTGGACTTCTAATCCAAAGGTCCCGGGTTCGAATCCCGGCAGGGATGTAAGATGTGTCACTTGTAATGTATGATCTTTTCATTATTAAATTTTAGAACAGATTGTTTCTTACAATTGAACTAGGTAAACTTTCATATTCAAACGACAACTTCAACTTCATAAGTGCTGTGGCATATGTGAGTCCCTGTAGCGCAGTGGATAGCGCGTTGGACTTCTAATCCAAATGTCCCGGGTTCGAATCCCGGCAGGGATGTGAGATGTGTCACTTGTAATGTATGATCTTTTCATTATTAACTTTTAGAACAGATTGTTTCTTAAAATTGAACTAGGTAAACTTTCATATTCAAACGACAACTTCAACTTCGTAAGTGCTGTGGCATATGTGAGTCCCTGTAGCGCAGTGGATAGCGCGTTGGATTTCTAATCCAAAGGTCCCGGGTTCGAATCCAGGCAGGGATGTGAGATGCGTCGCTTGTAATGTATGATCTTTTCATTATTAAATTATAAAACAGATTATTTCTTAAAATTGAACTAGGTAAACTTTCATATTCAAACGACAACTTCAACTTCATAAGTGCTGTGGAGTATGTGAGTCCCTGTAGCGCAGTGGATAGCGAGTTGGACTTCTAATCCAAAGGTCCCGGGTTCGAATCCCGGCAGGGATGTGAGATGTGTCACTTATGCATGATCTTTTCATTATTAAATTTTCGAACAGGTTATTTCTTAAAATTAAACTAGGTAACTTTCGTATTCAAACGACAACTTCAACTTCATAAGTGCTGTGGTATATGTGAGTCCCTGTAGCGCAGTGGATAGAGCGTTGTACTTCTAATCCAAAGGTCCCGGGTTCGAATCCCGGCAGAGATGTGTCTCTTGTAATGCATGATCTTTTCATTATTAAATTTTCGAACAGGTTATTTCTTAAAATTGAACTAGGTAACTTTCGTATTCAAACGACAACTTCAACTTCATAAGTGCTGTGGTATATGTGAGTCCCTGTAGCGCAGTGGATAGAGCGTTGTACTTCTAATCCAAAGGTCCCGGGTTCGAATCCCGGCAGGGATGTGAGATGTGTCAATTGTAATGTATGATCTTTTCATTATTAAATTTTAGAACAGATTGTTTCTTAAAATTGAACTAGGTAAACTTACATATTCAAACGACAACTTCAACTTCATAAGTGCTGTGGCATATGTGAGTCCCTGTAGCGCAGTGGATAGCGCGTTGGACTTCTAATCCAAAGGTTCCGGGTTCGAATCCCGGCAGGGATGTGAGATGTGTCACTTGTAATGTATGATCTTTTCATTATTAAATTTTAGAAAAGATTGTTTCTTAAAATTGAACTAGGTAAACTTTCATATTCAAGCGACAACTTCAACTTCATAAGTGCTGTGGCATATGTGAGTCCCTGTAGCGCAGTGGATAGCGCGTTGGACTTCTAATCCAAAGGTCCCGGGTTCGAATCCCGGCAGGGATGTGAGATGTGTCACTTGTAATGCATGATATTTTCATTATTAACTTTTAGAACAGATTATTTCTTAAAATTGAGCTAGGTAACTTTCGTATTCAAACGACAACTTCAACTTCATAAGTGCTGTGGCATATGTGAGTCCCTGTAGCGCAGTGGATAGCGCGTTGGACTTCTAATCCAAAGGTCCCGGGTTCGAATCCCGGCAAGGATGTGAGATGTGTCTCTTGTAATGTATGATCTTTTCATTATTAAATTTTAGAAAAGGTTATTTCTTAAAATTGAACTAGGTAACTTTCGTATTCAAACGACAACTTCAACTTCATAAGTGCTGTGGTATATGTGAGTCCCTGTAGCGCAGTGGATAGCGCGTTGGACTTCTAATCCAAAGGTCCCGGGTTCGAATCCCGGCAGGGATGTGAGATGTGTCACTTGTAATGTATGATCTTTTCATTATTAAATTTTAGAACAGATTGTTTCTTAAAATTGAACTAGGTAAACTTTCATATTCAAACGACAACTTCAACTTCATAAGTGCTGTGGTATATGTGAGTCCCTGTAGCTCAGTGGATAGAGCGTTGTACTTCTAATCCAAAGGTCCCGGGTTCTAATTCAAAGGTCCCGGGTTCGAATCCCGTCAGAAATGTGTCTCTTGTAATGTATGATCTTTTCATTATTAAATTTTAGAACAGATTGTTTCTTAAAATTGAACTAGGTAAACTTTCATATTCAAAAGACAACTTCAACTTCATAAGTGCTGTGGCATATGTGAGTCCCTGTAGCGCAGTGGATAGCGCGTTGGACTTCTAATCCAAAGATCCCGGTTTCGAATCCCGGCAGGGATGTGAGATGTGTCACTTGTAATGCACGATATTTTCATTATTAACTTTTAGAGCAGATTATTTCTTAAAATTGAACTAGGTAACTTTCGTATTCAAACGACAACTTCAACTTCATAAGTGCTGTGGCATATGTGAGTCCCTGTAGCGCAGTGGATAGCGCGTTGGACTTCTAATCCAAAGTTCCCGGGATCGAATCCCGGCAGGGATGTGAGATGTGTCAATTGTAATGTATGATCTTTTCATTATGAAATTTTAGAACAGATTGTTTCTTAAAATTGAACTAGGTAAACTTTCGTATTCAAACGACAACTTCAACTTCATAAGTGCTGTGGCATATGTGAGTCCTTGTAGCGCAGTGGATAGCGCGTTGGACTTCTAATCCAAAGGTCCCGGGTTCGAATCCCGGCAGGGATGTGAGATGTGTCACTTGTAATGTATGATCTTTTCATTATTAACTTTTAGAACAGATTGTTTCTTAAAATTGAACTAGGTAAACTTTCATATTCAAACGACAACTTCAACTTCGTAAGTGCTGTGGCATATGTGAGTCCCTGTAGCGCAGTGGATAGCGCGTTGGACTTCTAATCCAAAGGTCCCGGGTTCGAATCCCGGCAGGGATGTGAGATGTGTCACTTGTATTGTATGATCTTTTCATTAATAACTTTTAGAACAGATTGTTTCTTAAAATTGAACTAGGTAAACTTTCATATTCAAACGACAACTTCAACTTCTTAAGTGCTGTGGCATATGTGAGTCCCTGTAGCGCAGTGGATAGCGCGTTGGGCTTCTAATCCAAAGGTCCCGGGTTCGAATCCCAGCAAGGATGTGAGATGTGTCTCTTGAAATGTATGATCTTTTCATTATTAAATTTTAGAACAGGTTATTTCTTAAAATTGAACTAGGTAACTTTCGTATTCAAACGACAACTTCAACTTCATAAGTGCTGTGGTATATGTGAGTCCCTGTAGCGCAGTGGATAGCGCGTTGGACTTCTAATCCAAAGGTCCCGGGTTCGAATCCCGGCAGGGATGTAAGATGTTTCACTTGTAATGTATGATCTTTTCATTATTAAATTTTAGAACAGATTGTTTCTTACAATTGAACTAGGTAAGCTTTCATATTCAAACGACAACTTCAACTTCATAAGTGCTGTGGCATATGTGAGTCCCTGTAGCGCAGTGGATAGCGCGTTGGACTTCTAATCCAAAGGTCCCGGGTTCGAATCCCGGTAGGGATGTGAGATGTGTCACTTGTAATGTATGATCTTTTCATTATTAACTTTTAGAACAGATTGTTTCTTAAAATTGAACTAGGTAAACTTTCATATTCAAACGACAACTTCAACTTCGTAAGTGCTGTGGCATATGTGAGTCCCTGTAGCGCAGTGGATAGCGCGTTGGACTTCTAATCCAAAGGTCCCGGGTTCGAATCCCGGCAAGGATGTGAGATGTGTCTCTTGTAATGTATGATCTTTTCATTATTAAATTTTAGAACAGGTTATTTCTTAAAATTGAACTAGGTAACTTTCGTATTCAAACGACAACTTCAACTTCATAAGTGCTGTGGTATATGTGAGTCCCTGTAGCGCAGTGGATAGCGCGTTGGACTTCTAATCCAAAGGTCCCGGGTTCGAATCCCGGCAGGGATGTGAGATGTGTCACTTGTAATGTATGATCTTTTCATTATTAAATTTTAGAACAGATTGTTTCTTAAAATTGAACTAGGTAAACTTTCATATTCAAACGACAACTTCAACTTCATAAGTGCTGTGGTATATGTGAGTCCCTGTAGCTCAGTGGATAGAGCGTTGTACTTCTAATCCAAAGGTCCCGGGTTCTAATCCAAAGGTCCCGGGTTCGAATCCCTGCAGGGATGTGAGATGTGTCACTTATGCATGATCTTTTCATTATTAAATTTTCGAACAGGTTATTTCTTAAAATTAAACTAGGTAACTTTCGTATTCAAACGACAACTTCAACTTCATAAGTGCTGTGGTATATGTGAGTCCCTGTAGCGCAGTGGATAGAGCGTTGTACTTCTAATCCAAAGGTCCCGGGTTCGAATCCCGGCAGAGATGTGTCTCTTGTAATGTATGATCTTTTCATTATTAAATTTTTTAACAGATTGTTTCTTAAAATTGAACTAGGTAAACTTACATATTCAAACGACAACTTCAACTTCATAAGTGCTGTGGCATATGTGAGTCCCTGTAGCGCAGTGGATAGCGAGTTGAACTTCTATTCCAAAGGTCCCGGGTTCGAATCCCGGCAGGGATGTAAGATGTGTCACTTATGCATGATCTTTTCATTATTAAATTTTCGAACAGGTTATTTCTTAAAATTGAACTAGGTAACTTTCGTATTCAAACGACAACTTCAACTTCATAAGTGCTGTGGCATATGTGAGTCCCTGTTGCGCAGTGGATAGCGCGTTGGACTTCTAATCCAAAGGTCCCGGGTTCGAATCCCGGCAGGGATGTGAGATGTGTCACTTGTAATGTATGATCTTTTCATTAATAACATTTAGAACAGATTGTTTCTTAAAATTGAACTAGGTAAACTTTCATATTCAAACGACAACTTCAACTTCTTAAGTGCTGTGGCATATGTGAGTCCCTGTAGCGCAGTGGATAGCGCGTTGGGCTTCTAATCCAAAGGTCCCGGGTTCGAATCCCAGCAAGGATGTGAGATGTGTCTCTTGAAATGTATGATCTTTTCATTATTAAATTTTAGAACAGGTTATTTCTTAAAATTGAACTAGGTAACTTTCGTATTCAAACGACAACTTCAACTTCATAAGTGCTGTGGTATATGTGAGTCCCTGTAGCGCAGTGGATAGCGCGTTGGACTTCTAATCCAAAGGTCCCGGGTTCGAATCCCGGCAGGGATGTAAGATGTGTCACTTGTAATGTATGATCTTTTCATTATTAAATTTTAGAACAGATTGTTTCTTACAATTGAACTAGGTAAGCTTTCATATTCAAACGACAACTTCAACTTCATAAGTGCTGTGGCATATGTGAGTCCCTGTAGCGCAGTGGATAGCGCGTTGGACTTCTAATCCAAATGTCCAGGGTTCGAATCCCGGCAGGGATGTGAGATGTGTCACTTGTAATGTATGATCTTTTCATTATTAACTTTTAGAACAGATTGTTTCTTAAAATTGAACTAGGTAAACTTTCATATTCAAACGACAACTTCAACTTCGTAAGTGCTGTGGCATATGTGAGTCCCTGTAGCGCAGTGGATAGCGCGTTGGATTTCTAATCCAAAGGTCCCGGGTTCGAATCCAGGCAGGGATGTGAGATGCGTCGCTTGTAATGTATGATCTTTTCATTATTAAATTATAAAACAGATTATTTCTTAAAATTGAACTAGGTAAACTTTCATATTCAAACGACAACTTCAACTTCATAAGTGCTGTGGAGTATGTGAGTCCCTGTAGCGCAGTGGATAGCGAGTTGGACTTCTAATCCAAAGGTCCCGGGTTCGAATCCCTGCAGGGATGTGAGATGTGTCACTTATGCATGATCTTTTCATTATTAAATTTTCGAACAGGTTATTTCTTAAAATTAAACTAGGTAACTTTCGTATTCAAACGACAACTTCAACTTCATAAGTGCTGTGGTATATGTGAGTCCCTGTAGCGCAGTGGATAGAGCGTTGTACTTCTAATCCAAAGGTCCCGGGTTCGAATCCCGGCAGAGATGTGTCTCTTGTAATGTATGATCTTTTCATTATTAAATTTTTTAACAGATTGTTTCTTAAAATTGAACTAGGTAAACTTACATATTCAAACGACAACTTCAACTTCATAAGTGCTGTGGCATATGTGAGTCCCTGTAGCGCAGTGGATAGCGCGTTGGACTTCTAATCCAAAGGTCCCGGGTTCGAATCCCGGCAGGGATGTGAGATGCGTCGCTTGTAATGTATGATCTTTTCATTATTAAATTATAAAACAGATTATTTCTTAAAATTGAACTAGGTAAACTTTCATATTCAAACGACAACTTCAACTTCATAAGTGCTGTGGAGTATGTGAGTCCCTGTAGCGCAGTGGATAGCGAGTTGAACTTCTATTCCAAAGGTCCCGGGTTCGAATCCCGGCAGGGATGTAAGATGTGTCACTTATGCATGATCTTTTCATTATTAAATTTTCGAACAGGTTATTTCTTAAAATTGAACTAGGTAACTTTCGTATTCAAACGACAACTTCAACTTCATAAGTGCTGTGGTATATGTGAGTCCCTGTAGCGCAGTGGATAGAGCGTTGTACTTCTAATCCAAAGGTCCCGGGTTCGAATCCCGGCAGAGATGTGTCTCTTGTAATGTATGATCTTTTCATTATTAAATTTTAGAACAGATTGTTTCTTAAAATTGAACTAGGTAAACTTACATATTCAAACGACAACTTCAACTTCATAAGTGCTGTGGCATATGTGAGTCCCTGTAGCGCAGTGGATAGCGCGTTGGACTTCTAATCCAAAGGTTCCGGGTTCGAATCCCGGCAGGGATGTGAGATGTGTCACTTGTAATGTATGATCTTTTCATTATTAAATTTTAGAAAAGATTGTTTCTTAAAATTGAACTAGGTAAACTTTCATATTCAAGCGACAACTTCAACTTCATAAGTGCTGTGGCATATGTGAGTCCCTGTAGCGCAGTGGATAGCGCGTTGGACTTCTAATCCAAATGTCCCGGGTTCGAATCCTGGCAGGGATGTGAGATGTGTCACTTATGCATGATCTTTTCATTATTAAATTTTAGAACAGATTGTTTCTTAAAATTGAACTTGGTAACTTTCGTATTCAAACGACAACTTCAACTTCATAAGTGCTGTGGTATATGTGAGTCCCTGTAGCGCAGTGGATAGCGCGTTGGACTTCTAATCCAAAGGTCCCGGGTTCGAATCCCGGCAGGGATGTGAGATGTGTCACTTGTAATGTATGATATTTTCATTATTAACTTTTAGAACAGATTATTTCTTAAAATTAAGCTAGGTAACTTTCGTATTCAAACGACAACTTCAACTTCATAAGTGCTGTGGCATATGTGAGTCCCTGTAGCGCAGTGGATAGCGCGTTGGACTTCTAATCCAAAGGTCCCGGGTTCGAATCCCGGCAAGGATGTGAGATGTGTCTCTTGTAATGTATGATCTTTTCGTTATTAAATTTTAGAACAGGTTATTTCTTAAAATTGAACTAGGTAACTTTCGTATTCAAACGACAACTTCAACTTCATAAGTGCTGTGGTATAAGTGAGTCCCTGTAGCGCAGTGGATAGCGCGTTGGAATTCTAATCCAAAGGTCCCAGGTTCGAATCCCGGCAGGGATGTGAGATGTGTCACTTGTAATGTATGATCTTTTCATTATGAAATTTTAGAACAGATTGTTTCTTAAAATTGAACTAGGTAAACTTTCATATTCAAACGACAACTTCAACTTCATAAGTGCTGTGGCATATGTGAGTCCTTGTAGCGCAGTGGATAGCGCGTTGGACTTCTAATCCAAATGTCCCGGGTTCGAATCCTGGCAGGGATGTGAGATGTGTCACTTATGCATGATCTTTTCATTATTAAATTTTAGAACAGATTGTTTCTTAAAATTGAACTAGGTAACTTTCGTATTCAAACGACAACTTCAACTTCATAAGTGCTGTGGTATATGTGAGTCCCTGTAGCGCAGTGGATAGAGCGTTGTACTTCTAATCCAAAGGTCCCGGGTTCGAATCCCGGCAGAGATGTGTCTCTTGTAATGTATGATCTTTTCATTATTAACTTTTAGAACAGATTGTTTCTTAAAATTGAACTAGGTAAACTTTCATATTCAAACGACAACTTCAACTTCGTAAGTGCTGTGGCATATGTGAGGCCCTGTAGCGCAGTGGATAGCGTGTTGGACTTCTAATCCAAAGGTCCCGGGTTCGAATCCCGGCAGGGATGTGAGATGTGTCACTTGTAATGTATGATCTTTTCATTATTAACTTTTAGAACAGATTGTTTCTTAAAATTGAACTAGGTAAACTTTCATATTCAAACGACAACTTCAACTTCGTAAGTGCTGTGGCATATGTGAGTCCCTGTAGCGCAGTGGATAGCGCGTTGGACTTCTAATCCAAAGGTCCCGGGTTCGAATCCCGGCAGGGATGTGAGATGTGTCACTTGTAATGTATGATCTTTTCATTAATAACTTTTAGAACAGATTGTTTCTTAAAATTGAACTAGGTAAACTTTCATATTCAAACGACAACTTCAACTTCTTAAGTGCTGTGGCATATGTGAGTCCCTGTAGCGCAGTGGATAGCGCGTTGGGCTTCTAATCCAAAGGTCCCGGGTTCGAATCCCAGCAAGGATGTGAGATGTGTCTCTTGAAATGTATGATCTTTTCATTATTAAATTTTAGAACAGGTTATTTCTTAAAATTGAACTAGGTAACTTTCGTATTCAAACGACAACTTCAACTTCATAAGTGCTGTGGTATATGTGAGTCCCTGTAGCGCAGTGGATAGAGCGTTGTACTTCTAATCCAAAGGTCCCGGGTTCTAATTCAAAGGTCCCGGGTTCGAATCCCGTCAGAAAAGTGTCTCTTGTAATGTATGACCTTTTCATTATTAAATTTTAGAACAGATTGTTTCTTAAAATTGAACTAGGTAAACTTTCATATTCAAACGACAACTTCAACTTCATAAGTGCTGTGGCATATGTGAGTCCCTGTAGCGCAGTGGATAGCGCGTTGGACTTCTAATCCAAAGATCCCGGTTTCGAATCCCGGCAGGGATGTGAGATGTGTCACTTGTAATGCACGATATTTTCATTATTAACTTTTAGAGCAGATTATTTCTTAAAATTGAACTAGGTAACTTTCGTATTCAAACGACAACTTCAACTTCATAAGTGCTGTGGCATATGTGAGTCCCTGTAGCGCAGTGGATAGCGCGTTGGACTTCTAATCCAAAGGTCCCGGGATCGAATCCCGGCAGGGATGTGAGATGTGTCAATTGTAATGTATGATCTTTTCATTATGAAATTTTAGAACAGATTGTTTCTTAAAATTGAACTAGGTAAACTTTCGTATTCAAACGACAACTTCAACTTCATAAGTGCTGTGGCATATGTGAGTCCTTGTAGCGCAGTGGATAGCGCGTTGGACTTCTAATCCAAAGGTCCCGGGTTCGAATCCCGGCAGGGATGTGAGATGTGTCACTTGTAATGTATGATCTTTTCATTATTAAATTTTAGAACAGATTGTTTCTTAAAATTGAACTAGGTAAACTTTCATATTCAAACGACAACTTCAACTTCGTAAGTGCTGTGGCATATGTGAGTCCCTGTAGCGCAGTGGATAGCGCGTTGGATTTCTAATCCAAAGGTCCCGGGTTCGAATCCAGGCAGGGATGTGAGATGCGTCGCTTGTAATGTATGATCTTTTCATTATTAAATTATAAAACAGATTATTTCTTAAAATTGAACTAGGTAAACTTTCATATTCAAACGACAACTTCAACTTCATAAGTGCTGTGGAGTATGTGAGTCCCTGTAGCGCAGTGGATAGCGAGTTGGACTTCTAATCCAAAGGTCCCGGGTTCGAATCCCGGCAGGGATGTGAGATGTGTCACTTATGCATGATCTTTTCATTATTAAATTTTCGAACAGGTTATTTCTTAAAATTAAACTAGGTAACTTTCGTATTCAAACGATAACTTCAACTTCATAAGTGCTGTGGTATATGTGAGTCCCTGTAGCGCAGTGGATAGAGCGTTGTACTTCTAATCCAAAGGTCCCGGGTTCGAATCCCGGCAGAGATGTGTCTCTTGTAATGTATGATCTTTTCATTATTAAATTTTAGAACAGATTGTTTCTTAAAATTGAACTAGGTAAACTTACATATTCAAACGACAACTTCAACTTCATAAGTGCTGTGGCATACGTGAGTCCCTGTAGCGCAGTGGATAGCGCGTTGGACTTCTAATCCAAAGGTCCCGGGTTCGAATCCCGGCAGGGATGTGAGATGCGTCGCTTGTAATGTATGATCTTTTCATTATTAAATTATAAAACAGATTATTTCTTAAAATTGAACTAGGTAAACTTTCATATTCAAACGACAACTTCAACTTCATAAGTGCTGTGGCATATGTGAGTCCCTGTAGCGCAGTGGATAGCGCGTTGGACTTCTAATCCAAAGGTCCCGGGTTCGAATCCCGGCAGGGATGTGAGATGTGTCACTTGTAATGTATGATCTTTTCATTAATAACTTTTAGAACAGATTGTTTCTTAAAATTGAACTAGGTAAACTTTTATATTCAAACGACAACTTCAACTTCTTAAGTGCTGTGGCATATGTGAGTCCCTGTAGCGCAGTGGATAGCGCGTTGGGCTTCTAATCCAAAGGTCCCGGGTTCGAATCCCAGCAAGGATGTGAGATGTGTCTCTTGAAATGTATGATCTTTTCATTATTAAATTTTAGAACAGGTTATTTCTTAAAATTGAACTAGGTAACTTTCGTATTCAAACGACAACTTCAACTTCATAAGTGCTGTGGCATACGTGAGTCCCTGTAGCGCAGTGGATAGCGCGTTGGACTTCTAATCCAAATTTCCCGGGTTCGAATCCCGGCAGGGATGTGAGATGTGTCACTTGTAATGTATGATCTTTTCATTATTAACTTTTAGAACAGATTGTTTCTTAAAATTGAACTAGGTAAACTTTCATATTCAAACGACAACTTCAACTTCGTAAGTGCTGTGGCATATGTGAGTCCCTGTAGCGCAGTGGATAGCGCGTTGGATTTCTAATCCAAAGGTCCCGGGTTCGAATCCAGGCAGGGATGTGAGATGCGTCGCTTGTAATGTATGATCTTTTCATTATTAAATTATAAAACAGATTATTTCTTAAAATTGAACTAGGTAAACTTTCATATTCAAACGACAACTTCAACTTCATAAGTGCTGTGGAGTATGTGAGTCCCTGTAGCGCAGTGGATAGCGAGTTGGACTTCTAATCCAAAGGTCCCGGGTTCGAATCCCGGCAGGGATGTGAGATGTGTCACTTATGCATGATCTTTTCATTATTAAATTTTCGAACAGGTTATTTCTTAAAATTAAACTAGGTAACTTTCGTATTCAAACGACAACTTCAACTTCATAAGTGCTGTGGTATATGTGAGTCCCTGTAGCGCAGTGGATAGAGCGTTGTACTTTTAATCCAAAGGTCCCGGGTTCGAATCCCGGCAGAGATGTGTCTCTTGTAATGTATGATCTTTTCATTATTAAATTTTAGAACAGATTGTTTCTTAAAATTGAACTAGGTAAACTTACATATTCAAACGACAACTTCAACTTCATAAGTGCTGTGGCATATGTGAGTCCCTGTAGCGCAGTGGATAGCGCGTTGGACTTCTAATCCAAAGGTCCCGGGTTCGAATCCCGGCAGGGATGTGAGATGCGTCGCTTGTAATGTATGATCTTTTCATTATTAAATTATAAAACAGATTATTTCTTAAAATTGAACTAGGTAAACTTTCAAATTCAAACGACAACTTCAACTTCATAAGTGCTGTGGAGTATGTGAGTCCCTGTAGCGCAGTGGATAGCGAGTTGAACTTCTATTCCAAAGGTCCCGGGTTCGAATCCCGGCAGGGATGTGAGATGTGTCACTTGTAATGTATGATCTTTTCATTAATAACTTTTAGAACAGATTGTTTCTTAAAATTGAACTAGGTAAACTTTCATATTCAAACGACAACTTCAACTTCTTAAGTGCTGTGGCATATGTGAGTCCCTGTAGCGCAGTGGATAGCGCGTTGGGCTTCTAATCCAAAGGTCCCGGGTTCGAATCCCGGCAGAGATGTGAGATGTGTCACTTGTAATGTATGATCTTTTCATTATTAAATTTTAGAAAAGATTGTTTCTTAAAATTGAACTAGGTAAACTTTCATATTCAAGCGACAACTTCAACTTCGTAAGTGCTGTGGCATATGTGAGTCCCTGTAGCGCAGT
Organism: Troglohyphantes excavatus; assembly: GCA_963932185.1. Classification (NCBI taxonomy): domain Eukaryota; kingdom Metazoa; phylum Arthropoda; class Arachnida; order Araneae; family Linyphiidae; genus Troglohyphantes; species Troglohyphantes excavatus. Next base: position 47,994,014 of record OZ010672.1, on the reverse strand, counting down.
GGATAGCGCGTTGGACTTCTAATCCAAAGGTCCCGGGTTCGAATCCCGGCAGGGATGTGAGATGTGTCACTTGTAATGTATGATCTTTTCATTATTAACTTTTAGAACAGATTGTTTCTTAAAATTGAACTAGGTAAACTTTCATATTCAAACGACAACTTCAACTTCGTAAGTGCTGTGGCATATGTGAGTCCCTGTAGCGCAGTGGATAGCGCGTTGGACTTCTAATCCAAAGGTCCCGGGTTCGAATCCCGGCAGGGATGTGAGATGTGTCACTTGTAATGTATGATCTTTTCATTAATAACTTTTAGAACAGATTGTTTCTTAAAATTGAACTAGGTAAACTTTCATATTCAAACGACAACTTCAACTTCTTAAGTGCTGTGGCATATGTGAGTCCCTGTAGCGCAGTGGATAGCGCGTTGGGCTTCTAATCCAAAGGTCCCGGGTTCGAATCCCAGCAAGGATGTGAGATGTGTCTCTTGAAATGTATGATCTTTTCATTATTAAATTTTAGAACAGGTTATTTCTTAAAATTGAACTAGGTAACTTTCGTATTCAAACGACAACTTCAACTTCATAAGTGCTGTGGTATATGTGAGTCCCTGTAGCGCAGTGGATAGCGCGTTGGACTTCTAATCCAAAGGTCCCGGGTTCGAATCCCGGCAGGGATGTAAGATGTGTCACTTGTAATGTATGATCTTTTCATTATTAAATTTTAGAACAGATTGTTTCTTACAATTGAACTAGGTAAACTTTCATATTCAAACGACAACTTCAACTTCATAAGTGCTGTGGCATATGTGAGTCCCTGTAGCGCAGTGGATAGCGCGTTGGACTTCTAATCCAAATGTCCCGGGTTCGAATCCCGGCAGGGATGTGAGATGTGTCACTTGTAATGTATGATCTTTTCATTATTAACTTTTAGAACAGATTGTTTCTTAAAATTGAACTAGGTAAACTTTCATATTCAAACGACAACTTCAACTTCGTAAGTGCTGTGGCATATGTGAGTCCCTGTAGCGCAGTGGATAGCGCGTTGGATTTCTAATCCAAAGGTCCCGGGTTCGAATCCAGGCAGGGATGTGAGATGCGTCGCTTGTAATGTATGATCTTTTCATTATTAAATTATAAAACAGATTATTTCTTAAAATTGAACTAGGTAAACTTTCATATTCAAACGACAACTTCAACTTCATAAGTGCTGTGGAGTATGTGAGTCCCTGTAGCGCAGTGGATAGCGAGTTGGACTTCTAATCCAAAGGTCCCGGGTTCGAATCCCGGCAGAGATGTGTCTCTTGTAATGTATGATCTTTTCATTATTAAATTTTAGAACAGATTGTTTCTTAAAATTGAACTAGGTAAACTTACATATTCAAACGACAACTTCAACTTCATAAGTGCTGTGGCATACGTGAGTCCCTGTAACGCAGTGGATAGCGCGTTGGACTTCTAATCCAAAGGTCCCGGGTTCGAATCCCGGCAGGGATGTGAGATGCATCGCTTGTAATGTATGATCTTTTCATTATTAAATTATAAAACAGATTATTTCTTAAAATTGAACTAGGTAAACTTTCATATTCAAACGACAACTTCAACTTCATAAGTGCTGTGGCATATGTGAGTCCCTGTAGCGCAGTGGATAGCGCGTTGGACTTCTAATCCAAAGGTCCCGGGTTCGAATCCCGGCAGGGATGTGAGATGTGTCACTTGTAATGTATGATCTTTTCATTAATAACTTTTAGAACAGATTGTTTCTTAAAATTGAACTAGATAAACTTTCATATTCAAACGACAACTTCAACTTCTTAAGTGCTGTGGCATATGTGAGTCCCTGTAGCGCAGTGGATAGCGCGTTGGGCTTCTAATCCAAAGGTCCCGGGTTCGAATCCCAGCAAGGATGTGAGATGTGTCTCTTGAAATGTATGATCTTTTCATTATTAAATTTTAGAACAGGTTATTTCTTAAAATTGAACTAGGTAACTTTCGTATTCAAACGACAACTTCAACTTCATAAGTGCTGTGGCATACGTGAGTCCCTGTAGCGCAGTGGATAGCGCGTTGGACTTCTAATCCAAATGTCCCGGGTTCGAATCCCGGCAGGGATGTGAGATGTGTCACTTGTAATGTATGATCTTTTCATTATTAACTTTTAGAACAGATTGTTTCTTAAAATTGAACTAGGTAAACTTTCATATTCAAACGACAACTTCAACTTCATAAGTGCTGTGGAGTATGTGAGTCCCTGTAGCGCAGTGGATAGCGAGTTGGACTTCTAATCCAAAGGTCCCGGGTTCGAATCCCGGCAGGGATGTGAGATGTGTCACTTATGCATGATCTTTTCATTATTAAATTTTCGAACAGGTTATTTCTTAAAATTAAACTAGGTAACTTTCGTATTCAAACGACAACTTCAACTTCATAAGTGCTGTGGTATATGTGAGTCCCTGTAGCGCAGTGGATAGCGCGTTGTACTTCTAATCCAAAGGTCCCGGGTTCGAATCCCGGCAGAGATGTGTCTCTTGTAATGTATGATCTTTTCATTATTAAATTTTAGAACAGATTGTTTCTTAAAATTGAACTAGGTAAACTTACATATTCAAACGACAACTTCAACTTCATAAGTGCTGTGGCATATGTGAGTCCCTGTAGCGCAGTGGATAGCGCGTTGGACTTCTAATCCAAAGGTCCCGGGTTCGAATCCCGGCAGGGATGTGAGATGCGTCGCTTGTAATGTATGATCTTTTCATTATTAAATTATAAAACAGATTATTTCTTAAAATTGAACTAGGTAAACTTTCATATTCAAACGACAACTTCAACTTCATAAGTGCTGTGGAGTATGTGAGTCCCTGTAGCGCAGTGGATAGCGAGTTGAACTTCTATTCCAAAGGTCCCGGGTTCGAATCCCGGCAGGGATGTGAGATGTGTCACTTATGCATGATCTTTTCATTATTAAATTTTCGAAAAGGTTATTTCTTAAAATTGAACTAGGTAACTTTCGTATTCAAACGACAACTTCAACTTCATAAGTGCTGTGGTATATGTGAGTCCCTGTAGCGCAGTGGATAGAGCGTTGTACTTCTAATCCAAAGTTCCCGGGTTCGAATCCCGGCAGAGATGTGAGATGTGTCACTTGTAATGTATGATCTTTTCATTATTAAATTTTAGAAAAGATTGTTTCTTAAAATTGAACTAGGTAACTTTCGTATTCAAACGACAACTTCAACTTCATAAGTGCTGTGGTATATGTGAGTCCATGTAGCGCAGTGGATAGCGCGTTGGACTTCTAATCCTAAGGTTCCGGGTTCGAATCCCGGCAGGGATGTGAGATGTGTCACTTGTAATGTATGATCTTTTCATTATTAAATTTTAGAAAAGATTGTTTCTTAAAATTGAACTAGGTAAACTTTCATATTCAAGCGACAACTTCAACTTCATAAGTGCTGTGGCATATGTGAGTCCCTGTAGCGCAGTGGATAGCGCGTTGGACTTCTAATCCAAAGGTCCCGGGTTCGAATCCCGGCAGGGATGTGAGATGTGTCACTTGTAATGCATGATATTTTCATTATTAACTTTTAGAACAGATTATTTCTTAAAATTGAGCTAGGTAACTTTCGTATTCAAACGACAACTTCAACTTCATAAGTGCTGTGGCATATGTGAGTCCCTGTAGCGCAGTGGATAGCGCGTTGGACTTCTAATCCAAAGGTCCCGGGTTCGAATCCCGGCAAGGATGTGAGATGTGTCTCTTGTAATGTATGATCTTTTCATTATTAAATTTTAGAACAGATTGTTTCTTAAAATTGAACTAGGTAAACTTTCATATTCAAACGACAACTTCAACTTCATAAGTGCTGTGGTATATGTGAGTCCCTGTAGCGCAGTGGATAGAGCGTTGTACTTCTAATCCAAAGGTCCCGGGTTCTAATTCAAAGGTCCCGGGTTCGAATCCCGTCAGAAATGTGTCTCTTGTAATGTATGATCTTTTCATTATTAAATTTTAGAACAGATTGTTTCTTAAAATTGAACTAGGTAAACTTTCATATTCAAACGACAACTTCAACTTCATAAGTGCTGTGGCATATGTGAGTCCCTGTAGCGCAGTGGATAGCGCGTTGGACTTCTAATCCAAAGATCCCGGTTTCGAATCCCGGCAGGGATGTGAGATGTGTCACTTGTAATGCACGATATTTTCATTATTAACTTTTAGAGCAGATTATTTCTTAAAATTGAACTAGGTAACTTTCGTATTCAAACGACAACTTCAACTTCATAAGTGCTGTGGCATATGTGAGTCCCTGTAGCGCAGTGGATAGCGCGTTGGACTTCTAATCCAAAGGTCCCGGGATCGAATCCCGGCAGGGATGTGAGATGTGTCAATTGTAATGTATGATCTTTTCATTATGAAATTTTAGAACAGATTGTTTCTTAAAATTGAACTAGGTAAACTTTCGTATTCAAACGACAACTTCAACTTCATAAGTGCTGTGGCACATGCGAGTCCTTGTAGCGCAGTGGATAGCGCGTTGGACTTCTAATCCAAAGGTCCCGGGATCGAATCCCGGCAGGGATGTGAGATGTGTCAATTGTAATGTATGATCTTTTCATTATGAAATTTTAGAACAGATTGTTTCTTAAAATTGAACTAGGTAAACTTTCGTATTCAAACGACAACTTCAACTTCATAAGTGCTGTGGCATATGCGAGTCCTTGTAGCGCAGTGGATAGCGCGTTGGACTTCTAATCCAGAGGTCCCGGGTTCGAATCCCGGCAGGGATGTGAGATGTGTCACTTGTAATGTATGATCTTTTCATTATTAAATTTTAGAACAGATTGTTTCTTAAAATTGAACTAGGTAAACTTTCATATTCAAACGACAACTTCAACTTCATAAGTGCTGTGGCATATGTGAGTCCTTGTAGCGCAGTGGATAGCGCGTTGGACTTCTAATCCAAATGTCCCGGGTTCGAATCCCGGCAGGGATGTGAGATGTGTCACTTATACATGATCTTTTCATTATTAAATTTTAGAACAGGTTATTTCTTAAAATTGAACTAGGTAACTTTCGTATTCAAACGACAACTTCAACTTCATAAGTGCTGTGGTATATGTGAGTCCCTGTAGCGCAGTGGATAGAGCGTTGTACTTCTAATCCAAAGGTCCCGGGTTCGAATCCCGGCAGAGATGTGTCTCTTGTAATGTATGATCTTTTCATTATTAACTTTTAGAACAGATTGTTTCTTAAAATTGAACTAGGTAAACTTTCATATTCAAACGACAACTTCAACTTCGTAAGTGCTGTGGCATATGTGAGTCCCTGTAGCGCAGTGGATAGCGCGTTGGACTTCTAATCCAAAGGTCCCGGGTTCGAATCCCGGCAGGGATGTGAGATGTGTCACTTGTAATGTATGATCTTTTCATTATTAACTTTTAGAACAGATTGTTTCTTAAAATTGAACTAGGTAAACTTTCATATTCAAACGACAACTTCAACTTCGTAAGTGCTGTGGCATATGTGAGTCCCTGTAGCGCAGTGGATAGCGCGTTGGACTTCTAATCCAAAGGTCCCTCGTTCGAATCCCGGCAGGGATGTGAGATGTGTCACTTGTAATGTATGATCTTTTCATTAATAACTTTTAGAACAGATTGTTTCTTAAAATTGAACTAGGTAAACTTTCGTATTCAAACGACAACTTCAACTTCTTAAGTGCTGTTGCATATGTGAGTCCCTGTAGCGCAGTGGATAGCGCGTTGGGCTTCTAATCCAAAGGTCCCGGGTTCGAATCCCAGCAAGGATGTGAGATGTGTCTCTTGAAATGTATGATCTTTTCATTATTAAATTTTAGAACAGGTTATTTCTTAAAATTGAACTAGGTAACTTTCGTATTCAAACGACAACTTCAACTTCATAAGTGCTGTGGTATATGTGAGTCCCTGTAGCGCAGTGGATAGCGCGTTGGACTTCTAATCCAAAGGTCCCGGGTTCGAATCCCGGCAGGGATGTAAGATGTGTCACTTGTAATGTATGATCTTTTCATTATTAAATTTTAGAACAGATTGTTTCTTACAATTGAACTAGGTAAACTTTCATATTCAAACGACAACTTCAACTTCATAAGTGCTGTGGCATATGTGAGTCCCTGTAGCGCAGTGGATAGCGCGTTGGACTTCTAATCCAAATGTCCCGGGTTCGAATCCCGGCAGGGATGTGAGATGTGTCACTTGTAATGTATGATCTTTTCATTATTAACTTTTAGAACAGATTGTTTCTTAAAATTGAACTAGGTAAACTTTCATATTCAAACGACAACTTCAACTTCGTAAGTGCTGTGGCATATGTGAGTCTCTGTAGCGCAGTGGATAGCGCGTTGGATTTCTAATCCAAAGGTCCCGGGTTCGAATCCAGGCAGGGATGTGAGATGCGTCGCTTGTAATGTATGATCTTTTCATTATTAAATTATAAAACAGATTATTTCTTAAAATTGAACTAGGTAAACTTTCATATTCAAACGACAACTTCAACTTCATAAGTGCTGTGGAGTATGTGAGTCCCTGTAGCGCAGTGGATAGCGAGTTGGACTTCTAATCCAAAGGTCCCGGGTTCGAATCCCGGCAGGGATGTGAGATGTGTCACTTATGCATGATCTTTTCATTATTAAATTTTCGAACAGGTTATTTCTTAAAATTAAACTAGGTAACTTTCGTATTCAAACGACAACTTCAACTTCATAAGTGCTGTGGTATATGTGAGTCCCTGTAGCGCAGTGGATAGAGCGTTGTACTTCTAATCCAAAGGTCCCGGGTTCGAATCCCGGCAGAGATGTGTCTCTTGTAATGTATGATCTTTTCATTATTAAATTTTAGAACAGATTGTTTCTTAAAATTGAACTAGGTAAACTTACATATTCAAACGACAACTTCAACTTCATAAGTGCTGTGGCATATGTGAGTCCCTGTAGCGCAGTGGATAGCGCGTTGGACTTCTAATCCAAAGGTCCCGGGTTCGAATCCCGGCAGGGATGTGAGATGCGTCGCTTGTAATGTATGATCTTTTCATTATAAAACAGATTATTTCTTAAAATTGAACTAGGTAAACTTTCATATTCAAACGACAACTTCAACTTCATAAGTGCTGTGGAGTATGTGAGTCCCTGTAGCGCAGTGGATAGCGAGTTGAACTTCTATTCCAAAGGTCCCGGGTTCGAATCCCGGCAGGGATGTGAGATGTGTCACTTATGCATGATCTTTTCATTATTAAATTTTCGAACAGGTTATTTCTTAAAATTGAACTAGGTAACTTTCGTATTCAAACGACAACTTCAACTTCATAAGTGCTGTGGTATATGTGAGTCCCTGTAGCGCAGTGGATAGAGCGTTGTACTTCTAATCCAAAGGTTCCGGGTTCGAATCCCGGCAGAGATGTGTCTCTTGTAATGTATGATCTTTTCATTATTAAATTTTAGAACAGATTGTTTCTTAAAATTGAACTAGGTAAACTTACATATTCAAACGACAACTTCAACTTCATAAGTGCTGTGGCATATGTGAGTCCCTGTAGCGCAGTGGATAGCGCGTTGGACTTCTAATCCAAAGGTTCCGGGTTCGAATCCCGGCAGGGATGTGAGATGTGTCACTTGTAATGTATGATCTTTTCATTATTAAATTTTAGAAAAGATTGTTTCTTAAAATTGAACTAGATAAACTTTCATATTCAAGCGACAACTTCAACTTCATAAGTGCTGTGGCATATGTGAGTCCCTGTAGCGCAGTGGATAGCGCGTTGGACTTCTAATCCAAAGGTCCCGGGTTCGAATCCCGGCAGGGATGTGAGATGTGTCACTTGTAATGCATGATATTTTCATTATTAACTTTTAGAACAGATTATTTCTTAAAATTGAGCTAGGTAACTTTCGTATTCAAACGACAACTTCAACTTCATAAGTGCTGTGGCATATGTGAGTCCCTGTAGCGCAGTGGATAGCGCGTTGGACTTCTAATCCAAAGGTCCCGGGTTCGAATCCCGGCAAGGATGTGAGATGTGTCTCTTGTAATGTATGATCTTTTCATTATTAAATTTTAGAACAGGTTATTTCTTAAAATTGAACTAGGTAACTTTCGTATTCAAACGACAAGTTCAACTTCATAAGTGCTGTGGTATATGTGAGTCCCTGTAGCGCAGTGGATAGCGCGTTGGACTTCTAATCCAAAGGTCCCGGGTTTGAATCCCGGCAGGGATGTGAGATGTGTCACTTGTAATGTATGATCTTTTCATTATTAAATTTTAGAACAGATTGTTTCTTAAAATTGAACTAGGTAAACTTTCATATTCAAACGACAACTTCAACTTCATAAGTGCTGTGGTATATGTGAGTCCCTGTAGCGCAGTGGATAGAGCGTTGTACTTCTAATCCAAAGGTCCCGGGTTCTAATTCAAAGGTCCCGGGTTCTAATTCAAAGGTCCCGGGTTCGAATCCCGTCAGAAATGTGTCTCTTGTAATGTATGATCTTTTCATTATTAAATTTTAGAACAGATTGTTTCTTAAAATTGAACTAGGTAAACTTTCATATTCAAACGACAACTTCAACTTCATAAGTGCTGTGGCATATGTGAGTCCCTGTAGCGCAGTGGATAGCGCGTTGGATTTCTAATCCAAAGATCCCGGTTTCGAATCCCGGCAGGGATGTGAGATGTGTCACTTGTAATGCACGATATTTTCATTATTAACTTTTAGAGCAGATTATTTCTTAAAATTGAACTAGGTAACTTTCGTATTCAAACGACAACTTCAACTTCATAAGTGCTGTGGCATATGTGAGTCCCTGTAGCGCAGTGGATAGAGCGTTGGACTTCTAATCCAAAGGTCCCGGGATCGAATCCCGGCAGGGATGTGAGATGTGTCAATTGTAATGTATGATCTTTTCATTATGAAATTTTAGAACAGATTGTTTCTTAAAATTGAACTAGGTAAACTTTCGTATTCAAACGACAACTTCAACTTCATAAGTGCTGTGGCATATGTGAGTCCTTGTAGCGCAGTGGATAGCGCGTTGGACTTCTAATCCAAAGGTCCCGGGTTCGAATCCCGGCAGGGATGTGAGATGTGTCACTTGTAATGTATGATCTTTTCATTATTAAATTTTAGAACAGATTGTTTCTTAAAATTGAACTAGGTAAACTTTCATATTCAAACGACAACTTCAACTTCATAAGTGCTGTGGCATATGTGAGTCCTTGTAGCGCAGTGGATAGCGCGTTGGACTTCTAATCCAAATGTCCCGGGTTCGAATCCCGGCAGGGATGTGAGATGTGTCACTTATGCATGATCTTTTCATTATAAAATTTTAGAACAGGTTATTTCTTAAAATTGAACTAGGTAACTTTCGTATTCAAACGACAACTTCAACTTCATAAGTGCTGTGGTATATGTGAGTCCCTGTAGCGCAGTGGATAGAGCGTTGTACTTCTAATCCAAAGGTCCCGGGTTCGAATCCCGGCAGAGATGTGTCTCTTGTAATGTATGATCTTTTCATTATTAAATTTTAGAACAGATTGTTTCTTAAATTTGAACTAGGTAAACTTTCATATTCAAACGACAACTTCAACTTCGTAAGTGCTGTGGCATATGTGAGTCCTTGTAGCGCAGTGGAAAGCGCGTTGGACTTCTTATCCAAAGGTCCCGGGTTCGAATCCCGGCAGGGATGTGAGATATGTCTTTTGTAATGTATGATCTTTTCATTATTAAATTTTAGAACAGGTTATTTCTTAAAATTGAACTAGGTAACTTTCGTATTCAAACGACAACTTCAACTTCATAAGTGCTGTGGCATATGTTAGTCCCTGTAGCGCACTGGATAGCGCGTTGGACTTCTAATCCAAAGGTCCCGGGTTCGAATCCCGGCAGGGATGTGAGATGTGTCACTTGTAATGTGTTATCTTTTCATTATTAAATTTTAGAACAGATTGTTTCTTAAAATTGAACTAGGTAAACTTTCATATTCAAACGACAACTTCAACTTCATAAGTTCTGTGGCATATGTGAGTCCCTGTAGCGCAGTGGATAGCGCGTTGGACTTCTAATCCAAAGGTCCCGGGTTCGAATCCCGGCAGGGATGTGAGATGTGTCACTTATAATGTATGATCTTTTCATTATTAAATTTTAGAAAAGATTGTTTCTTAAAATTGAACTAGGTAAACTTTCATATTCAAGCGACAACTTCAACTTCATAAGTGCTGTGGCCGATGTGAGTCCCTGTAGCGCAGTGGATAGCGCGTTGGACGTCTAATCCAAAGGTCCCGGGTTCGAATCCGGGCAGGGATGTGAGATGTGTCACTTGTAATGCATTATATTTTCATTATTAACTTTTAGAACAGATTATTTCTTAAAATTGAACTTGGTAAAATGACATATTCAAACGACAACTTCAACTTCATAAGTGTTCTGGCATATGTGAGTCCCTGTAGCGCAGTGGATAGCGCGTTGGACTTCTAATCCAAATGTCCCGGGTTCGAATATCGGCAGGGATGTGAGATGTGTCACTTGTAATGTATGAACTTTTCATTATTAAATTTTAGAACAGATTGTTTCTTAAAATTGAACTAGGTAAACTTTCGTATTCAAACGACAACTTCAACTTCATAAGTGCTGTGGCATATGTGAGTCCCTGTAGCGCAGTGGATAGCGCGTTGGACTTCTAATCCTAAGATCCCGGTTTCGAATCCCGGCAGGGATGTGAGATGTGTCACTTGTAATGCATGATCTTTTCATTATTAACTTTTAGATCAGATTATTTCTTAAAATTGAACTAGGTAACTTTCGTATTTAAACGACAACTTCAACTTCATAAGTGCTGTGGCATATGTGAGTCCCTGTTGCGCATTTGATAGCGCGTTGGACTTCTAATCCAAAGGTCCCGGGATCGAATCCCGGAAGGGATGTGAGATGTGTCACTTGTAATGTATGATCTTTTCATTATTAAATTTTAGAACAGATTGTTTCTTAAAATTGAACTAGGTAAACTTTCGTATTCAAACGACAACTTCAACTTCATAAGTGCTGTGGCATATGTGAGTCCCTGTAGCGCAGTGGATAGCGCGTTGGACTTCTAATCCTAAGATCCCGGTTTCGAATCCCGGCAGGGATGTGAGATGTGTCACTTGTAATGCATGATCTTTTCATTATTTACTTTTAGATCAGATTATTTCTTAAAATTGAACTAGGTAACTTTCGTATTTAAACGACAACTTCAACTTCATAAGTGCTGTGGCATATGTGAGTCCCTGTAGCGCATTTGATAGCGCGTTGGACTTCTAATCCAAAGATCCCGGGATCGAATCCCGGAAGGGATGTGAGATGTGTCACTTGTAATGTATGATCTTTTCATTATTAAATTTTAGAACAGATTGTTTCTTAAAATTGAACTAGGTAAACTTTCGTATTCAAACGACAACTTCATAAGTGCTGTGGCATATGTGAGTCCCTGTAGCGCAGTGGATAGCGCGTTGGACTTCTAATCCAAATGTCCCTGGTTCGAATCCCTTCAGGGATGTGAGAAGTGTCACTTGTAATGTATGGTCTTTTCATTATTAACTTTTAGAACAGATTGTTTCTTAAAATTGAACTAGGTAAACTTTCATATTCAAACGACAACTTCAACTTCGTAAGTGCTGTGGCATATGTGAGTCCTTGTAGCGCAGTGGATAGCGCGTTGGACTTCTTATCCAAAGGTCCCGGGTTCGAATCCCGGCAGGGATGTGAGATGCGTCGCTTGTAATGTATGATCTTTTCATTATTAAATTGTAAAACAGATTATTTCTTAAAATTGAACTAGGTAAACTTTCATATTCAAACGACAACTTCAACTTCATAAGTGCTGTGGCGTATGTGAGTCCCTGTTCCGCAGTGGATAGCGCGTTGGACTTCTAATCCTAAGGTCCCGGGTTCGAATCCCGGCAGGGATGTGAGATGTGTCAATTGTAATGTATGATATTTTCATTATTAACTTTTAGAACAGATTATTTCTTAAAATTGAGTTAGGTAACTTTCGTATTCAAACGAAAACTTAAACTTCATAAGTGCTTTGGCATATGTGAGTCCCTGTAGCGCAGTGGATAGCGCGTTGGACTTCTAATCTAAAGGTCCCGGGTTCGAATCCCGGCAGGGATGTGAGATGTTTCACTTGTAATGCATGATATTTTCATTATTAACTTTTAGAACAGATTATTTCTTAAAATTGAGCTAGGTAATTTTCGTATTCAAACGACAACTTCAACTTCATAAGTGCTGTCAGTGGCGGCGATTCGGGGGGGCAAGGGGGGGGGGCGATCGCCCCCGCACATTTTTCGGATGTTGCCCCCGCACTTTTTTAATATTGCACATTTTAAAACTAAATAACAAGTCAATTGTTTTACGGCATTGCCTAACCAAGGAAAATTTTTGAACCCAATCCTCCCACCACCACAGGCATTAAGGAAAGTGTGGGGGGGGGGGGGGGTTCAGGAGTTTCAAACCCCTGTCATTGAAAGTCAAGTGAAAACATTTTTTGAACGAATGTGTTTTATCGTTATTCTTTAAAAAAAATTCCACTTTATAAAACTAAAATAAATTCTTTATCTAAATTGAGCAGCGTCGTTTTCAGATTTCCAGACAGACAACTACTAGCATAATTCATTGATTGGCGCCACACATTTACTCATTCTGGGAAATAGCATATCTTTACATAGAAAATGCATGTGTTTGACCTTCAATTAAAAAATATATCAAATCCCCTGCTTTTATTTATGTCAATATGATACATTAAAATAGCATTCGGTATTAATAAAATGCGTTAAATGAGATGTTTATTGTGTAATCTATTGGCGCCGAACAATTTCGTAATCTATAGGCCTGTAGATAGGTGGAAAGAGGTCATGAGAGTTTACTTTTAATGTCTTTGTTTTTATCTTCGTATGCTCTGCTTTTTAGCAAAATGAAGCGAATTGTGCAAAATTCAGTTTTAAATTACTTTAATAAAAAGAACAAATGTGAAGTTGAACATGACAGCAGCAGTAACACAAGCACTACCGTTTCCATTCAAGAAAGCTTGTCTGTTTGCAATCTACGCCACGGAATTTTCAAAATCGCACAAGTATACGTTTAAAAATACCATTATCTTGATTTGTAACATTTATATATCATATTTCGAAATCTTTTACATCATTCATATTATGCGATTGTACTTCAATTTAATTTAGCATTAATTGTTCAATTTATTATTTAATTTCAAATTATTATTGGAAAATTAATTTGAATTTCAGTAATCATTGATATTTGTAAATTTCGACAATTATTGCACTTCATCAAATGCGTAACGAGGGTACAGTTTAATTTAACCGTGAATAGATATATTTAAAAAACTTTTGTTTAAAGATTGATTTATTCATACACGGATGAGATGTTTTTGCTTTTCCCAAATTATCCATTAAAAAGAATAGTAATAATAATTCGACAATGAGATCTTGTGATATTATTATGATTTTGGTTTAGATTTTTACAAACCCGAGTTGGAAAAATTTATGCCGAAAGAAATATTATATTATTAGCAAATGACAGGGAAGATTATAAATTGTCCAACTTGTAAGATTAAATTTATATCAGACCTCTGACCGGACACTGCATTGTAACATGCGTGCAATAAACCAATACTTTTGAGATAACTGTTTAATATTACCTAATTTATAAAAAAGTTGAAAATGTCGATTAGCTGGAACTGGGAATTTTTAGCACTGCTGAGTTGGGAATTTCGATCGTTAAGTTTGATTTGGTTAAATAACGTCGCACTAGAGCTGCATATTGGGCTTTGCCGACGATTCGGGTTCGAGGCCCATCACGAAGGAAAAACCCGGGAACAATGCTTCATACTTTTGAACAATGGTCAGATAACGAGAACAACACCTGAGCTGGGCATCCGGCGGTGTTAAGCCGGAAATTTTGAATCGTTAAGCTGGTAAATTTTTTAATCGTTAGGTACCAAACAGATATTACAAGGAATCTCAAACTTTAAATTTGTTCTTTAAATTTATTTCATAATTAGGGAGTGATTTATTAATTTTAAAAATAGTTATTGACAATTGTTAAATATAATTAATGACATTGATAACTGTTGATGTTGTTTATCTGCCTACGTATTCCTGTTTACTTGAACGAAAATTAATAATTTTTTAAGAAAAAAAAGTGGTGGTGGGTTGGGAGAGATGTTTGTTGATTTTTGTGGGGTTAAGGATTCCCCCCTCTAGGTGAGGGGGGATAGATGCCAGATGCCTAAAGAAATTCGTTGCTCAGTCACTGAACTCCCATGAAACCTATACCTACGTGCCTGCACTATCATAAAGTTTGCAACTGTAAGTATTTTTCTCCAGGTCCCAAAAGTCACACCACAAATGTAGAATTATAAATGCTGCAGGAAGTTTCCTAGGGATTAAAAGGGTGAGGAGGGAAAATTTCCTCCATTTCTTTTTCAATACTGATACAAATGGAAAGGATACCTATCCTTTTGGAGGTCGGTCAATAAGTATGTTAATTAGATTCTTTGCAACAGTCCGTATCCTTCCAAACAAAATTGGGAAATAATCGGTAATGGGTTAATAATCAACCTGGGCGTCTCGCACTTATTTTAAGTTAGTATCCTTTCCTTCAAATAACTCAAAATAGAGAGTAAATATGCAATATTTATTGTTTTGGCGGTCAACATTTTTATACCCCCCCTCCCGCTTGTTTCATCTTGATCTTGCCCCCCCACTTTTACCACCCAATCGCCGCCACTGAGTGCTGTGGCATATGTGAGTCCCTGTAGCGCAGTGGATAGCGCGTTGGACTTCTAATCCAAAGGTCCCGGGTTCGAATCCTGGCAGGGATGTGAGATGTGTCACTTGTAATGTGTTATCTTTTCATTATTAAATTTTAGAACAGATTGTTTCTTAAAATTGAACTAGGTAAACTTTCATATTCAAACGACAACTTCAACTTCATAAGTTCTGTGGCATATGCGAGTCCCTGTAGCGCAGTGGATAGCGCGTTGGACTTCTAATCCAAAGGTCCCGGGTTCGAATCCCGGCAGGGATGTGAGATGTGTCACTTGTAATGCATTATATTTTCATTATTAACTTTTAGAACAGATTGTTTCTTAAAATTGAACTAGGTAAACTTTCATATTCAAACGACAACTTCTTAAGTGCTGTGGCATATGTGAGTCCATGTAGCGCAGTGGATAGCGCGTTGGACTTCTAATCCAAAGGTCCCGGGTTCAAATCCCGGCAAGGATGTGAGATGTGTCTCTTGTAATGTATGATCTTTTCATTATTAAATTTTAGAACAGGTTATTTCTTAAAATTGAACTAGGTAACTTTCGTATTCAAACGACAACTTCAACTTCATAAGTGCTGTGGTATATGTGAGTCCCTGTAGCGCAGTGGATAACGCGTTGGACTTCTAATCCAAAGGTCCCGGGTTCGAATCCCGGCAGGGATGTGAGATGTGTCACTTGTAATGTATGATCTTTTCATTATTAAATTTTAGAACAGATTGTTTCTTAAAATTGAACTAGGTAACTTTCGTATTCAAACGACAACTTCATAAGTGCTGTGGTGTATGTGAGTCCCTGTAGCGCAGTGGATAGCGCGTTGGGCTTCTAATCCAAAGGTCCCGTGTTCGAAACCCAGCAGGGATGTGAGATGTAGCTCTTCTAAAGTATGATCTTTTCATTCTTAAATTTTAGAACAGATCATTTCTTAAAATTGAATAGCAGTTATTTGCCGCCTCTTGACATTTGGTAGATTGAGAAGAAAGACCAAGTTCAATTTTGTTGTTGTTTTGAGTTATCGATATCTGGGGATATAGCTTAAGTTAAACTCTTCGAGTGTCATTATTAAAATTGAGCCACAATGTGGGAAATCCGGAGACTGATTTACGGCAGGTCAATTCGGGGCACTAGCCCAGGGCCCCCATTTTAAGGGGTCCTTAAAATTGCTTATATAGCTAAAATTGGGAAACATATACAAATAAATTTACTATGTAACTAAAAATTTTTTTAACCAATAGGTTTTTTTAGTTAATATTTTTGTGAATTTTTTTCTATTTTATCCAATGAAATCACTTTTATATTTCCTGGACGTTTATGATCCATAAGAATTATTTAAGGAATATTGAAACGTACAGAAAACTTCAAGTGTTAGTAAAAGTATTATATTTTTCATATGTATGCTTTTAATTTAAATTGTCTTTATTTTGATATGCTAAGCTTCTGTGATGTTCTTTGTGTACTTCTTGATATATTCAGACATCTAAATGAAAATGATATTTTGTTGAATATTTTGTAATCTTAACCTTTATTAATAACTATAATTTAAAGTTATATAATTTTACATTTTTCTTTTGTAAAGGATAGTACAATAGACGTGCAATGCTTAGTTCTTCAGGAGCCTCCCAACTACAAGTCACATGTCACTCGGTAAGCTTGCATATTTAAACGACTACTTTAACTTAGTAAATAACATGGCATGAGAGTCCCTGTAGTGCAGTGGATAGCGCGTTGGACTTCTAATCCAAAGGTCCCGGGTTCGAGTCCCGGCAGGGATGTGTAGTGCAGTACTTGTTTCATATTATTTTTTTTATTCTTAAACTTGAGAACAAGTTATTTCATACACATCTTAGTTTTAATTATATTTATTGTAAATTTAGAAAAACTGTCAAGAAGCCGTTTGGAAACAAGCTCTGCGAACGGATTTTTTTTTTTAATTTTTAGATTTACAATTAGCACTATTAGAAGTTTGAAAAGCCTATAACTGATAATAGTGCCAAAAGTAAATCGTAAAATTTTAAAATTTGTAATGCAAATTGGAGGACCGTTTACAACTTTTATAAATAGCGGATGGAAATGGCATCCAAATAACTAGTGTTTTATAATAATTCCGTAAAAAAAAGTCTAAAATAATTTTGCTTAACCTAACTTATAAATTTATCAGTTTTTCTATAGTTAAAATTTTGGAAGCTTGAAAATTCCTTGCTTTTAATTGATGGAATGCTTTATTAAACATTTCAACGAAGCTTTTTCCCCCAAATAATACGATGGGCATGGGTACCCAAGTGTGTTTAATTCGTTCACAATTAAAATGTAATGAAAGCGATGTAACAATGGGGGGAGGAATTTCATTAAATTCTCTTGATGAAACCGATCCTGCGATAGATTTGTATAAAAATAATTATTTGAAGCTTTTAGGGTATGCAGATATAGTGAATTACATCCTGTTCCGCCTACGATGGTTAGTAAGCGTGAGGAACAGTTGGTATATCAGGAAGTTGTTCCTATTTCTTCGGTATACCAAGGTAAAATTAAATGCATTCAAGGTAATGAGAAGTATGTGAACTCAGGTAATTGTATTTCAATCTCAAGGTAATGATTGCTTTAGCATAAAGGTATACTTATTTGAATCCATTTTTTCTCCTCGATCTTCTAAACAAAAATGATGATTTTTTGTTGTTGTTATTACAAAAAATCAACATTGGTTATTTCTGGATTAATACTTTTTCCAGAAAGCAATGTTTCGCAAATCACAAAAAATACAAATAATCTTGTAACTGACCTTATGTATTAATTATTATAATATCATCCAAAACAAAAAAAGCAAAAACAATACATTCGATTATATTAAGAGCAATTGAGTTCGATTATATTAAAAGCAGGTACAAGGGAGAGGGAGCTGGGGGCGCCTGCCCCTTCACCTTCCCACTGTATCCACATTGACAATCACCCTGACTGAATACTGATTGATGAATTAACGATTTGAAAATCAAAATGCGATATATAGCATTTATATTGTTCCATTATGATGAAATTATAATAATGCGCTTGATTAATCGTGAAATACAAAGAAGAGTGTGAATAGCAAATAAATTCCCTATCGTAATACAAAGATTTATCTCGCATGTGACGTGACACCGACCTACAACAAAATGCTGAACGTAACGTAAGTAAAAAAAATCATGAAAAACATGACATTAAAAAATCAAATGATCATCAAATAATGTTTCTAAGTATTCTTGAATCAGGTGGTTTACAAAGGATGGTAATACAAAGATTTATCTCGCATGAGACGTGACACCGACCATACAACAAAATGCTGAACGTAACGTAAGTAAAAAAAATCATGAAAAACATGACATTAAAAAATCAAATGATCATCAAATAATGTTTCTAAGTATCCTTGAATCAGGTGGTTTGACTGCTTAAAGACTCCAAATAACGATTTTTCACAAGCTTCATCTACTCTTATTATTGGATACCGTATTCTTGTTTCACTATAAAAACTCAGTATTTGTCAGAACTTGTTTTAATGAATTAGTAGACGAATTATTTTTGTCGTCCTAAAATGTGCGTAGTATATGATATTTAAAAGCTACAGTTTTCCTTAAATATTTATTTCAGGAAAGTTAACATTATAGCCCTTTCCTTTAAATTTTCTAAACAAAACTTTTACATTTTGATATCTTAATTATACTTTATATATTTTTAATTCTATAAAAAATAATCCTCTTTGGCTAGATGCATTTCCCTGGCTAAATGGTGATGCAATACAATTAAAACTGATGCTAGAGAATTGTTAAAACAAAGTCACTATAAACTGAATTTTTAAAGAAATAATATCCACAACCAAGTATAACTTAGTAAGTATTGCATTGTAAAAAATTTTTACATTAAACAATTACAAAATATCATTATTAACGATTCGCTATTTTTATTTTCACTCTTGTATTTTAATGCAATAATGATTTATAGTTTAGATAAATTAAGGGAAATAGATATACCAAATAATTTGGAGAACATGGCTAAATTTATATAGTCTTAACTGCAAAAAATAAGTTTTGACGCTGTGTTATGAGATTTCTGCAATAGAAATTGGACTTCATCATCAATGTTAAATTGAGGACAATGACTGTAGAATTTTTTAAACATACTTACGATGGTGGTGGCTTTAGAACTAATGGTGGAAATAAAATAACTTTCCATATTTGGAGGCCCTTGTAGCTAAAACTAATGAACGAAATTACACCAAATGTTATGTATAAAATCCTGAAGATATGATTTCCGCCAGAAACAAAAAAAAAATTCCAAAAGTCACCGATATGGAAAATTTTGGAGGTGTCGGGGCCGAAAACCGTCAAAAATTTCCATTTATGCCTGTGTGTCAGTCCATGTGATTTTTTAATTTGAAAGCTTTTGTGTACGTTGGTAGAGTTTCCAACTTCAATTCTTTAAATAATAACAACAAAGCAGGCTGTTTTGAGCATCCAATCCGACTTGTTACGCTTATTTCTAGAGCATTCTTAAACGGAATGCTATTGTACACAGGAAAGACCAGTTCACTGAAATTAGTCTATGTGATCCAGTAGATCTTGATTACGATGAATTAAAGACTAAATCTTGCATGCCAATAAATTAGTTTCTCTTTTTGTGTGCATCAAATTTTTTTTATATTATCATTATCCAGATGGAATGAGTGATGCACGTGTTGCTTACACAGTTTGAAATTTGTATAATCCATGTTAACTATGTTTATCTATCTGTTTTAGCCTCGACTAATAATTTTCTTCTATCAGCGACATGTGGAACTATTTTTTCTCTGCAGAAATTCACTACCTGTGCCTTCATAATTTCAATATAAAATTTGATGCAATTCCGCCACAATTAGTTTTAGCATTATCTTACAGTTTTATCAGTTCAGTTAGACATGTCAATTTTTAAAAAAAGTAGTTTTAGTTACAGATACCCTTAAAAGGGGGATTTTTTCTAGCCACTCTGCACACTGAGTATTCAATAAAATAAATTAACTTTACTTATATATCTGTGGCTTGAAACAAAAACGACCAATCTCAATTTTATAAAAAAAAAATTAAAAAACTATTTTGAAAATATCAATTTTACACTTCATGAAATAGAAACCAATGTCGTCAGGTTTCTTTAACCCTTCAAATCAAACAATTCCATGATTTTCGTAACATTGCAACAAGAATGAGCCTCAAAATTTGAAGACATTTTTGGTAAAACTGGTAATTATCACATTGGTTTCTCTTGTTCTAAGACACAGATATAGAGCCCCCTATTTGCATTCGAAAAACACATACACTTTAGTTTTTAGATACTTAACACATTATGCATTATTTATTTGACTAAACAGTTTACATAAAAAAATTCTGACATTCATATTTTTAGATAACTCAACTTTGTTATATTTCTATTAATAAAAACCTAAGGATGTTTTTCGCAATTTATAATTGCATTATACATAAAATAAGTTAATGAAGGATAAAGAGTTTGAAGTATAAATAATTTTCACATAATTTATTAACCATTAGTAATGTCCGTGTAAAAGAAAATTCAATTTACAATTGTTTATTTTGCAAGGAAAATAAGACTGTTGAGAGCAAAAACTAATCAAATATATCGATATATTAGGAATACTTTGAATTTAAATGATAAACATATTGAAAGTTGTTATTCACAAGTCTGACAAATTTTACTACAAATAAAATTTATTACATAAAAAAATATACAATAATATTCGACTGATGAAAAATAAAAAAAATGAAAACTCTCACAAATTGTGGCTTTAGTACATGAAGAACCACATATTATCTAATAAATCAAATATAAAATTTATGACTTTAAACAAGAAGTAAATACACCTATGCAATAAAAAGCACAAAACTAATTCATAATTTACAGAAACACATGCTTTTTTTTACCCAATGTGAGAATAAAAATAAAAGTTTCTTATTCAAACAACTAAGGTCAAATAAAACCTTAGTATCTTACTCTATAAAATGATATTGAAAAAACAATGTAGTGTTAGGTAATGAATGATGTTTATGAAACATTACAGAGAATAAAAATTAATACATATACTCTCTTTATGTGAGTTAATGTTATAAAATCGTACCAAATGACCAATTATTTTATAAATTGATATGACTTTTTAATTTTGTGGTCAAGGGAATACTTTTTTTGAAAAGTGCTTACTGAACCTAATAAGTGATTTTTCAAAATGTTTTTGGTTGACATTTTAAATATTGGACCATTTTTGAAAATTTCTTACATGTTTTGAATGTAATCACTCTCTTAGTATTTTGTAAAAACAATAAATATCTATTAAATTTCAAGCAAATTTAATTACCATAACATTCATATGCATTTTTTGCCAAAACAAGTTTTAATTGATACATTGTTTCTTTAAATCTTTGGTGGGCAGACTTTTTGCAAAATATAAGAATAATTTGGCTTGGCATGCCAAAAGATTAACATTAGTTAACAATAATTATATTTTATAAATATACCCTTAAAAACATTAACATAATGTTTAGCATTTAAGAAATTTAATATATACTCCACAGATGAAATTTGGTATTTTATTTGTAGCATTTGAACACAAATTAATATTTATATTTAGAAATTATCATTTAAATGTAACATATTGAAGAAATTTTTAGTTTTTTAAAACTTTTCTTGTGACAGTTTCTTTAAATGCAGAAATTTAAGTGGAACAGAAAGCTTTAGCATTAAGCAAGTTATATATATTAAAAAATAAAATAATTGCAAAAAACTTCATTTCATAAAGATAATATAGCTGAATGTCATCAAAAATAATTTAATGAAGGCATGTTTCTACCTTGTAGAAATATTGAATACAATAAAAATATATATTTACTACTCTACTTTTTCCTACAGACACAATAATGGTAAAAATAGAAGACAACAAAGTTTAAGATAAATCAAAATATTTTTTTAATTTGAAAATTAAATTGGACTGAACAGTAATTTTTAAAAAAATATTTATTCATTTAGTTGGAATTTTTTTTAACTACTTTCTTCTTAATAAAATTTAATAACTGAAAGCAAGTTCATGTTAATTGTATGATCATGTAAGCCTTTTTGAGTAAGGACATGAAATACTCATGAGAACATTTTCTAAACGAAAAGTCAGTTTATCGTAAAAGCAAGATGGTGGTGACAAAACAAATCATTTTCTTCAGTAATTATATTCTTTGGAATCTTCTCTTAGTACACAAAACAGGCATCCAGTGAAAATGAGACACAAAATCTGAAACAAAAAAATATATATATACATTAAATCGTTACATGGAAAAAGAATGTGAAGATATTGCATAAATGGTAGCATAATACAGTATAAAAGTAAAATAAACTAATAAGCATTGTTAATTAAAAGCCTTTAGCAGCAAGTAGACAAATGAAAAATGCATAGCACTTTTAAAATATTACATAATGCAGCAAATGCTTAAAAGTATATGACATGAGTATGTTAGATGATAAACAAAAGCTGAAAGGAATTATCATACATGTGAATATTTAGTGAAAGAAATGTAAGAAACATTTTGGTTAGGAAGCCATGTTTTCAAACCTAAATGTTTTTTTTTAACAAATGACTACAGTTCATCCAATTGAGATCACATTTTAAAACGTCTGAAATATTTTCTATTTTTATGTTCAGCTACATTTTGTGCTCTAAATATGAATTAAATATATATGCAAATGACTAGATTTTTATAAATCCTTTATTTCATGTCCTTGTTTGGATTTAAAATTCTTTGTTCATTCACAAACCATAGTTATTTCTATATTTAAATGGGCTTTTTGCACTTAAGAGCTTAGAAAAATTTCCTTTTATTTGTAAATTCCTACTATTCTGTTACCTTGACATCCAGAACCACTCTTAAGCTATCATTCTATTCACATAACAAAAAAATTCTATTTTATTAATGTTTAATACTTTTACAGTTACACTGATTTATCACATAACATCCATCTTTAGAAATTCTACTTAAGTGAAACCATTATGTTAATTAGGTATTTTAAAAGGAAATGTTATAGCTATCTTGATAGATTTAATATTTTGTTATGATAAAAATAATAATATGGAGTTATCAAACATTTAAATCTTAGCAACAAATACTTAAATTTGTAAACTAAAGTTATAACCTTGGAAATAAATGGTATTTTCTACAGTTTTTTAAAAATGTATTATGTTTCATTTTTAGTTTAATCAAGGTTAAATATCCCCATGGATTTTCTTGGATACCTGATAAAAGATTTATTTTTCATTTAACTATTTTAATTTGTGCAAAATTTAGCAATTTTTGTGCCAATACAGTGGAATTTGGATGAAAAAGGATGAACTTAAGAGGGCTCCACATTTTAGTTCCATTCCCTTAAAAATAAGGTATGTAGTAGACCTTTCGCGACAGATTTCGACTGTTCTGGAAGATCTTTCGGACAGAATATATCAGTAAGCATTGCTAGATAAATTTAGTCAGTCAGTTGATAGTCAAAGTCTAGTGAAGATAAACTCAGTGCACAATATAAATTAATTAATGTAGTACAGTGAGTGTTATATTACTTTTCGTTTATTGTCTCCAATAAATAGTTTTTTGAACAATAATAAAAGTGAAAGTGCAGATGACGAAAACACACCCTCAACCAGTGGCATGACAGTGAAAAAACAAAAAAGTCATAAATGGATTCATATTTGGATCTCAAAACTCTTATTTTGAGATTATGGTGGCGTGAATGAATTAATTTTATCTGCTTTATTGTGTTTGATTTGAATACATTTTCATGTATATATGCTTGACTTTCCATTCTTTCGTTAATGGGAATTCGGGATTTCATGATCTCTTTTGGGTTTAAAAACTACAGACCACTCAGAAAAACTCAGCTAGGAGTTCCGGCTAATTGAAACCCCTCGATAAAAAATTAGTCGTTTCTCCTTACTTTCTGTTATTTGTAATTTAAATCTTGTCCACTTTATCCTATTTAGAATTTAGATGGTTGGCCTGTTTACAATGTTCTTAAATATAAAATACTATTTGAATTTTGCACATTCAAATTTTGTATTATATGAACACAATCTATTAGTTAGTGCATACTATAGATTTGTGTGGATGCTAATATTATAAATTATAGATTTGTAAATTTTAGGAATTTTGTTATAATTTCTATTAGTCATACTTTTACTTAGGGTGGGCATTGTGGAAAGATTTTAATTCAAAAAAGGTGCAGTGACTCGAAAAAGTATGGGTACAACTGGTCTACTAAAAGTCAAATAAGGCCTGTACCATATGCATAATAAAAAAATCCTGCATCAGAAGATTTCTTTTTTATTTATAATTTTTCAATAAAGTTTTTTGATGCTTTAGGGTCGGCTGATAGCTGTCGCCCAATTATATCTAATTCATGAATACAGGCCTTGACTTATCCATAGGCACCCATTACAAAAGAAGAGAAAAATCTTTCAATTTTCTAGGTTAACAGGTTTTCCTTTTAGCAAACAATCAGCCTAGAAAAAGGATTTCTCACTGCTCATGCTGCAGAAACCACTTGAATACAGCCTCTTCCAGTTCTTTGTTTTCTGCAATATTCACAGCTCTACTCGACAAACTCTTATTTTTACTCTAAAGGACAGACATAAAGTTTAAAATTAAAGATCTGTTTCTTTTAAAGTCCAGAATTCTTGATGTTCTCACTCTATACATCTCAGCTAACTGTTATCAGACACTCTTTTATCTAATTACGCTACAGTAGCCGTTTTATCATTCACTAATAAAAAAAAACTTTTATTTTGCTGATTTTTTTTCTCTCAGAGTGATCCAGAAAATTGGATTTTTACTCTACTACAAAAAGTACCTTTTTATTGACAAGTAACAGTGTTACAAGAATAGTGATAGTTTTATGTATTTTTATAATAATTAAAAAAAAAAAAAAAAACTCATTTACGTTGACAATAGAGGAAAAATGGAAGGTCATTGTAGATGTAAGTAGTTTTGCAAATAAATGATCTTATTCCAGAATCTCCTCCATTTTGTTGAATTGGTCATTAATGCAGTATGTAACTTTGTACATATAATAGTACGTGCTTAACCTTTACAGGGTAGTTGGTCGATATTTCAACCAGAATCCCATGTTAAAACCAAACACCAGCTTTCTAAAGGTTAAAGTTCATATAATGAATAGCAAATATTGAATTATTTCCTTTATTACTCATTAAAAAAATAAAATAATTTTTCTAATATCTTAACAGTGGTTAACAAATCTGTTCTTTTGATACATGCATTTAATATATAATATTCTTGGATATCTATATGTTGGGGTTGTACTAATTGATATGAAAATAGTTTTGAAGACATTTTATCATGTAAAACTAAAAATCAAAAACTTACAAAATTTTACCCTAAGAAAGAACTAGCAAAAATTTAAACAAAAATATAAGTTTTTACAAGTAGTCATGTTTGAGGGTTAATAAAAATAGAACAGAAGCTTTCTATATGTACAATGGATGTTTACTGTTTAATGCTTTTAGATTGTTATATAAACTGATTGTTGTATGAGTCAATAGAAATTGAAAAACAAATGGAAAGAAATTACATCAATCCTTATATTTTATCAGAATATAAAAAAATATTTTAACTTATTATTTTAAACAAATATGTCAAATTATTTGTAAAATTAAACACCTTTAAAAATAATGCAAACTATTTTTTGTTTAACTATATATACATTTAATAAATGCAATTTAAATCTATATTTTAAAGAAATCTTAAAAGTAAATTACTTGGATTAAAACCAATCCTAATGCAACACCTCCAATGGTACCAGCCTTTTGTTCAAGATATCTTCTTATGTTTTCTCCACAGCCCTATAAATAAAAAAAAAGATTATGCCATTTTAGCTGATAAAAAAGGATTCAATAATGTATCAAATCAATACAACCAATGTACTTAAATCTGAAGAAGAAAATTTAAGTAAAGAAAATACTACAATGTCGTACTTTAGGTTGGCAAACTAAAACCTCATGAATTAGAAACTGTCTTGATTAGTCATCTCTTTAAAGTTTTAGTCAATAGGATACCATTTTGCAAATTAAATTTCTGTCTTAAATTTAAACTTAGTAATTATCGGTAATCAAATATAGCTATAAAAATTTGGACTATTTTCTCTCTATTTTAAAAAAAAGTATGCCCTAGGGGGAATTTTCAATTCTTTCGCTGTTGTTCAGATCATATCTCAAAAAGTAAAAATCCTAAAATAACAAAATTAAGTGAATTTGTTAAAAAATGTTTAATAAATAAGACGAATATATTTTTATTTCAATACATTTATTAGTTTAGAAGTTATTTAATATTAAAATCGTTGTAGCTAAAATTTCGCTGACAAATAATTTTGTCCGTCGAGTTTCTGACACACTGTTCATTTTTATTCTGTTCATTCACACTGATGGCATTTTCAACATTCACGAAGATGAAGGGGAACTAACAACTCAATAAAGGAAAATGTGTAATTGCAAGTTTCACAGTAAAAATGGTAGTGGTGGAAAAACTGCCATTGATAATAAAGATGGCTCCCTGTTTGTACCCCTTCTGTCAAGCAGGAGACTTCCTTCAACGGGTTAATATATAGTAATTAACAATTTTGAATAACTTATTAAATAGGTGTGATTTTTAAACAATCCAAATGAAATAGTACATAAAGCTATGAGATAATGTACAGCCAATGCACAACTTTAGTTTTCAAAATTCAAGAAACAAAAGAAGTCATAATATTGCATAGCATAAGTTATAAAATGACATTCCTAATTATTTAGTGTAAAGACAGTCACTTATAATAGAAGACTTGATTTCATGTATTTTGTAATAATATAGATAACCTAAAACAGCATTATTCTTAAAGCAATTACATAAAATCATTTGTTGCATCGTCCATTCATTTATATTACAATGATAAAACTAAGTACAATGTCATAGAGACATGTTGATTTAGGGAAGTATCAGAAGTGTTAAATTTTGTATAACATTCTTCCCTGATTAAAGAGGTAAGTTTAATTTTTTTACATATATATTATTACCGTATATACTCGTTTATAAGCCGACCCCCTAATTTTAGGACGATTATTTGTCTAGAATCGGAAACTCGCGTATAAGCCAAGTTGTATTTTTTATATGAAAAATTCCGATTAAAACCTGCAAATCCTCGAAAAAAGAGTTAAATTTTAATTAGAAAAATAAATATTTAGGCCGAGAAATTAAAAGTTTAAAGAAAGTGGCTGGACAAACGGCCTTCCTCGAAGTTCGCGACGATCCATCAGGCTTAAAAGTATATACCACTCACAATGTTCTAGTGTCTTTCAAACCTCCATCGGACTTCCTAAATTAAATCTCCATTTTATTATCAGAATAAAATATTTTAAACCACATACTTAAATACCAAAATGTGCAATTTCTAATTCTTAACATCGTTTTGTAAAGATTTAAAAACTTAGAAAACATCAACAAACGGCCTGTCAACAGATCTGTCAACATCGGATGAGAATTTTTTTTATCCATCTCGGAAAGAAATACTATTATTTTATGGATGAATATATACTTCTTATTAAAATATTTAGTTTTTAATTATGAAATAAATGACTTGAAAGTAGAACTTGAATTCGGCGATTAGCAACGTCCCGATTTTACTGCTTTAAAGCCAATTCCATCCAAAATACTAATAAAACAACTATTAATATCTGTACATAATATTATCAAGGAATAAAATCTGTATTGGGGAAATAAATCTTGTTTAATTATTACAAGTGATTAAGAAAGACATTGACTTTTAAGTGGTGTCATTCGCTACTCACGATTTCAACTTCTTAGTCTTCCATTCAAAATTCTATTAAAGTGATGTATACTAGCTTCATAGATTCTACAAACCAATTAAATACTTATCAAAATATATACTTTATATTTAGTTAAACTGATTATTTATCTGAGTAGTCTAATTTTGCGTTACGATTACGCCGCAATGCGCAGAACGGTCTTCAATCGGCACAAGTGACGCAATTTTTCGATCTCGGAAATGAGTCAGCACAGTTCTCGCTTAATTTCAACTTCTCTCCTTTTCCCATTTTAGGCAAATTATATTATAAATTTTACTAACTTACGTATAAGCCGACCACTCTACTTTTTGATGAAAATTTTGACTTAAATTTCTCGGCATATACGGTATGTTAAAATAGTAGGAATTTTGATCATGTTAACAATTACTCAAGGAAATAACTTATTGCATATCTATTTAAATATACAAACTCTAAAAATGCTGTTAACAGTTTAATAATCATAGCAGTTATATTCACATACCTGTCTGTCTATATTTGAATTTTCAAATCTACAATAATTTTAATAGCAAAAGCTGATCAGTTTTAAAAGATAAATATTGTTCAGAAAATATTTAAATATTATTTATGATGAACTTAATAAACTCAATAATATGTAATTGTTAAAATAAAACTACATGTTAACAAAAAAAATATACAGGCAATATTTTACAAAGTAAAAAAATATGTATATTTTGAAAACCTAAAATTATAAAAGAACAGCTAATTATTTTATTTTCAATTTATTAAGACACAATAAATGAAGTTGTTAAATGAAATTACTGCTAATAAGTGCTACAAGATTATAATAGAAAATGCGATATATATTTTTAACTAAATGAGTTAAGTATTTTCAATAGAAAATAAATATAAATTTGATAGAGAATTCAAATTCCTCTAGAAAGAAAACACTTCTCATGAAATTCATAAAATTATCCAAGTAATTAGTAAAAATTAGGCAAAGCTGTGAAATATCATACAATTTATGGGTGATCCAACAAATTAGTTGCTTTGTACACAAGGGTAACAGCAGCTTCACACAATAGCAGATGTGCCTTGGATCATTGAGATTGTATACTCAATTTCATTAGAACTTTATTTCAAATATTTTTAATAACACATGCAAAAACTTAGTACGCTTGATCTAGTCATTTTATCGAGTAATGAAGGGTATAAATGATTAATTTTAACATAATGATTTAAAGTTTGTACTTACATGAATGTAGATGTTATTCGTTCTATCACTTGAACATGACTGTGGTACATCATCCATGTGATAATCGTTTTTGTCATATCCACCACAACATTCCAACTGAAATGAAAAAAATCCATATAAAATTGAATTTTTCAGATTTCTTTAATTGAATGTATTTAAAAGTAAAAGTGTGGGTTGCTTATACTTTTGACCGCAAAACTTAATAAGTTGTTCATTTGAATTTATTACTTATTTAGTTTTAGTTAATTACAACAAAAGTTATTTTAGTGTATTTATTAAAAGCATGTTTAATGTTTAAAAATATTTACTACATATATTATTTTTCTACAGTTTAATAAACTATAATACTAAAAATATGCATATAATAACTTAACTTATATGCATATTCACTTAAATTAAAATATAAAGAAATGTGGTATTTGGGGATATTGGTAGTGAGTTGGAATTGAGAATTATAATATTTAGTAAGTACAACAGAGCGAGTTAAATAAAAAAGTTTAATGAAACACAAGTTTATATTGAGGATGTATTTAATCCAATGATACTCATGAAGATAATACCATGTCTAGTAATCTCCAGTTTATCTGTTAATTCAATTATGATATAATTTAAAGTTGAGTTCATAACTTGTTACTTATATAACCATGTCAAAATGTCATGTTATATACAAGTAAAAAGTAGAATACAAGAAAAGTAGAATAATAAGCTGAAAAGATTTTAAATAAAAAATATACCTTCATAGACATTTGATCATAAATTGAAATTCCAAATAACTTTCTTAAGATTAGAAATAAAGGTTTGAAACAATAACAAAACTTTTTACCATAATAGAATTTAATAATATTGCCTATAATAAATTTTAATAAGCAGTATTCTTGAAATTCAATTTAACAAAAAAGATGTAATACAAGAATATAACTAAGTATTAATGTTTGTCAATAACTTTTACAAAATATTAAATTAGGATTGTATGAACATTTACATGCAATTGAAGAAGTTCAATAAATCTGTAAGCATCATAATTTTCACGTTGACTTGCATCTATTGCATCCTTGATGGAATCCGTCAAAAATTTCTGAAACTATAAAAACATGCATTTTGATCAGAACATGATTATTTTGAATACAAGTTCATATGTATACAGAGAAAAAAAATATATATACAGGGGTGTTGCCCAGCTTCATGCGTTTCGGAGCAGGTAAAATCGATATTTGGAACAGCAAAAATTTATTTTGGAGCAGTTAAAATTGAAATTTGGAGCAGCAAACAGGTGTCTTGGAGCAGCCAAAATTGACACTTGGAGCATCAAAATGGTTTTTTGGAGCAGATAAAATTAAAATTTAGTACAAAATAAAGCTTTTGGGTATAGCTAAATTTCAAAACTATCATGTATCTTATGAATTAGAATGTAATCCAAGAAAGCCAAGGCCTCTAGATCATATCTAACCACAAAAATTTTAATGTACACAGAAGTTTATATGGTATCACTAAAACTAAAAACTTAATGTTAAATTTAAATTAGAGTAAATGTACCTCTAAAAAGAAAAACACAATATACATTTAAGCAAAAAATGTATTCATAAAAGAAAATATTCAAAGTGCCCTACTACAAAATGTTTACAAAGAAAAATGCTAAAAATTTATATATATATTATTTTACTAACAAGTTGGATTTTTTTTAAAATTTAATATTAATTTTGTATTTATTACAACTTTTTTATATTGGCCCCAAAATTTAGGTATGTTTTTTTGCAAATTGGCACCAACTTAAAAAAATTGTGATAAGTATAAAATTAAGATTAAATATTTAAATTGTTTCAACTTGTTTGTAAAATTAAATACTTTTTTTTAAAACTTTTTAGTGCTTTTTCTTAAAGACAGGTTCTTCTTTTAAAAAGATTCTTTTATTTTTATTATTAGTTTTTAATTTAGCAGGGGTTTTCCCACTGCTATTATTCATCAGGAAGCTAAAATTTTTTCCATGCCCTGAATCTGGTTCAATAAATTAAATTAACCAAATTATATTGTAGTTAGACAATCCCTATTCAACAATAAAAATGTTTTGAAATCGGAGATTTGTTTTTTGAAAAAAACCTGTTTAACCCTATTCAACAAAAATATAATTTTCGAAATCGAACAATATTTGTTTCTACAACGGTTCAGTTATTAGAGAATTCCGGATTGTTAAACCTATACATCCTCCACCTTGATGCGTTTGCGGTATTGGTTAAAAAGCAAATGCACAATGTGTATCCTTTACAACAAATACCATTGTATTACAAAAAGTGTACTCCTTTCAGCAAATGAACTCCTAAAATAAAATTTCCAATTTACCCCTAAACTAATGCTCAAACTCCATACAAAGAAAAAGTCCAATGTACCTCTACAAGAAAAAGCCAAAATAAACTTAAAATAAAACCAAAGGGTTCTCTTAAAGGTAAAAGAATGTGTCCAAAAAAATTCTAATATGCCAACAAAATAAAAAGCATGTGTACCTCCACAAAGAAAAGCATAGTGTACCACCACAGAAAAGCCTGATATACCCTTAAAATAAAATCCTAGAGAACAATTAAAAGCTTAATGTATCCTAAAAAGAAAAACCCCAGTGTATCCTTAAAAGAAAAACAAACAAACAATGTACCCTTAAAAGTAAAAGGCTAATCTACTAAAAAAAGAAACCACAGTATACACAGGTACACTGTGTTTACGTACATACGTACACACAAGAAAAAAACGTATCCCTAAAGGAAAAACCCAATGTATCCCTCAACAAATAATCCTAACAAACCCTTAAAATAAAACTTAAGGTACCCTTAAAAGCCTATAAAGGAAAATGATGCTAACAGTGCTTATAACAAAGTCCACTGTACCTGTAAAAGAAAAAGCCTAATGTACCCCTTAAATTAAAAGTCTAATCTATCTCAAAAAGAAAAGTTGGGTTAACCTATAAAAAACCCTATAGATATCAAAGTCAAAGACCAGTGTACCTATAAAAGATAACAGAATATAGTGTAGCTACAAAAGAAAAAGCCCCTACTGTCTTTCTAAATAAAAATTCAAATGAAGCACATCCTCCCCCCCTCCAGTAAAAAAAAATGTTCGACTAAAAATATAGAAATATACTCCTAATATACCTTTAAAAGTAAAAGTTGAATGTATCCCTAAAACTTGAAGTCCAAAAGTAGTCCCAAAAGAAAAATAATGTACCCCTTTCTTTAAAAAAAAGATCAATGTATCCCTATAAAAGCAAAACTAATTTCAATGTTAATATGCTTTAATTTCTTTAACTTTAATATAATCCCAAGAACTAAAATCCAATGTACTCTAAAGACTAAAGCCAAGTATACTCCAAACTATAAAGTTTAATAAAGAAAAAAGTACCCTCAAAACGAAAATTATCATATATATTTCAAGTTTAAAAGTACAATGTTTGAATAAAAGTATAAGTTCAATATATATTCACAATTGATAGATTAGAGTGAATGCAAAAAAAAATTTAACTTTGCAATGAAATCAATGCGCTTCTGAATCCATTGTATCATTACTATCAGAATAGTTGAAAGTTTGCAATGCCCCCTTTAATAAGTCTTAAAGAAATTGTGAAATGAGCAAATTATTAATATATTATAGATAAATATTAAGTAGAGGGCAGTATTTACAGAAGAGTAATAGTTGTATTCTATACATAGGGTCATAAAATTATAATTAGCGGCAAAGTTATTAAATTGGCGCAAGAGGATTATTAATTATTAAATTGGCGCGTTTGGAGTATACTTTGACTAAAAATCAGTGTTTTGGAGCAGAAATCGCGAATTGGCGCAGGCGCAATACCCCTGTATATATATATATATATATATAAAAACCGAAATAGAAGTTTGTTTTATAATATCTCATTATTGTGGAAATTGTTTAAGAGTTACATTTGGCTGCATATCATTAGTAGGTTGGTTATAAAAACTCTTTCTAATTAAAAAAATGTCAACATGAAAAATATTAAAATCAATTATGCTAAACTTAATTGTTCAATTTGCATAATTGGATCTTTAGAGATTTAAATTATTTACGAATTTTATTGATCTTTTGATTAGGCATTACAGGGTGTCCACAGGGAAAGCATTTTGAATTTCCCTGCAAGCCATACTTTTTTTTACGGCAATATTTTAAAAATGTATGATTATTCCTTATTAATATGCAAGATATGTTTTGACATTATTTTATTATTTCCCAAATATATATTTATTTTTTAATATATAAGTTTACTAACTATTTCGCTTGATTTTTTAACTCCTGAAAAAGTGCAACCAAAGTTTAACATCCAATAATCAATGCATAAAAATTTAATGTACACCAAATTCAAAATTCCAGAGCATTTACCAAATATCAATAATTCAAAATGCTACTTAAAAATCATAAAAGTCCAAGTAAGTGAAATATATCTCTTAGATTATTAGTGATTGTACTTTAAGATCAAAGACTAAAGTAACCTCAATATTTAAAAAAAAAATCCAATACACTCAAAAAGTAGAAACCCAATGAATCTCTATCCCTAATAATAAAACTAATTTATTAAATCTAATCCAGTATCTTAAGATATACAGCTTAGTACACAAAATATATTTCCTAAGATCTTAAATGTACCCAAAAAATAATAAAGGCAACAACAGTTTCGTCAAGGTGGGCGGGCAAGTACCTAGTTATAGATAGCCAATTGGTTTGTCAAATTTTAGAAACATCAGCATTTTGGTGCGATTTCTACGACCTTGAAAGAGAAAATTTTCACTTTTACACACTTTTAAAAGTCCCATACGCAATTTCCCTCTTTTTGATTGCATTTAAAAAGTATTTGAACATTTGCAATCAATCAACGATGTTTCGCCAGAAATCAAGTTAAAAATATTTTTTTTGACCAATTCCCTGATTTTTTCAAAAAAAATCTCCAAATCCCTGATATTTCCAGAATGGTCAAATTCGCTGATTTCCTTGTTTGTGGACACCCTGTATTATCAAACTAAAAATACTTCTCTATATAAGTATGAATTTGCACAGGATATTACATAAACTGTATCATTACAGCTAAAGTATGAATGTTCATCTAAATATTTCAAAGTATGTCAATTTTTTTTGTTAAAGTTAAAAAATTAAATACATTTTGAAAAATGTACAAAGATAAAAAATTTTAATACTGAATTAGTTTTTAAAATTTAATAAAAAATTTGTGGTTCTGTGAATAAATCATTATCTTTTAATATTTTTAATATCAGTAATAATATCAGTAAACTTTAATATCAGTAAATGTCAAGTGTTGCACATGGGTATCAAAAATAGTAAGGCTGCATATGTTTTACAGGGTGCAGAAATCAAAAATAGTGAGATTGTAAGCGATCTGGGTGTGTTGGTAAATGAGGATTTTAAAATGAGTCATCAATGTACAGTGGCTAGCAAAAAAGCTAATAGAATGTTGGGGTACATCAGGAAAAGTGTTTCATCAAAATCTAAGGATATTATCTTGCCATTGTACAGAGGTTTAGTAAGGCCACATCTTGAGTATGCTGTACAGTTCTGGTCACCATATCTTAAAAAAGACATTGCATTGTTAGAGAAAATTCAGCACAGGGCTACTAAAATGGTTCAAGGGTTTTCAGGCATGAATTATGAAGATAGATTAAGAAATTTGAATATGTATACTCTGGAAGAAAGAAGGGTTAGGGGAGATTTGATTCAACTATTCAAATTTATCAAACAAGGAGATGTGGAGGTTTTAGATTTTAATATGAGTGATATAACGAGAGGTCATGGGTTTAAGTTAAACAAATCCCATTTTAATCGGGAAGGGAGAAAACACTATTTCTATAATAGGGTAATAGACAAATGGAACAACTTGCCAGTGAATATTGTTAATTGTAAAAGAGTAACGGATTTTAAGAAGAAGTTAGATATGCATTGGGAGATAGTTAAGAGGTACTAGATGGACCAACCTTGTTGGGCCTTGAGCCTGTTGTTGGTCGTCAATATTTGTATTGTATTTGTATTTTAATTTGTATAATTTATAAGATTATTTATTGTAGAAATAAAGTATGAGAATTTCGATAACATTTAAAAACATATCAAAATTGTTTAAGTTCTCTTACTCGATCACCATCAGCATGTTTCCACACCAAACCAGCAGCTGTCAGCTCCATTAGAACTATGATTACCATAATGATGAAATACTATAAAAAATAATAATTGTGAGGAACATTTGCTTAGTTGTAAACATTATGTAAATGAAGTAAAACTACTTTTTCAATGTGCAATATTAAACTGTAAGACATTGAACAATGCTAATTTTAAAATTGATCAACTATTATTTGTAGCAAGATAAATAAAAAAATTTAGCTTATGTATCAGAATGTGTTAAATGATAAGAAATTCCAGACGTTTCTAGTAATTTTCTGTGGTGACGAATCGGCCTGTAGGTTACCTTGTAGACTAGCATCTATAAAACTTGTGGATGCCTTCTCATTCTTTGGCACACAAAATGAGCAAATCCAGAATGTGTTAAATGTTAAGAAATTCTGTATATTTTCAGTAATTTTCCGTGACAAATCAGAAAATTGGAGGTTGAGGGGTTGGTTTACCACAAGAATTTGCATCCATTTATACCTCTCAAAGCCATCTCGTTCATTGGCAAACAAAATAGACAACCCAGAATGTGTGGAATGGTAAGAAATTCCAATTCTGCTACAATAATGTTATCAGTAACAGTGAAACATTACTGATTTAGAGATTTTCTATGCAACTTGGGCTTTAATAAAATAACATCCAGCAACACTTTTTTTTCTAATTTAGCAATTTCTTTGAACATATTTGCTATCCATGTTAAAGGTTCATTTAAAATTTCAATTCTGTACCAGAATCCAGACCTGCTTTTGCAATGAGAGTATACAATGTTTACTGATATCATGATGATCTAAAATCCGGAATTTTCCTAAATCCAGAATCATCAAAGTACCGATGATTGTGGGTTTGGGACTTTCTACTGTATTATCAAACATTAAATTATCAATCAGAACAGCTTCTTTATACCATCTGCCTATAACCTACACATACAAACTTTATGTAGTTTCCTGAAGGAAAAAGGTATAAAATTTTTCAGAATAATATACTGTGTAACGGCAATAAAAATAAATGAAACTATATTCAGCAAAGAATAATAATTAATACAATATCTAGGAGTCATTATAAGGACTATATACTGCATTACAGAGACTAGTGCTAGTATTGTTAATTAACAAACTATTGAAAGTTTTTACACAATCAATAAAAGACTATGGATGTTACTCACAGTAAACAGCATGCATGGACTGTCTAATGCTGCTCCGCAACAACCAAAGAATCCTATGATGAGAATTATAACGCCAAGTGTGATGGCCACATAGCAAGCTTGGTAGTATTGGGGAATATTTAGGCCACGATGGTATTCCCAAAAATCACTGTCTGATCTAACCCATATGCCTATTCCTAGGATGGCTCCTCCCATAAGCTAGAAAAAAAAACATATATATGGGTGATTCTACAAATACGGGAAAATTTGTGTTCCGTACTGATATTTTTTTTTGTTTTGGAAATTAAAAAAAACTTTTTAATGTATATATTTACACTCCCTTAGCACTATTATTCTGACTTTTATCTATGATAAAACTTCATATTTTATTCCATTAAAAAAACTTACTTTAATTAAATGTCATTCCACATGCCCTGTCCCATACCTATAATTTGTGTTTTCCAAGTAATTTATCTAAAAAACCAAAAGTGATTTACTGTCCATTTGTCTTTTTATTAATGAATATATATGTATGAATAATATTAAGCTAACAAAAGTCAAATTAAATAAAATTATTGCATTAAAAAAATAATTAAAAGTTTGTCCCAAGGAATATCAGTCATCCACATGGCTGAAACAAATGGAATTTTTTTCTCAAGGAAATTTAAACTTTTAAAGTGGCAAAAGTGCCTGAAAATAAACATGGCAGTTTGTGGCTTATGACTAAAAGTTGCATTTTGCTGTTCTTCAAAGATTTTTGTGATTTGTTCTAAGTCGTATTTCATTTTCAGGTAAGGGTTTTTAATCCTTGTCATTAACATGACTTGTAATAAGCAGGTAAAATGTAAATATAAATAAATTCTGGTTATGTATGGTGATAAACCTTGCAGTTGTAAGTACTTAACAGAAGTTAAGCCTACAAAGCTTCATATATGGCTTACTGAGAACATGCAAATTCTGGTTTTGTCATCCACATGCCCATTTTCTTATACCCAATAGGTGGCAAAACAAAAATATAACAATTAAGCTCTGCTGATGTTTTATTCTAATTATGTACCCATTGAACTACTTTAGTAATTTTTTTCAGATTTTTAAAATGAATTTAATTTTTGGAAATTTATGTACTGTAAATATTCCCGTATTTGTAGAATCACCCATATAGTTCTATAATATATTACTTCATCTATTTAACGAGAAGTTTTAGTTAACCAAAAAATTCAGTATACAGTTAGTTATACATTTTTAATTTCAAAAGGATAAATTATAATAATAGTTGAGTGTAATATATGTTTTAAGATATTTCCTTGTTTCTATAAGTATGAATTTTCACTGAAAATTTCATAGATCAGCTTTTATTGCACTATAAATATATAATAGAAAGTAAAGAACAATAACAAATGAAAATCTTACAAAAATTATCGTGAGATACTTGTAAAATTGGAAAAAATATTTTTACCAAGTAAAAGAGTAAAAATTTAAATATTATAATAAGAATTTTTTTTTATGTTTATTGAAAAAAATAGTGTTAGCTTAAATATTTAAGCACTTTTCTATAATGTAGCAGTGGAATTAAAGCTTGAATGAGATATTGGGAATATAATAACTTTACATGCTAAAAATAATTTGTAAAAATTAAAGAATTTCCTTTGATATTTTATGAAACTAATAATATAAACTGTCATAATATTCTGCTAAAATGGCAACTTTAATGATAAGTTGCATTACCATTACAAGAAATTGATATCTCATGCACAATAAAGTTTCTATATAAACAAGTCCTTTGAGTAAAGTCACAAGTAAAGTTTATAATCATCAATATACATAATTTAAGGTAAAAAATATATATATAAAAAAAGGAATGATTACAAAAGAATATAACTTATTTGAAAGGATTTATACCAGAATCCAAACAACTGAGAGCGTCATTCTACATATTATTGTGAGAACGTTCTGAAGTTTTATTTGGTTGGTAAGAAATGTATCTGGGAGCTGTCTTGCACTACAAAATATATTGATTATTCTCTGTTTGCATTCAGAGAACAACAGGAGGCATGCAAGTGGACTATTGTTCACTGATCTTGTCAATTTAGTGAAAAAGGGCGCCTTTGCAAAGACAAAAGTTACAGCTTAAAATACATTGAATCTTTAGATGACTTCCGAAAAAGCCATATTCACAACGATAACACATTCCTGGCAAAAAAAACAACAGGTTTTGTTGTCAATTAAAGAACTTTTCTATTGCCCACTTGCAGGTTTGCCGAAAAATCAGGGGGATCAGTCAATGCATTTGAAGCAAGTTACAAATGTTACTGCGATGAAAAAAGTTCCCAGTGACAGCTCGCATCGACCAAATGGAATTTTAGAATGTTCTCTTTATAATATGTACAGTGACAATCTGAGTTATGCGGTTGCAGAGATATAGCATTTAAAAATTGTGATATTCTTTTGTAATTATTTGGTATGGTCAAAAACTTACCATATGACTTTTTGACGCAAATACATCTTTGATTATGCTTTAAATTACCAGAATATTTGTACTTATTGATGGTGAGTGCAGGACCTTTAATTCGGAAGGTCCTTTGCCACTGCACCAGTGGTACACCCTTAATGGCAGCCCTGGGTTCGAAGCATTTACATTTCTGAAACTGATATCATAATTTGTTGCCTGGGAAACCAATACCATAGTTTGTTGCTTGGGGTATTTTGAATCTACTCCAGATATCATAGTTTGTTGCCTTTTTTTAAATTTACTCCTGCAACCAATACGATAGTTGCTTGGAGTATTTTGAATTTACTCCAGAAACTGATATCAGAATTTATTGCTTGAGATATCTTAAATCTACTCCAGAAACCGATATCATAGATTGATGCTTGGGATATTTTGAATTTAAGTGGTTTAGTAAAATAATTGCACTCCCATCTACTTAGAATGTCAGATTGTAATAAATTAAACGTAACCCAAATAATCATAGTAAAACTAAAATAGCTAAATCTATTAGGAAATTTCTGCATCATATTTTATCTACAATCACACATGGGATCGTATTTACTTGAAAACAGAGTATACGAATTGAAAATAGAATTGGAATGAAATTAAAACATTTGAATATTTGAAAACAACTGTAAATATCAGAGGTGTTGCCAATACTCAAATAAAAACTAATGCGTTTAGTTGAATAAACTCTATATATCTGACGTCATTACTTGGGTAAACAAAAAATATATTACTAACTGTGTATAAAAATATCTTCTGTTACATTCTGTTTTTAAATTTAACAAATGTAAGACTGATTCTTTATCACTTTTCTTTAATCTAGACATTAGGTCGCACTAAAGCTGCCCAGTCGGCTTTATTGACGACACTTCGGGATTTATGTCGAAGGACTGATAACATGGTTAAAAAATATGAGATATTGTTCTCGGGTCTTTCCTTCGGGGTAGGCCTAGTACTGTCGCCAGTAGTCCACTTTGTGCATCTCTAGTGAGACGTTCATTCCACCAACCAATGCAAGAAAGACCCAGATGCATTGCTTCATAACTTTGAACAATGGACAAATGCGAAGACAACACCTAAGGTAATATCCCACTCACCAAACTTCTACTCCAAAAATAACGTTAGGACATTTGTTTGGCTAAGTGAATTACAAACTGGAGCTGCAATTCGGTTGGTTGGTTGAACTAACGTCGTACTAGAGTTTCGTACTGGACTGTTGACAATGGTTAGGGGTCTATCTCGAATGAAAGACTTGGAACAATGCCAAGTATTTTTAAACTATGGTCAAGTGACGAGAACGACACCTGATCTGGCACCCTACGTAACCTCAGTAGGCGTTAAGGCATTGAACCCCGATCAGATTTAGGCGACTGTTAGTAGCGAATCTGGCAAATATCCGTTCACATTTTTACTTTTTGTCAAGTTCACTCTTTCGATTTTGAAAACGCAATTCTCAGATTGCTAGACGAACGCTGATTCACTGCACTACCGGGACCTAGCTACGGTTCGGAATCTATCCTGAAGGAAAGACCGGTAAACACAGCTTCGTAATTTTAATTTATGGTCTGATTTCGAGACACCTTATCAAGCACCCCACCCCACCCAAACCTCCATATTTCAATAAACAAGAGGACATATGGGCCATGACAGATTTACCATGCACTATTCTATTCATCAGGCTTTGTGGCGAACATCGATTATCGAACTCTCAACTAAGAGCATGCAATTCTTCCATTATTGACGAGAACTCGCTGATAGTTGATTGGTTGAAAAAAAACATCTGAAGCTGCACCCTATTGTCCAAACTTTCACACCACGAGCAACGTGAGGACATTCAGATCCTAACGGTTTAACCTAAATCAGCTCTCTTCACTTTGTGGATGTTTGGGGAATGACGAGGTTTTAATTTGCAACGCTACTCCGTAGCCCAGTGGATAAAGATGTTCAGCTGGTAATCAGAGGATTGCTAGTTCGAGCCCATGCGATGTACTTGACAAAGAAAAGTAAAAAGTAGTGATTTTGTGATCGTAAAGTTGCCAGCTTCGTTACAAAAATACTGGAAAGTCGTCTAGAACGTCCAAAAATTATACCGGCCTGTATACGAGACTGGTGCGCGATAAATCTGATCGGCACCCAAAGTCCTGACGCATATTGAAGGCGTGGGTGTCAGCTCAGGTGTTGTCCTCGTCATCTAACCATTGTTCAAAAATACGATGAATCGTTCCCGGGTCTTTCCTACGATATAGGCCCCGAACCGTCGCCAAAAGACCATTGTGCAGCTCTGGTGCGACGTTAATTACCCCCTCCCCCTCCCTCCTCCGGAAAAAAA
Organism: Troglohyphantes excavatus; assembly: GCA_963932185.1. NCBI lineage: Eukaryota > Metazoa > Arthropoda > Arachnida > Araneae > Linyphiidae > Troglohyphantes > Troglohyphantes excavatus. The sequence continues at coordinate 47,952,942 of OZ010672.1, read as the reverse complement.
GCAAGGCTACTTCGACTACGAGCATACTGCTATCTTAAAATATTGTTCGCATGTGTCACATAACTCGCTTCCCTATCCTGAAATTTTTAACAATTTATATATGTTAATAGGAATTTAATTACAAGCAAATAATTGAAAATTATCTATTTGTATGAGGTCTCATATATATATGGTTCATGTAATATTGTTAATTTTTTTTTATCGCGGAGTACTATGCCGAGGCACTTGTTGCACCCCCCCAAAGGGCAGCCTTAAAGGGCCTCTTAAAGACAGATTTGGAATTAAGGAAATATAGTCATGTTCAAAGATAAAATCCTTCTCAAATATATATATGCTACGACGCTTAATCATACAATGATAATGAATTTATCGACAATTTTAAAAGTATAATTTTGCGTCTTGATAAGAAAATATCAGTGGTTTGAGGAGTGAAAATTGCGAAACTCTGCATGGACTCGTAGACATTCAAACTATCAATGGTTTGGTTTTTGTTAATTAACGTCGCACTACAGCTGCACATTGGGATTTTGGCGACGGTTCGGGATCTATCTCGAAGGAAAGACCCGGAAACAATGTCTCGTATTTTTGAAACATGGTCAGATGACGAGGCAACACCTGAGCTGCAACCCGACGCAACCGCAATAGGCGTAAGGACATTGAACCCCGATCAGATTTATCGTGCACCAGTCCCGTATACACGCCAGTGTAATTTGTTGGATGTTCTGGACGACTTTCTAGTATTTTTGTATCGAAGCTGGCAGTCCTCCGATCGCAAGATCACTACACTTTTTTACTTTTCTTTGTCAAGTCCACTGCATGGATTCGAACTAGCAATCCTCTGATTACTAGTTGAACTCCTTTATCCACTGGGTCACTGGAAGCCCCTAAACTACCAATGTACACGAAATATAAAATATTAGTAACTGATTAACAGTGAAATGAATTTTTTTAAGGATAAAATTTTTTATTCACTAAAGTTGTTATTTATGATAATTTTACAATTCGGAAGTTTCATAGAACTCAGGAACACGATATTTCTTTGATTTTTTTAAAAGAAATTAATGAATTTTGGTATAAAACGTAATTTTTTTAGATACTTTCCAGTTCAGTGATATGGTTATGCTGGTAAAAAAATGACATAGAAAAAAGAAATTGAAAAAATTACATATTTGCTTATTTAGTTTAAAGTTCATTTTGTATTGTAAGAGGTCATTGATGTAATATCGCATGTTTGGTATTTCCAGTTCTTTCAGTAGAGCCCCAGTTGCTGAGTTAGTAAGGCGTTCAGCTACTAATCAGAGGATTGGTGGTTCGAATCCGGGAAATGGACTTGACGTAAAAAAGTAGTGATCTTGCGATCGGAGGGTTGCCAGCTTCGCTACAAAAATATTAGAAAGTCGTCCAGAATATCCAACAAATTATACTGGCGTGTATACGGGGCTGGTGCACGATAAATCTGATCGGGGTCCAAAGTCCCGACGTCCATTGAAGGCGTTGGGTGCCAGTTCAGGTGTTTCCTCGTCATCTGACCATGGTTCTAAAATAACGAGGTGCATGTGTGAATGTGTATGTGTTCCCGGGTCTTTCCTTCGAGATTGATCCCGAACCGTCGCCAATAGCCCACTGTGCAGCTCTAGTGCGACGCTAATTAACAAACCAAACCAAAACCAGTTCTTTCAGCTATGCATAAAATTTTTAAATTCATAAAAATATTCCTCTAATATTATTTTTCTAATCTACTGTTCTGTAGGTGTAATTTAAGTTTTTAAAAACATAAGATAAATAAATAATAAAAATTTTAAAGAAATGTAGTAGAAAAACTATTTAAATTAATATGCTAATATTTGTTCCTTTTAAAAAATCCCTTGAGCATCATGAAGTTATATTTAAATTCTTTCAAAACCAAAATAAATGAAACAAATCTTTCTTGTATTATTTATAATAAAGCAATAAAAGTTTTTTTTTCATGACAATATTTTTAAATTTAAAACTTTTCTTGATGCCATTCACGAATGGAAGTTAACATATAAATAATATGAAAATAATGTTAATAGTGTGTCACACAGTGGACTTTTAAAGCTTTGTAGAAGATTAGATTAATTAAAAAATATGTTCATGAAGTTTGATGAATATCTTCAAATTTCATATATATTTATTAAGAACATGTTTCTTGAATAAAATAAAAATGTTAAAGAAAACTTTTTCCAACTTACATCGACAGAAATTTGATGCAATAAAAGCTTGTAAGCAAAACTAAAAACCAACTTGTAGGTAATATATAGCTGATTGCCGTGATTAACTTATCTTCAAATTTTATCTCAAAATTTATCTTCCATGGCAGTATGTATTTAGAATGCAAATGGGACTAAATTAAGGAATCCCTTAGATTTGTAAGAATCGCTGAATAATATAAGATGGAAAATTATGCATATCTTTTAAAATAGCCGTGAAAAAACAACTGAATTTTGTTTTTTGAATTGCGCGAATATAATGCAATACCACACCATCTACGTTGTTTCAAAAAGGCGCACCTGTACTACTCGCTTTATTTCATTATACGTTAGATATGAAAATATAATTAATTAACTAAATTTTTTTAAAAATATAAATTTATTAAAATAAATTGGCAGATTGTGAAGTTCAGAATATTTTATATCTATATTTTCAATTAACTATTTATATGAAATTAAATGTAGTATATTTTGTCTTTAATATTTGACTGTTTTTGTGTTGATTTTGTGATTAAGTGAAATTCATTGTTTATAGCTAGAATGTCTAAAATGAGAGTTTACATTTTTATTATTGGCAGGTTAATAAAAGTATTGAATGCATGTATTTGTTTTGTTGACGTTTCGGACGAATCAGAAATTTCTTTTTCATTCAGTATTGGGGGTTTGTTTAAAATTTCACAGATAACAGAGCCTTGTGTTTGTATAGAAATTTTTCAGATATTCCTTATAAAAATTGATAAAACGTTTGGGAATATCTCTGTGATATGAACACCTAAAATCTTTTTGAAAAAGAGCCAATTATTATTATTATTATTATTTAAATTTCGCCGCAAAAAACTAAATATAGTTAAATTTAAATAAAATATATTTTTAGAAGGAATTCAACGACAGGTATTAATAAGAGAAACAAGAAAAAAATATGTTAATTAGAAGTTATTGAGAAGTTGTCAAATATATATATATAAGATAAGATATAATTATATAAGATGGAAAATTATGCATATCTTGTTATATATATATATATATATATATATATATATATATATATATATATATATATATATATATATATATATATATATATATATATATATATATATATATATATATATATGATGTTTTGCTTATCTATCTGTTGGTGTTATAACATTGTTCATATGGTTATGCTGACAGGTACCTCATATTCATCCTTATGGTAATATAAATTTTTATAATTTTTTACGCATTTTTAAAACTTACAATCTTTTCTTTTGATCTTTGCATTCTCTGGTTTTATAGTCTCTTATTCCCCCTTGTGATTCTTATAATCACTGACACACTCTACAACAAATTAAACACCTACATCAAATTAAAAAGCAAACTCTAAAACTAACTCGGATTGAAGTGTGGGGCGATGTGTAAGATTACATCGAATTTTCAGTCAGGACTTGCAAGTGCCTTTGTTATCGTTCTAAGTCAACATAGTGACGGTATGCAGCTATCTGTACCTTGACGGAGAGATAAGGATGAATAGGTAACTTACTCATCTACTAAGGATACAAAAACTTTCCGTTGTGTTTCACCCACAAGATACTTTATTGCGGGATAACAGGCTGTTGCACTACTAAAAAAACAACATGAGGTTTTGAGCACGCTTTACGTAACGAAGTTTACTTCGATGGTTTACTTAGCAATTTGGAAGATTCGAATACTTTTTTACCATTACTAGAATTTTCAAATACGGGACATTGGAAGATGACATCTACTCTTTAATTGAGTTACCTTTCTGTTAAAAATAAGTACTGAAAAATAAGTAAAATTTACACATTTTTGAGTACATTCGATGCATATCATAGCTCCGAATGCATAAGTTTCATTTTTGAAAAAGACATGTACTCAAAATGAGTACAATGAATAAAAAGTGTATATACTAGCCTACATAGACTGCCTTCATAAATCAATTTCAATAAATATCGACAATTACAACCAAGACTTACCGGGAATCAAACCCAAATCCTCCGGCACCGCAGTTCAGAACCTTATTCGTTAAACTACCAGGGTTAAGAAACGGATAATACTTTTTTAAAAGGTCAGATTAATGATAATCTTGGATTATTGAGTGCCAGATAACCGAACTTTTATTGCAAATGGTTTTCAAGAGAGACATTTCCCATAAAAAAATTAAAATATTGGAATTAGAACAGAAGTTTCAATCGATTCCATATCAAAAATAAACAGGCACCCATATACCGTTGTCGAATTGATAATCTCCTTTTTTATGTTGGAGTTAAAAATCAGTTAAAAAGCATACTTTTTTCATACGTTGCATATTGGTGAACCATATTGATTTTAAAAATACTCAAAATAAAGTAAAATTCTGTAAAATTCTATTTAAAAAAAACATATAATATTTTGTAAAAATAAATTTTAAACGCACCATTCAGTCAAAAAACAATTACAAAATTCGCTATAGTTGTGATCTTGATAAATAAAAAAATATGGGCTTTGTATTGTAAACATTAAACCAGTAGTAAAACATTTTCGTCATGTAGTAATGTAGTGGTAGGTAGTAAATGTGAATCCACATTGGTGATAACGGCGTAGTAAATTTAAGAGTATCTTCCTTATTTTTATTAACTTGCATTTTAAACATTTAAAATTTATATTACTACACATACGTCACTTTCCTGTCTTGCTTTTAAAATGCATTGGAAATGGACACATAGTGCGGTGTCACTTATATTGTTGGGAATATACTAAGAACAAACGTTCTCTATATACTTTCATTGTCTGACGTATCATACACATAACGTGGGCATCAATGACTCATTTCCGTATCTTTAAATAGTAAGAGATACTCTGGGACGTATATTGTTAACCACAGCAATAATTCCATAGTTTTATTATAGGCTGTATGATATTATTTACTTGTAAGGAAATGTTTCGGAAATGATTTAGGAAATGATTGTCAAGCAGAGATTGGAAGATGCAATTAGTAGAGATAATCTTTGCTACTAGAATGGTTGTTGCCATGAAAATGCACATAATTCACTTTTCCCTAAGTAATTAATTTAAGTAACTAATTTGCTTGGATGTAACTTTTGTTTACGATTGAAAAATTAGGTAAACCATTAATACAGTTTAAAAAATAAATTATTTTTTTATAATAAGTTTTTCATTTAGTTAATAGCAACTAATAGTTGTTATTAATATTATTAATAGTTATTATTATTATTAAAAATAGTTATTATTATTATTAATAGTTATTATTTTTATTAATAATAGTTATTATTTTTATTAAAAATAGTTATTATTATTAATAATATTTATTATCATTAATAATATTTATTATTAATAATAATAGTTATTATTAATAATAGTTATTATTATTAATAAATAGTTATTATTATTAATAATAGTTATTATTATTAATAATAGTTGTTATTATTAATAATAGTTATTATTATTAATAATAGTTATTATTATTATAATTAATTATTATTAAAAATAGTTATTATTATTATTATTAAAAATAGTTATTATTATTATTATTATTATTAAAAATAGTTATTATTATTATTATTAAAAATAGTTATTATTATTATTATTATTAAAAATAGTTATTATTATTATTAAAAATAGTTATTATTATTAGTAATAGTTATTAATATTAAAAATAGTTTTGTTATTAATAATAGTTATTATTATAAAAAATAGTTATAATTATTATTAATAATAGTTGTTATTATTAAAAATAATAATAATTATTATTAATAATATTTATTATTATTAATAGTAGTTATTATTATTAATAATAGATATTATTATTAATAATATTTATTATTATTAATAATAAGTTACTATTGAAACTATTTATATGAATAGTATTTAGTAGAAGATTATAAATATTATGTTGCAGCACCATTTTATTCATGGTGCATTCAAATGAAATAAAAATTATTAATTTTGCTGTCTTGATTTTTTAAAGGAAATTTACATGGATCATTTAATTTTTGATTTAATCCTCAATATCTCGTGGTTTTGATACATTAATTAAAAGATTAAACAGCAGAAATTTTTAACGATTATTTTTTTCAGTTTGCGGTGTATAATAGAATTTTTTAAAACAAATTATGAGATTTTTATTTTCTTTCTAATAGTTTTACTCTGAATTTGTCATTGTTTAATAATGAAAGTTGTTTAATTTTTATTATTAAACATTAATACATTTTCAATTAAAATGATTTACTTTTTAATTCCAATGCTTTACTTTTCTATGGTTAGCAAAATATTTTTGGGTTAAAATAATGATGTATAAATATATTCATTAAAAGGTGTATTTTAGTATTAATTTCCTAAAGTTGAAGTTTAGGCTTGTTATTTAGGAAGTATATTTTGTTTATTTTATTGATAGTTTTTGGTTTAGTTTTTTCGCTAATTGGCGGCAGTTGCTAATCCGTATGCTTAAACTGACAGAATTCGCCAATTAAACGCCGAAGGATAGTGGCCTGAGGGAGTGCATAATTAGTAAGCAACCGTCGTTTCCAACCGGGACGGACACATATCAACATCCATGGCTTGTAGCGGATTAAGCCCTAGGATTCAGATTTCAGACTTTTGAGATAAATGCTCCCAATGTAGGTTTTTGAAACATATTGATCCTTAAATATAACGTGGTTTCTAAGATAAAACTGTACATCAACAGGTTCAGTTCAATCCTAATTTAGATTTATGAAAAAGTTTCTGCCTTTATATCTCCTATATAAATACCTCCCAGATAAGCGTTGTATATAAATCCTTATTTTCTTAAAAATCAACATTTTTAGAATGGGAATTTTTACTACACGTTATTAGAAAACTTACCCTTAAATTAATGTTAATTTTTAAAAGTAAAAAAAATATAAGGAAACAAAGAATTCTTTGAAATCCCAAATTTTATTCTTCTCGAATCGATTTTAACTTAAAAGTTTCTAGAATAAATATATCACCCAGAAACTAAAACAACGTAAAACCATTGTCTTTTTCAACTTACAGTTTAATGCAATGAATTATAAACTATCTTGTGTTCCCAAACTGTTATGGCATCCTTTATTGAAATTAAACACTTTTATTTTAACAAAATCATTACCATACCCTTCACCATTTAATCTTTTTTCACTAAACGTAAAAGCAAAATTTTAAATATATTTTGTTAATAAAAAAAAGAAATAAACTATTCTAGAACATAATTTCGTGCATTTTTATACCTGAGAATGGATAACGTGTGACAGGCTAAGTGCGAAAACAAATTTACTAATTTTACGAAAAATCACTAAGATACTTTAATTAAAAATTATTTTATAACATTTCTAATTAATTTTTTTAATTAAAAATGTTATAAAGCTGAAAAAATCACTGTTTCTGCATTATAAAATACTGATTTTATTTTGTGTAATAGGCATTATTATACTACTGTTTTGTAATGGATATTCAAAGAGAGTTTTTTTTAATAGTAGAAATTGTTTTTTAAAGTGAGCATATGCTTGCACAGGTTAATCTTACTATAATTAAAATGTATGAATTGTATATTTCAATTTAACCTCCTTCACTCCACTATACCAGATAAAATTAACACCTTCTTATCATTCCTTATTTTCTCAATTATAGCTCCTCAAGGTAAATAAAGGAATAATAGTTAATTTTTATAGTATAAAAATATATAGTAAAATTCCGTACTTGTTGATACTAAATTTAGATATGTCACTTTACGAATGTGAAAAAAATATTTTAAAGATCTTAGATTAAATATTTTATTTAATTACTTATAATTAGTATAATTGTGTAGAAGGGGGGGGGGGGGGAATTCTATAAAATGTAATTGTAAAATGTATTATTTAAGAGGGGAATTCATTTGGAAAAAAAGTTGCTTATTTTTACTGCTAAATATATTACATTAATTTTAGCTTTTCTATAATATATAGAGAGGTACAGTTTTTTTTTGAAATTATTAGCGGAGGGGGCTCATGTCTAACTAATTTAGGAAATTTCAGCTAGATATTCGAAATATTTGGGGCTGGGCGGCTCGGGCCCATGGGCTCTATATATGTTTAGATAATATAACAACAACAAAAATGAGTAACTTTTCAAAAATTCATACTTTACTATGAAATTGACGTTGATTATAAACTACAAAAACATAAACTAGTATATATTAATTTAAATTGTTATTTTTATGTGAGTTAACTAGTAGAAGTGCCTCAAAATCCAAAATTCTAAAATTGGAATTTTCATTACCTAACGAACTTTTTCACTGGAACTAATTGTTGAATAGGATTAAAAATGCATCAATTTTTTAAAAATATTCTTTATATGTTATGTAATTATTTAAACAGACAAAACTGTATTCTTGAAATAAAATTAACGGATAACACATGGGAAGAAGTATTGCTCACGGCTCGGCAATTGCACCAAAATACCTTGCCTTATCGCGCCGTTTCAAAACAAACCGACAACGCATCTGTATCTTGGAAGAAAATTAGAATTGAAACACTCACCCAAATAACAAAATTGACAGTAAATATGATGTATTTCATCCAGGCTGTCGCTGGATCCACATGAGTCGCCATTTTTCGGCTTCAGTTATCCACTGGAAAACAACAAAAATTCAAGTTCCACACCCAAATAACACAAGTTTCTGAATAACGAATACGGGTTCAGAGTATAGCATCAGCGCACCTTTCCGCACACAGCGAGTCTTGGATTGTCCGCTGCTCACCTGAAGCTTATCTCTACGAAAAAGACCAAAGTCCGTAATTCTTTTAGGAGGGAAGCGCCGTATCTGAGAGCTACCTAGCAACGGTGATAGAGAAACGCTTTCAAATTGCCATTGCAGCTATGAGTCGAAGTAAGGCGTGATGAAAGCAACTGTCAACAAGCTCAAGTGAAACTGCCGCCGTGGTACGGGGAGTAACGTCAGATTTCCGTACCACCACCGCAGTTTCATAGCTAAGTGAATGAGGTCTTTATGAAATATCCAAAAATTCCGTACAAGCAGGGTCCTCGTTTGAGGGGAACCTTAACTCCCCTCCCTCCATCAAAGTTTGTAAATAGCTGTAAACGTCAAAATCACAAACCTAGTTGGCAAATTTGTAAATTTGCCAATTAGGCAATTAAATCAATGCTGAGTTTATTTTCGATGAATTAATACTTAGTAGGATAGGATATCCTGTAGCATCCATAGTAGGATAGGACATCCTGTAGCATCCATAGTAGGATAGGACATCCTGTAGCATCCATAGTAGGATAGGACATCCTGTAGCATCCATAGTAAGATAGGACATCCTGTAGCATCCGTAGTAGGATAGGACATCCTGTAGCATCCATAGTAGGATAGGACATCTTGTAGCAGGTGTTGGTAGCTTCCACAACAGATTTTAAATGTCTGGGATTTCACTATTTTTTTTTGTTGTAAATTATACATCAATGTTGATCATTCTTCCGACCATTACTTTTAATGTTGCGTCTTCGTACTTTAACCTCCCGTGTTCTTAAAATATGTTCTAATATGTTTTAATCCGGCGACTGAAGTGGTATTTTCAGAACTTTTTGATAATTATAGACAATAGAGGCGAACGTTGAGAGCGGTGTGCTTATGATCGTTATCTTGATAAAAAACAAAGTTGTTTCCAATACCCACATTTTGGGCTGATAACTTTAAATTATTTGTTAAAATATTTAAATAAAGATACCGATTCATTATTCCATGAATAAATACAAAATTATCTAGTCCTGATGCTGACATGCATTCTTGTACAAGGACACTTCCAGCGCAATTCTTTAGTGTTTCAACTAAGTTCTTGGGATTAAGTTCCTAATTTTTTTCTGCTCCACACTCCAATCGGAACTAATTTTTTAAAAATTTACTATCGTCTTCAAATAAGACGTGATTCTAATAAGTTTTAGGTTCATTTATCATTGATTTTGCGAAGGAAGGCCAAACTTTTTATTTTTGACACTACAAAAAAAAGCGGCAGAACTAATATTTGATTTGAGCACTCGTTAAATAGTTTCAGGTGAAATTGAAGTAGAATTTTTATCAATAAATTCTGTAGAAATGTTTACAGCCCTTAAACGTGGATTTTTTTCTACAAATTTTCTAACTATAAATTTCTCATCATGTTGAGTTAACTTTGCCGGACGACCATTTCTTACCTTATTTTCGATCCAATTTTTTTTATTTAAAGCGGTTTATCACATACTGCACAGTAGAATCGGATAAACTTACTAATTTGGCGATACTATGAACTAATTTTTCACTACTATGATGACAAATAATCAATTTTCAAATAACCTTCGTTGTTTCTATGAATTTATTCGAAATTGTTTCTGTGTACGATCACTTTTGTTACGTGTTCTTTCTCTACTTCCTTGCATTTTCAATTTTATAAAAAGAAAATGAGTGACTGTTTAAAAAAAAAGAATGTTAGGTTTTATTCAAAATCACATGGAGATGATACAAAAAATATTGAACTTCATATTCGAATTTTCAATTCCAGGCTACAGCTCTTTTCTACAAATTTTTGATGTATACAAACATTTTTAAGAGTCACTTTAGAGTAAAACATTTGGCAAATATAAAGCATTAACCCTCAAAGTTGTTTGACCGCATATATTTGTCCATGTTTCTCCGTTTTTCCCTTCAATGCACATAAACGTTAAATACATAACATTCACAAAACTACTCTATGTTGAAATATTTTCTAAATCTAAAATATTGGGGTATTTTCGAAGGCTATACCTACTAAAATAAAATAAAAATGATAAAATACATGTATTGGAATTGTAAAGTAAACTATTTTGCAGTGAAAACAAATTTACGATTTTGGTACTTTCCTCACCGCTTAGAAGGTTATAGGAATTTTTTTAAAAATCATAATGAATGTTTTTTAAAGAAAGAATGTGTTGGAAATAGAAATTAAACCCCTTTGCATTGGGGTATTTTTAAAGGATATACTTACTAAAATAAAATAAAAATGATAAAATACATGTATTGGAATTGTAAAGTAAACTATTTTGCAGTGAAAACAAATTTGCGATGTTGGTACTTTCCTCACCACTTAGAAGATTATAGGAGAAATTTTGAAAGTCATAATGATTTTTTTTAAAGAAAGAATGTGTTGTAAATAGAAATTAAACCCTTTTACTGTGAAAACAACTTTTAACAATTTCGATATTTTGTCCACAAGCCATATAGATCCTTTAAAATTTATCAGATTTGAAATCAAGTACTCTAAAAGTTTTCTGGTTCAATGCGTATAGCGGTTCTCAAGTTAATTATAAATAAGCAATTAATATCAAGAAAAATTATAATTACACTAATAATTGATATTTTGTAGCGTTTCTATCTGCCTGATTCGGGTTTAATTTGGGAGTTTTAAACACACCCACTGTCAGATCTAAAGGACAACATTTAAACTAACAATAAATTGTCCAATATTGTTTATACTTACTATGAAGAAAATATAAGGTTACGTCTAATATTTTGTTTTTGTATTTTTCAGAAACTTCCTTTTTTATAATTTTCTTTTAAAATAGGAGTATTTTATATTTTAAAAATAATAAAAGTGCAAAAGTAACGTTCGAATATTGTTACCTGTACTATCAGATTTCTGTATTAACAGTTTGGACTTGTATTTACCGTGAGTATAAACATAAACATGTACAGATTTAAGGATTGATCACAAATTGTTTGCGATGGTCATTGTTGAGCTGCTTAACTACACATAATAAACCATTCTTATTACTATGCTTTAACTATTTTGATTGTTGCTACTAAAGCTAAGCGATTTGTTTAAAATATAAGCGAAGTAGTTGGGTAAAAATAAAGTTTTATTATGCTACTACAGGTAAATGAGATACAGCCAAACAAGGAATATTGCCCAATAATTTATAACCACTCTATTATTTTCCTTTTCGTGGTATGAAAAAGGAAATATTATGTTTCATTAAAAAAAAGCTACTTTATTTGGTTCTCTTTACCATGACGCTGGTTTTTAGAATAAATATATAATTCGTGAAAATAATTCGAAAAATTGGATTGTAATTTTTTTGTCTTGTTTCAAAACCAGATAGATCCATTTTTTCGATTTTTAGATTATGTCATTTATTTTTAGTTTTCCTACAGATCTTTCAGTATAGGTGTGAAGTCATAACATTCGAGCAACTAGATGCTATACATTTTGCGGTGGAAAAGTAGCGGTTGATTTCAAAACTCAATAAGTAAAGAAATCCGTTTCAAAACTAGACACATAGATAGATCAAGATGCGCGTAGGCTACTGCGCACTGATTGCAGCGCATTAGTAGATCTACAACCCACAGCTTAGTAGCAAAACCATATAGATAAATAGATTTTTCCCAAGTGATTTTCCATATGTATCCAAGAGATTTTTTTTCTCTCTCAAGGTAATACTTATGTATAAGTAATTTGGTTAAGACCTGTGTCTATCTAATACCATTTGTGAAACAAAAATAAGTTTAAATTCTTACATAAATAATGCAATTAATTAATTTTTTGTTTCTCTTGAAAATGTGCCGAGAGTGATCTATCTGGTTTAGAAACTAGATTGGTCAATTACTTTAGCTAAAATATAATTTAATTTGTTGAGTCGTATCGCAAAGTTTTCTTTGAGAAGTAGGATGAAAGTATACATAGAGTATAATAAGTATAAAATAACTGTTAGTTTCCTTATGATTTTAAACATGTTACTTTCAACATATGGCTTGTGTAATGTGTAAAATTGTTTAAAAGTTTCATACGTCCAACAAACAATCCAGATTAATAAGATTTTTTTATTTAATAACCAGCAAAAATGTACATAATTTTTGACATCACAAAATTGTCGTTTTTACATAGTTAATTTTACATTTGCTTTCTTCAAGAAATGGTCTTGCGTATATCAACGATTTTATAAATAATGAAATAATTAAATATTATTGATATATTCTCAGTTAAGGCAAGTTCTTCATACAGCATTCAGCAACAGTAAAATACAAAAAAGAAATGCCCAAGCATTAATTTTTGAAATTTGAAGTTATATACATTAAAAAAGCGTCAGCATTTTATGCGCATTTGAAAAATAAATTTATAAACTTTTTTGCAAATGTGCACTTAAATACAATAATTTGTCATATACACTATTTTGATCACTAAAAGATTAAAAGTATTCATGAGAAAACAATGTAACCTTTAAAATATTTTAGTGATCACACTCAAATATATTAAAAGCTGATTTTTTTTGCAAGCTTTTCATTTTACAGAAAAACAAATGGTACATTACATCGTAAGCATCAGTATTAACTACAAAGCATTTCGTTCAAGTTTACTTATACTAAGTAACAATCGTAATTTGAAATACACCACATTTAGAAAGTATTTTGAAATGAAGCATTAAACATATAGCTGGCTAGCATAAAGCGTTTTACAATACATTTTACATAAGCTGTTTATGTTTGTAGTTTATAAATAATTCAATATTAGTTCTGGAACTAAACAAAGCTATATTTTATAAAAAAAATACTATCAAATGTTCACGTACATATTATAGTATAGTAGGCTTTAGTGCAAGTAAATATTATAACTATTTCTACTAGGATACCAATTGTACAGTGGGTTTAAAGAATACTCAATAAAGAAATAGTGATTTTAGTCATTTTTATTTACTTAAAATAAAAATCAGACAAGATAAAGTAGCATTTTTTATATCTAAAATTGGCCTAAACAATTTTAGCTAAATTATTATTTTACTTAAAAGTAGGCAGTCCAAAATAATGATTTTGAATTATCTACACATATTTTTTAAAGTGATATGATTTAGGAGAAGAATATACATTTATAAGGTAATTGAATTAAAAAAATATTAATAGATAATATTTAGTTTTCTGTTAAACAATTTTTAAAAAAATATGTGATAGATAGGGCTTACTTTAGAAGTTGTTTCTTTTTCTACTAAGTCACACTAATCGTAAGTTTAAAGGGTTATTATTAAAATTAAGTAGTGATTGGGTGACTATAATAGCTAATTATATTCAATATAATTATAATCAATTCAACGCAAAATAAAAAACTAAGTTTAAATTTTTGATGGAAAAACCATTGCCGGTGGTGTGTCTGATTTTTACTATGAGCAAATTTGTTATAAATGTTAAAGTTGCAAGAGAGAAAGTCAATTTAAGTTCTCGCTTGTAGTTAAGGCATGTTCTATAAATGTTTGATACATGCTTATAGGTATTCATGACAAGAGGAGTATGATAATATTCATTCTAACGATTATTCTATTCTTCTAACTTGTTAACTAACAGGGTGCTTTACATTACAATGGGAAGTGCTAACTACCAATGTAAAACTAGAAGGGAAATACACACGTTGACTGTTTTAACTACACTTTATTTGGAGTTCTACTGTTTTTTTTATTTAATTTTTCTTTTACAAATGAATAGATACATCAAAATGGCACTTGCACCTTTAAATAGAGTGCAAAATTCTAGAATTGTGCAAGATTGTGCCACGTTGTGAAGTTAGTATTGTTTGTATAACATTTTAAGAAGGAAAATGTGTCGTAATAATAATATATATTTATATGTTTTCGTTTCGTTTTCTGCTTTTGAGACACTCTAAGGTAGGAACTAAATTGTTAATGTTTACGTCTGTTTGGCTTAATATAAAAATGAGGAATGAAGTTTAATGTATTTTTGAGTCAGTGATAAAATACTCGTATGCAGTTATTTAAAAATATTTTAATTACGCATTGACAATCACCAAAATTTCGAAAAAATGTAGTTGAAATACTAAATTTAACCCATAGATTAAACGAAATAATTTTTTTTCTAAGAAAGTTAATATTTAAATTCCTACTAGTATTGTTGTAAGATGTAAAATAAATTTTATGTACTCAGAAATATTCCATTTATGACTATAATAGCTGTAATAAAAAACACCTTTTGATGTGCTAGAATTTAAAAATAAAATAAAATGCAGTATATTAAATATTTATGTTAAATATAAGTAAATGCAAAATTTAGAAAAATTTTAATTTTTTTTCGAATATTCCATTTGAGAATGCTATGATTTATTTACATGGTATATAATGCAGTATTGATGACATATAGCACCATAGACGTCTCAATGACATCTTTGGTGTTTCTTTGCTAAGATATCTTGCCACCAAATTTAAAAAAGACAAAAATACCCTAAGTTTTTTTTCTTCTATTTTCCTTTTTATAAAAAACGTAGACATCAGACCCTATTTTCAACTTACACACGTCGAAACCACACACGTAGAATTTATCATTTCATAAAGTATCTAGATATATCTTAAAGTGTCTATTTTTCAAAAACTAGATACTTCACGATACGATTCATCTAGATACTTTGCAAAACCCAATTAGCAGTATTTAAAATCTGAAGAACTGCTATTTAAATACTGAATTAACAACCTTTTAACGGTTATATCATTTAGTAAATCTTTCACCGCGATGCGGCGTAGTTTCAATATCGGCAGTGATGATTTTAATCTCTTCTAAACTCGCGTGTGCATTTCTACAGTTTAAAATACCAACTCCATACTAGTGTTATTGTAGCAGAAAAAATAAACGTAGCATGCGACTGGATGGTAGTGGATGTGTTACATAAGTCTCTGTCGCATGTGCAACGCACCAGTCTCATTGCTGGAGTCTTCTCAGCTTCACAGTCGTTGGTGAGTTTGTGACCTTCTTGGAGACAATTTCTTTTCCATTGTTCCATCTCCTCTGAAAAATGCAGATAATTATTTTAACAAAACCGTTGAAGACGTTATCTTATGTGTAAACATATTTTTTGGTAATGTTCAAAAGGTTGTAAGTTCATTGTTAAAAAAGGGTACTCAAATATTAGTAAAATGTAATCATTTTTGATTACATTCGATGCTTATCATGGATCCGAATACACAAGTTTCAATTTTGAAAAAGATGTACTCAAAAATTAGGACAATGAATAAAAAGAGCAGATGCTGGACTGCATAGGCTGCCTTCGTAAATCACTTTAAATATATATAAACTATTACAACCAAGACTTAGCGGGAATCGAACCCAGATTCTAAGGCCCCGCAATCTAGTTCCTTATCTGTTGTACTACCAGGGCGACGTGAAGAAGTTATAAACAGAATATTTGTTTTAAAGGTGTGCCAAAAGAATGGCAATTAAGATAATTGAGTTTAAATGAGTCAGTTTCCATTTAAGCAATCGACATAAAATAATGTAAACAACTTTTTTCTGTGCAATTATTTTAAGTTTGTCAAGTCGCTTTGTTAAGATGGCTTGAACAAAAGCTGAGATTTGCAATATTAAATCACACTGCTCATTTCTACGAAAGTATGTTGCTTAAATTTGAGTACGTCCTCGCTCATTTACGATGCAATTGTACACAAAGAAAAACGAGTAGGTTCAGGTACTCATTATAAAGTACCGTTTTTTTTTACAGTGTATGGACATATGCGGCTTTTGCGTTCAATGTAGACCAAGCCAATTAAATTTGAAGTAGCCAAATAAACTGTTTTTTTTTACATCCATTGGTTTCCATTGAGAAATAAAATTTAAAATCATTATAAAATATTGGGATATTTTGCTAGATTATTAAAAATAATTAAGTAGTTAGCTTTTTTGATTTATGAAACCGTTAATTTTTTTATATGTATTCATTGGACTTGGGCCCACTTAAAATGCAAATGTCTAATTTATAAAAGGTCATTATAATTAAAATGTCATTATTTAGCTTAATTAAAATATGATCTTTTATTTCACTTTCCAAACAACAGACTCGCATTTCAGTTCCCATAACAAAAAATATGGTAAAAAAACTTAGTTATAAATAATAATTTTAGCTATTAACATGTCTCCGTATATTAACTGTAGACAATTTACATTTTATAATATTTCTAATCAAAATTACGACTTTGTTTACATTTTGCTGCACTTTTACAGCGATTTTAGTAATTTACAGGTAAATTAAACACTAAATCATTGCCGCTAATTGGTTTTCAAAATGTTGTTTTCTGACCCAAAATATTTATTTTAATTAAATTCAGGGAAAAAAATATTAAATTTTAGATATAATTTTATGTTCTAAATACCATGGTTTATGACAAAGACCATCAAAATAACTCTTACCGTTCTTATCGTACTGCACCACAGACTCGCACCCCAGCTTACACTCATCGCTGTACACTTTTTGATGTTGAAAGTTTTCCTCCGTGCATTTGTCCGTTCGGTTATTTCTGTCGTAAGGTGAAAAACTGCAGATGTAACATCTGATGCTATTGCCTAAAAATAAAACACGAGAATAATCTTACATATATCACAGACACTGTTAAAAATAGGTATTTAAAAATAAGTAAAATTTACTCAATTTTGAGTAAATCGATGCCTTAAAAAAATGACATGTACTCAAAAATGAGTGAAAAAGAATAAAAAGTGTAGTTGTTTGCCTACATAGGCTGCCTTCATAAATCCTTTTCAATATATATCGACAATTACAACCAAGTCGTACCAGGAATCGAACTCAGATCCTCAGGCACTGCACTCCATAACTGGATAATGTTAAACTACCAGGACGACATTAAGAAGTTATAAACAAAAGAAATCTTAAAAAAGGTGGGCTAACTGAATAGGAAGTAAGATAATTGAGTTGTAATAACTCTGTTTCTATTTAAGCAATCGACATCAAATAATGTGGAAAACCATTTTCTGAATTAATATTTTAAGTTTGTCAGGTTTCATTAACATCGCTTGAACCGAATCTGAGATTAACAATATTAAATCGCATTGTTATTTATTATCGTATTGCTATGTCTCAATAAAAAAAATTAATTATAAATTCCTAGGAGTCAATGATGCCTTTTGTCGGCCATTTTTCAATTATTTTGAGATATCACTGCAGCACTATATTAAGAAAATACTAACTTGAGCGACTAATATACGGTGTTTTTTTTCCATACAAACATACGCCCTTTTCATACTATACAGGGAACCGCTTGCGGTTATTTATTATTTAATATCACCATTTCGAACATTGCTTAGTTTTTCTTCGAGTAAAATTGATCGAAATTCTGGAATTTGAACCAAATAAAAAAATATTGTTTAGTTTAAAAACAGCACTTTTCGTTTTCAAAAACTATAATAATAAGCCGTACGCCCGAAAATCAAACTACAAACTATTTGCACATTTTTCAAATGCCAGAGAAATAGAAAAAGCAGCACATGAAAACATAATTCAATTACAAAAATCCGGCGTTATTTAAATCCAAAGTGAGTATCCTTTGAAGTTGCCGAAAACGGGGAAGTTTGATAAATATCAGGTATCCAGCTTGTTCAAAAACGGAAGCTCTGTTGGAAATGCGAGATAATAATCAGAGTTCAATTTGAAATCTCTTTCGCATTTCGTTATTTGAGCTGTGCTGTTATTTTTAACGAATAATAATATTACTACGGGCCCTGATTAACGATTTACAAAAATATAATATGCTGATGGATAGGCTAAACAGTTGTGTCTAGGAATTGCTCTTCTGATTAGATGTTATCGTTGCTGTTGCATAACACCCTTAGTCGTACTACCGACTATTCTGAGAATATGTTTTTAGCTCCTCCCATCTAATTAAAATGCACCATGGTTGTCAAAATAAGTTTTATATCCGGTAAATGAATGACAATGATTCGTAAAAATTTTTCTATCTGTAGAAGGTTGTTTGCAGGTTATAAGAGTTCATACAAAAAGTGTGAAATTCAAAAATATCTCTGCGGATTGATGATTTTAAACTTGATTGGCTGTGGAATGAATATAGTCAAACTCTTACTGATGTTGGTATATGTATTTAGATAGAGTAGCCTCAGGTTTTTCGAATTTTTTAAAAAAAAATAATATTGCCATATGGAAAACTTAGTTGAGTAGAAAATTTTGATACAATGATTTTTTTTATCGTTCTTAATAATTGATTTTGCGATGATCCAATGATACATAATCAGTGACTTCGTTAGTATGAGTTTTATTAGTTTTATTAAACAAGCACTACAAAATTGAGTCAACTATTTATTAAATTCATGTTTATGATCCCAAAATATAGTTTTTATTATTTTCAAGAAAAGTATAGTTGCTATGTGAACTTAAAATAATTTTTATGAAAAAATAATATTGAATTTGAGCTATTTTAAAATTTGTCCTAATAAAAATAAATTGCTATTTAACTTTAACCTATAACGCCCGAAAAGCTCCGTTGAGAAGACATGTATTACGATAACATTGCATGTTTTATGATAACATTGTTTTTTAAATAAATTTTTAACATTCAAATATTTTTCACCAAATAAAGTATATATAATTTAAATATGATGTTATAGTAATCAAGAATGTTTATTATAACACTATAATTGATTATCATTAAATTCCTTAGAAAAGGTATGTGGAAAAGCTATAAATTTGTATTGTTGTTTGAGAAGTTAAGCAGAATGAAGAACTTGCTTTTACTTGGAAAGGGAATGATTATATGTTTTTCATAATAAACGAAATTGGAATAACATATTAAAGTATATCTAAACACTTGGGTATACAAATGTTTGGTAACTAAAAATTCCCATAGTCAAAATTTTTTAAAAACTATTTTTAAACTTATTTATCCTAACACATTATCTTAGAAGTAAAATGTCTCCAATTGGCAGTGTTTTGTGACTCAATAAATTTTTCTCTTCATTAAATTTTTAAATAAATTCAAGCTATGCAGTTTTACTTTATGGTAGAATCATCGCTGCAAAAAATTTCCAACTTACAAAAGTCATTTATAGTTTTAAGTTAATATTTCATTTAAATACAATTATATTTTACATTGCCTTTCACATTTAACAGTATTGATAATATTTAATATTATCCCAGAAATTTCATTCCATTTAAAAGTTTACTTTTTATTTAAGGAATCAAAAATAATGCGTTCTAGCGAAAACAGTTATTAGTTTCGTAATCTGATAATAAAAAGTTTTAGTTATTACACGTCTACTCAGTCGGACTAGAGAGTTGGCACGATATCAAATACATTTCGTCAATCAACCGAATCACTCTGTACCTATCGCGTTAAATTTTTAATAATCCTATAACTATAGGACCGTGAAAGTACACATTGCACTATCATAGATTGAACTAGGTTTAGCGAACTCTACGTTCTTTCACAAATTCCGATATTGGTAACCATGTTGCTTTATCACTCTTCTGTTGAAAATGAACATAGACTAAACTAGTGATCTTTTATATGTTGAGTAATTATTTTAAATTACTATATTGAAAATGAAGTAAAAAATATTAAAATAAACATGTGAACGTTATGTTTCATGTCATGTGATTCAAGTACTTAATTACCAAATAAATTAACAGGGGGCAAAATATAAAAGTTTAAATAAAAAAAATTTGAAAAAAAATTAATAAAATTTAGTGGTTTGCCTCATATTTTCAATTTTTTTAATCCTTTCAATCCCAATATTTTTGTCGTAGTAAAAACATTTTTTTAAAAATTTTGTTTTCTAGGCATCTATATATGACACCTAAACTTTTTACCTAATTTTTGGATTGCTCATTTAGAAAATTAAAAGCATCAATGGAGCTCATAAAACATCAATGGGACAATCTTTAAAGCAGCTCATTTCCATTTTGAGCTATCAGACTTAATTAAGGCAGTTCATGCTAAAAATAATTACATTACTAGCAAAAAAGTAGTAAACTATTGGCAGATTAGATTTGAAAAAACTCACAATAACAGCAACAAAAAACTTTATTTCTTTACACAGTGAGAGTGACTTTTGAATTCTCACTGTTATTTACAAATTAAGAAGCACTCATCTAAGAGCACGCGAAATATCGAAAAAACAATTTTGTCAGAGTTGTGTATAAAAAAAATTATCTCAAAATAGTTAACCCGAGAAGATATTCCAATAGTTTCAATTCAGTGTTGCTTTAAAGCAACAATTTATTCAAAAATACATTCAATTAAGATGTACTCTGCAGTTTAAAATTTTGTCTGTGGAACTATCTCTTTATTCGCAACAAATACTACAGTCGTATCTTGGATGTGTGAATACCAAACCACGAGTTTTTGAATCCATTTAATGTTAAAAATTAGGGACTTTGGCACAAGAGTTAAAAAAAATCTAAAGAACCCGTTTTTTTAACACACCGAATAACTCAATATATGTAGTTGCATATAACAGTCATAAATATGAATAAAAAATAAAAGTATTTATGATTAGTATGTATCAACAAACGGTAATCATTTTTTGTATAACTTGTGTATTTTATTAAGTGTTTTTAACTTACCTTGAGATATTAGACAGCCTAGAATAGTAAAAAGAGGAACATAATAATATGCAGACTCCATCTTGATAACTTTCGCTCTGAAACCTGAAATGGGAAAGATACTCACAATGAAAATACATATTTACACAATCAAAATCAATACAAATAAAATTTTAGAGTGACAAAATGTTACCCTAACTAACATATTTCCTCTTTGTATTTGTGTACACCCCCTTAAAAAATCAATGGAAAAAGTACTATAAAAGCTCAAACACAATGACGGCCAAGAAACAACATGCTAAGATTATGTATATTTTATTAATACTAGCATGACCGTGCGATAATTATCGCATGGACATCCTCTCCCCCCCATTCGGAAGAAAGATCTTTAATGGGCAAAATTATTTTAACTGTCTGTTCATAGATGGCATCAATATAAATGGCTTGTTTAAAAAAAACCCTTTAAAATGCATTATTACGATTCGTCACTGCTCCATGAAATTCTCTTTCATTTGATACCTCATGTTTTAAGATTCGTTGAGTCTAAGGAGCGTAAAAGGGATCTTTACTACAGAAATAATATATACAGGGTGGTAACATAACCTGGAAAACCGGGAAGTCAGGGAATTGTCATGGAAATTTTTTATTCTGGAAATATCAGGGAAATTTTCGAAATTCCACAAAAAATCAGGGATTTTTCAATTTTGGATCATTAAAACGGCAATTATCCTCTATTATGCACTCTATTCTGGGTAATTTAGTTGTCAATATTTCCTTCAGTTCTGAAAAAGAATTTTTTTTTTAATGTATGGTTATGCACATTTTCATATTTTCAGTTTTATTTTTGTAAAAATGTGAACCACTGCTGAGGGAGCAGCAAAAGCAAAGTGCATTGGACCTTGAAATTGTGAGCAACATGTGAGGGGCTAATGAATGTGATTTATTGAAAATTGGAATAGGAAATATTAAGCATATAAAACATTTAAAATTATCTCCAAAAGAAATAGTTGGAAAAATTTGCATTCTCTTCTTACAGAGAACATGATTAATTACTATTTACCTGCCAGAATTGTATAATTTGTGTATCCATAAATTATTATTTTAACTGACAATAAGTATTGCTTATAAATTTTTATTTATAATGCAGTAAATTTATTGTATTGTAGCGTGGATACTATGTTTTTATACAAAGCATATATTTGATATTTCAACGTTTCAATGTAATTTTAAAGTCAGGGAAATTTTGCGACACCATCATGGAAGTCAAGGAAATATCAGGGAACTTTTTTTCCAGAATTTTGTTGCCACCCTGTATATATGATATTGCCGGATGATTCCCTGCTAAGAAAAAAGAGAAGTAACAATATAAATACTCAAAAATTATATTGTCACGTAGTTTAATAACTCGAGAGTGGATTTGCTCCAACTTACATTTACTTGAACAGCAACACAAAAAACACAAAGAAATGATAACAGCTCGCTTAAGTTAATAGGCCTTCCCTACATATATCATATTTATATAGAAATTTAGCGAAAACAGGAATTACATTAAACAGGAAAGTAACACGGATATAAAAATAATACAAATTATAATTAAAAATTGACGGTGGGTTCCGACCCGATTTCGTTATTCATGATTCCGTTCTCAATAAATGTCTAACAAAATGAGGGTTAAACTATACAATAAAACATACCAAAAAATATTCTTGAATATTACAAACATACTAAAATAATCAAACATCTTTTGCAATAACGAATATGTAAATTTAATTACGAACTTTTATAAACGAAATCTAACGGAATGTGGGTGAAACTATGGTTAGCTGTATTACAATGTTATCTTTTATTTCAACAATTTCTGCTCGCGTGTGAACCCTAACACAAAGTAAAAGAATACGCATAATAACAATGCCCCAAAATAATCATAAATATGATAAATACCATTAAATCATCATAAATAATCTGTATCAATTAATATGTAACATAATGTGCTTAAAACTGTGGTAAGTCGTGTCCCAATATTATCCTTCATTTCTACAATACCTGCTCCCCTCCAAACCTTAACACGGAGTTAACAAAACTCATAATACAAAGTCCTCCAAATAATACTAAACTTGACAAATATTCTAAAATAATCATGAATATGACAAATATTCTAAAATATTCATGAATATGACAAATATTCTAAAATAATCATGAATATGACAAATATTCTAAAATAATCATGAATAAAACAAATATTCTAAAATAATCATGAATATGAAAAATATTCTAAAATAATCATGAATATTACAAACACCCTAAAAAATTATGAATAATCTGTTTCAATGAATATGTAAAATACTGTGGGTAAAACTGTGGTATCTATAAGCTCATACCACAACATTATCTTTTAGTTTCTACAATACTTGCTCACCTCCAAAAACCTCCGAACACAAAATAAAAGAATACGCATAATAAAATGCCCTAAAATAATCATGAATATGATAAATACCATAAAATATCATAAATAATCTATATAAATTAATATGTAACACAATGTGAGTAAAACTGTGATAACCGTGTCAAAAAATTATCTTCCATTTCCATAATACCTGCTCCCTTCCAAAGTCTAACACAAAATTAACGAAAGCTAATAGTACAAATTCCCCAAAATAATACTAAATATAACACATATTCTAAAATAGTCATGAATATTACAAATACCCTAAAATAATTATGAATAATCTGTATCAAGGAATATGTAAAATAATATGGGTAAAACTGTGATAACAAAAGCCCGTACCGCACTGTTATTTTTCAGTTTTTACACTATTTGTTCACCAAAATGAACAAAAACAAATGCTACAATTACAAGCCATAACAATACCAATTTAAATAAAACATTATAAGGTAAGTTTTTAGTATGTCATACCACAATGTTATCCACTATTTCTTCTGCTCATCTCCATTAAAGATTCCCACAAAAAGAACGAAGGCACATACTAGAAACCACGTCATACAAAATCAAGGAAGACACCGCATAATAAAGATGAATTTGAGTGTGGCCCATCACAATGCGGTCTTTTATTACCAGATTACCTGCTCAGTTTGCGGCACGTAATTGACTTCCTAAACCTCTCCAGCAGGTGTTGGGGTAACACGAGGGAAAGTAACACGAAGGGTCAGTTAATCACGAAGACAAACCAACAAGTCATGCATTCCGTGTAATAAGAGAGGAACAAAACCGTTCACAGGTACAGGTGAGTAGGGCACGATTTATTGTTGGGATCGGACGGACAATATCAAGAATGTGGAATGAGATTGGAATGAGGACATTGACGTTACGTCGTAATGAATATGATAAACTGATAATGAATATTGGATTTTATTTGCAATTATCATTATTTTTTTGAGATAGCAGAATTATATTTATTATTGGCAGGGTATTTTTTAACCGTAATTATAATTTGATTTTTTAAGTACTTTAGTTTCTTTATTAGTGTTTAAAAGTAGTGTACGCAAAACATGTGTAGGGTAGGTGGGTGTAAAAGTACGCAATTTTGTTTGCGATATTAAGAAAAAAATTCCATCACATTTTCATCGGTTCTGCATGAGGTTTATACATGAGGCTCTTGATTAAATCATGTCCAAGAGCCAATTCCATTGGAGCTTGATAAACAGAGAAATTGTAATTTTTCCAAACTCCTTTCTTTTCTAACTTTTACCTCATCCAATGGAGCAAACGTATACAGTGTGTTTAAAGACTAATTATCAGAATATTAGTCTTAAAATTAGAATTTTTTCTTAAAATATTTATTTTTTTAAATTGGAACCTTAAAAAATAACAAAATAGGAAAATCAAAAAGGAACAAAATAGGAATATCCTTTTAAAAAGAAAAAATGGTAAAGTAAAAAAGGACCGTCCGCAACGCGCCAATATTTTTTTGTGGCAAGAATTGTGAACGTTTAACTAAATGTACCTACTCCACAATATCGAAAAGTTAAAGCGCGAATAGCGGAGTGCTTACTTTTGTCCCATTTCGGCTATTATTATTTCGGCTAACTGTTTATAGAAATATTTTCCCGCGAATAAAAGAAATCAAGAGATCAATACAAATATTTTCTTTTACGTTGGTATTGAGGTTTTGTGTGATAATTTTATTTTAATCAAATAATATTTTTACGTGATTAACAAAAATAAAAGATCGATAGAAATCGTTCTTATGATATAAAATAATACTTCAAGCAAATACAAACAATAGAATACCAAAAATAGTACTAGGTATTATTTATATGTTTCGAATGAATATTGCCAAGATATGGAACTGAAAATAAGAATCAAACGACTAAATTATCACAATAAATTTCTTTGATATAGAATATACTACAACATACGAGAAAAGGCAAAAATGTCAAAATACCTCTAAAATATTAAAAAAAAAATACAATCAAACTAAACTTCATTTATAAAAAAATATTTGTTCATGGATATTTAAATAAAACGACTCATTACTACAAAACTACTATACCAGAAATATTTATATTCAATTCGATTTAAAGACTTAAGCTTCTTGACTTCTACACGTAACTTTAATATTCTTAGAAATTTTTCTTCGTTAAGCACCATTGAAATAGCTAGTTTATTTTAATACCACCCGGATTCCATTCCCAGTAAGCACAGATGATCAGTCTCTTGTCTTCAGGATGGAATAAACTTGCGAACGCAAATTCAATTTAGGTTGCACTCATCCATAGCCCAACTTCAAAGAAAGAAGTCTACTTCTGAAAAGGCACTAATTACGAAAATGTCTTCCTGTAGGAACGACTGGCGAAATTTAATAAAGAACTTTCGGATAATGCACTCTGCTCGTCCATTTGTATGCGGCTAATTAAATTAAGTAAGTGTTACTGTATTAATTATCGGAGCTTATGAAAGATTAAAATACATCTATTTCTAAAAGAACATTATTTATATTCCTAAACACGGATCCTCCTCTAGTCATTAGATTAACCTTCACTTGTCTTTAGAATGATGTTACTATTTGTGGAGCGTTGGTTTTTGTATGGTATATTTCGTGAGAAAAGGTGTTAACTGCGCCTATGTGACATCTTGCTAAACTGTAGGTGCATAGAAATTACTAATATTGAGTTACAGTTCCGTACTTGCGTAATTAAAAGTATTATTGACGTGGAAATACATAAAAAAAACTACTGAAGATATGCAAATATGGTCCCAAAAAGGTGGATTTTTTTCTTTATACATGAGATATAGGCTAACAATATAAATTACTAAACTGCTCAAATTTAGGAAAGGAACCATATGAGAGGAAATAAATATTTACACAATTAAATTTCAGAAAATTATTCGTTTGAATTTATATAACGTTTCCTAGCCGAAAAGATGAACTACAAAATATGTTTAATTTCCAGCACATTTAGTAAAAGGATTTTTATATCTGTATATAAAAAGTTGAAGGAGTAATTACTAATTGAAAATATTTTAGAGAATACACTGAAACATTTTTTGATTTACGTTGCATTGTAGATTTAAGTATTTCTTCTTATTTTTATATAACCTGTATTTTATGCAGTGTCTACTTAAAATACTATAAATTTCCACATATTTCAAAGTAAAAATTTATTAAAAAATGTTTAAAAATCTAATAATAAAACGATCAGTGAACATACTTTCCATACTTCAATATTTACCAATAGAAACATTATGCCGCTTAAAATGGTTGTGATAACTAATTGCTTGTTTTGTAATTTAATTTTATCAGATAGAGGAACCATATTTTAAAATTTTAATTTTGTAAGAATTTTTGAATTTTTTACTTTCATTTACTTATTTTTTATACCTTATTTTGAGTTTTTTCCCTGGAATTTTCCTTGTTTTCCTATTTCCAATGAATTAATAAATGAAGTAACCATTTTTGGGACATCCTAGAGAATAAAGACAGAATACATGTGCTTTTTGCAACAAAAGAAGGTTCTTTTATGTAATTTGAAATAAACAATCTACTGTATAGTCTTAACTCCAGTACAGAGTTTTGCCCGTACTCCATGTAATTTTGTAAAAAAAAAAATGTATACATCAACAATTTATAAATTACGAAGAATTTATAAAAACTCCCATCACTAGATAAACTATATTTTTTAATCTAAATTAAACGCAATCAAATTTAAAAGTTATTTTCTAAGCAAACAATTTAATAACCCTATCCTCACCTTCCCTCAATATTGGAATATATTTAAATACATTTTGCTAGTAAAAATCCATTTAACGACTGTTTTTATACAGGACAGAAATTATAACCTTCATATCGTATAAATAGGGCCACGATTTAATGATCCTTAAAATATTTTTATATTTATTTTGTGAAATAATTATTCTTTTTGTGAACACTTACACATGTACTGCGCCTTTCGTGTTATTAACTGAGAGAATTTTGCATTCGCGTATTTTCAAAGCATATAGAGATAGGCTTATAGCACTAGATTATTTTATTGTATAAATATCTATATTTACTTATATTAGTGCAGTAATGTTCTTGCGTGCGAGTAAATCTATGCACGCTATACTCCCATTTGAACGTGTTTATACGAAGCTTCTAGCCATTCGCATAAAAACATCAAACACTATATTTGAAAAGTACGCAATAAATTTGTTATGCGTTAAAACACTTTCAAATTGTAATACAGCGTTTGAAATTTAAATTACTGGGAAAAATTAGATATACAAAAGTAATATTTGATGTGTTAAAAACAATGGAAAAAATGAATTTGTAAGTCGATTTCTGATAGTACTCCATATCAATCTAAATGAAGTTCTATTAATAAAGTTACATAAAATGTGAGTGTTTGTTATTGTTATATATATCTACATATTAATTGTAATTAGGGCAAATTCCACTGTATGTATTTTAATGAACGATAGTTCAAATAAAAGAGAGCTAAAATATTAAAAATATTTAAAAAATTAAAAGTGATGTTCAAAATATTCCTGTTTAATAGGCAAAAAAGTTTTTAAAAAAATCAGTTTTTTACGGTCAAGTAACTAAATAATTTACGACATTTTCGAAAAAAAAATTATAATATGAATTCATAATTTCGTACAATCGGGTGAATAGAAGCAGTTTTGAACTTCACAACCATTATAAGCCTTTTTCTTCTACACTTAAAATTATGAGATAAGTAATACCTTAAAAGTTCGGTGGAGGCCCCATGGTAAAATATTTTAATTTTTGACTTTGAGAACAAAAAAATTTAATTTATGCACTGCTATATTAACCTTAAGTGCGGGTGAATAGTAGCAGTCGCCTTTTTTCATTATGTTTCGATTCTGAAATCTCGCTAGTTGATTTTGAAGATGATTATTTACTTTTTAAACAACCTTTTTAAGATTTCCACACACACACACAAAAGAGTAGATGCTTACAAATTATTATAAAGTAGGTATTAATAAAAATACCTAATAGCAAGTCATAATTGCACAATTTCTCATCAGAAAGAACAAGTTAATTGATGGTTCATTCATTAGGCAAATTCATCTTTTCTTTTTAAAAAATACTTTGCAAGACGAAAAGAACGTTGAAATAAGACAGCATGACAGATTGAGAATTTGTTTTAAGTGTTTACAATTTTTATCACTTTAAAATAGATACCTTAGGTAAATAGAAGTAATGTTAGAAGAAGATGATTCATGCTAATAAGTGCAATTATAATCAACCGAAAAAGTGACTACATCCAGTTAAAAATTCATAATAAATTAACAAAAAATTTCTAAAAATATATATTTACAGATTCTAAAAAGTATGAGTTTGGGTGGGGTCGAGAAAAAGTTCAGAAACGTATATTGCAAACAAAGTGTTGTAAATGGGGTCCTCTAATCAGTGATGCCGGGATGACACTTTATCATCTATGCATATAAACTACCTTTGGTGTCCCAGTTTGCTACATTTCTGGTCCCATGGTGAATATATTTGTTCTTCAATTGTCTGAGCCTATATAGTATTTTGATCTTCAATTGTCTGAGACTATATAGTATTTTGATCTTCAATTGTCTGAGACTATATAGTATTTTGATCTTCAATTGTCTGAGACTATATAGTATTTTGATCTTCAATTGTCTGAGACTATATAGTATTTTGATCTTCAATTGTCTGAGACTATATAGTATTTTGTTCATAATTTTTGCATTCAACAGGGTAACGAAATAATCCACAACAACTCTTTCTGCAAAACTGCTAATATTCACCCGTCTGTTTCCAATTACCCGAATCGGTAGACCAATTTTGAAAATCTCAGTTAATTGCACCATCCTATTCGAATTTTACACCTCCTCTGCAAAGTTCCTCAAAACTAGGCAACCAATCATTCTCTCATTATACTAAAAACCACCCACTAACGTCAAAAGCCGAGAAATTTCCAGTTATTAACTTCGACTCTGCGTTGCCTTGGTGACTAGCACCAATTAGCAATTTCACGTAATTACAACCGATGCGTATCGATTTCCCTACCGCCCCTTCCAATCCGTTTATGTGGTTTTTACCCGACTTATTACTAAATGCCCACTTTTGCAATGCCCTCCCTTCTTTCCCATACCGGGTGCAAATGCCCCGCGGCTCAGCGCGTGCGTTTTTCTGACGCACCCTTTTCCTGTGGTAAGCCATGATCACCCTTCCTCCTTTCCCGACCTTGTCACTCTTCATATACAATAGGGGATGGAGTAGGTGGGTGGGAATTACCTGCCATTTGCCAGTCTCTGGGGGGCGTTTGAAAATCGCGGAATGTTGATAATTGAATTGAGAATATATTGAAGTTATTATATTACCTTTTAGCGGCACTGCAAAGGGGAGGTTATAGGTAAAACGAGTAACTTATGTATGCTTTCTCCGTTTAAAATTGATTCGGGGTTCGTTAAAATTGGGTAAGTCTAAATTGTTAAACTTTTGGAAAATTAAGAAAACTTTTCAATTTAGTACAAAATATTTCAAAAATAATATTGATAATAAAAAATAGTAATTAATGGACAGTAAAATATTTGTATGATTTGGAAAGCTATATTTCATGTAATTGAATTTAGAAGTTTGGGAAAAATCGTCCTTTTAAGAAAAATCTAGAACTGAATGGAGGAAATTCGGTTAAAAAAATATAACAAAATCCCATTTTGATTTTTTAAAGATTCTTTTGATCGAATTTCCTCCATTCAGTTTTAGATTTTTGTTAAAAGGGTGTTTTTTTTCCCAAAATATTATAATTCAATTACATGAAATATTTTTTTCGAAATCCTGTCACATTTTTACTGTTAATTAAATACTACTTTTACTATCAAAAGCATGTTTTTTGGAATATTTTGTAATTCAGTGAAAAAAAATGGGGAGTGTTTCTTAAAGTGTTACATTTTAGACTTACGCCCTTTTAACAAACACCGATTCAATTGTTAGGTGTCCTTTATACAATATAAATTTATAATACAGTAGAACTCCAATTATCCGGATCAATTGGGACCAGATTTCATCCGGATAATTAAATATCCGGATAATTGGATAATTCACAAAAAAAGTTTATTTTGTTAGTAAAAGAAATAATTTTCCTTTGTTGTGTAATTTGGTATGCATTGTAACTTTTTTATCATTCACCGATAAAAAACTTATAAAATGTGGATTTGCTGATTTCTTTTTTTCTCAAAGCGATCAGTCTAATCGGCGATCCTTAAAGCGATCTGGACAATTGAAGTTCGGATAATTGGAATTCTACTGTAATAGAGACAATTGCGTTCTTAGTTTTTAGACACTCCGATTTCTTTTCAGTTTCGTTAAGTGCCACACATAAATGACGCTTTTAACTCTCCGTCACAATTCGCAATATGAACCGATAGTCATTTTACAAGGATACACATCACTACCAGCTGCATGCCTTGTGTAGATAATGTTCTGGAAGTTAAGCATGTGTGAAATCAAAGCAGTGATTATGGTAATACGCGCTATTTCAAGAATATTTGGCTGCGGTGTTGGTAGGACTCGTGACAGAAAGTTAGCAAAATTGAACTTCTATAATTCCAACTAAAGACCCGCCATTCATAGAAGAATGCTGCAAACTTGTATTCTCGTGTCATTTCCTTGGGATATATTACTAATCGTCATCAATAACCGTTCTGTGCAGATTTATGGCGGCAGTAATCACAATTAAATAAAAGGAAATCAAAAAGTAGAATAAGACGTGGAAGCAAGGTTCGTATTTACATTAAAGTTGAATGACCATGAAAGCCTGATTGACAGAAGCTAAAAATATTTTTAAAAAAAACATAGAATGTTAAGTCACAAGTTTTGATGTTTTTTGCCCATTCAACAATACATAGCTCGTATTTTATTTTTTTCCAGCAATGCACCTAATTTTTAAATTTATGCAATGCTCAATTTTACAATATTTTAAAAATTTAATGGTTTGAGGTATAATTTTGAGTTTTATTTTTAAAACTGATTAACATTTGAAAAGGATATAAACAAGTATGCACGGTAAACATTATTTATACAGCCAAGTGATAATTTTTTTTAAAGCCCATTCTACACGAACAGGAAAAAAACGCGGCAGCTTCTCGATGATTCGAGAATTCATATCGCGTGGTATGAATTGACGAATCACCGAGAAGCTTCCGTGCTTTTTCCCGTTTGCATAGAATGGGTCTCAGAATAGCAAAAATCGCTTGATCGTTGATGGATTAAAAAGAATCATTATAATCTATTATAATGTATGTTATATATTTAATAGAAGTCTTGAAATCTATAAATTTTGTTGTAATAAAATAACTAGGAAAATATATTTTGGTATTATTTTAATTTAAAGTATCAATCAAAACTCAGAGGCTACTCTAAATTTTGAAACGTTACAATACCCTCAAAATATTTTTGTAAAACTTATAAAGATAATTAATGTGGCTGACCAAAATACATACATATTTATTTTTTAGAAGTATTATTCTATTAAATTTTTCCCTTATGTTACACAACACGTCACACGAATGATCCATACACGCAATATCAACATCAGTAATGTTACTTCTTTTTTGGTTATCCAAAAGTTATCATTGAGATATTGTTGACAAATCAAAATATATATCTACGTGTACTCTTAAATATTTTTTGTCAAAAATCAGTATTTTTCAAATAAAAATGTATTAAAAACCAGAATTTCCCACTAATCTTAAAAATGACAACCCCAAATTTTACAAAAATTTCGTAAAATTTGAAACTAATGAGAGAGAGAATCAAACATTTTTTTTTCTTCGCCAAAGAATTCGCCAAAAATCGGAAAATATTTTTGTGTAGATCGTGTTTTGACTATAATTGAAAATTAAGAGGCAGTGTTTCCGTGTCTTTCCTTCGAGATAGATTCCTGACCATCACCAATATCAATGTGTAGCTCTAGTGTTGGTTTTCAACCAACCATTTAGCAAAGTATTAAAAACAGTATAGAATTTGAGAAATTTTGCCGAAAAGTTTAATTAGAATATGCATAAGGAAACTGTTAAATTATAGTAACTATTTTAACACTGTTGCGCACTGTTAAAAATACATTATCATATTTGAAGAAACTTTTGTCATTGTTCAAGAAACAGGCGCCTGCTATATGCTCCGATTAAATATTTCGTCAAACTAAAGAAATTCATTTTGTCGTTTTTTTTAATGAAATTTGTTTCATCAAAAAATTAGGCTATATACTTGTAAGCACCAATTATGAGTGAATGCCCATGAAAAGGACCGTAAAGGGATCTGAGTAAATTACTTTCGTCAAAAATGAGGTTATATTCGCATAAGCATCAATTATGAGTTATTGCCCCTAAAAAGGGCCGTAAAGAGAACTGAGTAAATTACTCAATTTTTTTTTTAATTTGAGGATTTTTGTTTTGTCAAAAGTTACGTGTTAAATGACGAAACTATTGTCAAATATGACGAAAGTAGCTTTGACGATCCCAGTAATCTAAAAATCGATAGTGTTATTCACGAGAATGTGATATCTCACAAACTAATAGTTTTAAACAAAGACTGATTTAAGGCAGGGCATTCGAGGCATTTACCCAGGGCCCCCAAAAATGGTTAAACAGCTTAAAAAAACGTGAATAAATTTACTAACTAAAGAATTTTTTTTAATCAATAGGTTTTTTGTTATATATATTTTTTTTAAACTTCTACTGTTTTATCCCATTAAATCACTTTTATGTGTAAGCAAAAGTAAAATATATTTTCCATATGTATGCTTATAATTTAAATTATCTTAATTTTGAAATACTAAACTTCTTTGATATGTTATTTGTATACTTCTTGATCGATTCGGGAACGTGAATAAAAATTATTAATTATTATTATGTTGAATATTTTCTAATCTTCTCTTCTACTGATATAATCTTAACTAAATCTATCTAACTCGTCCTATAGAACATTGCGTTAAGAATTTTAAAATACAACGTTAAAATACGCAATAAAAATCCATCAAATCTGGACATGTTTCGGGAGATACATATCCCTTCATCAGCAGAAAATGAAAAGTCTGTGTGCATTAGAATTGAAAGTGTTGCCAAAAAACAAAAAACTATCTCAATCGGTTGAAGTTAACTATTGTGTGCAAACAACCGGGAAATACTGGGACCGCAAATGTTTCATTGACAAAAATCTATATAAATCCCTTTTTAGAACGGTAGCGGAAGCTTAATCTATATAATTTTACATTTTCACTGATACCTGAAATAAAAACAAAAAGTTTACTAATTTTAAATATACAAGTTTTTTTCAAGATTTGCATTATAGATTGATTACGTTATTTTGCGTTGTGTGTTTATGCATAAATATAGAGGGCGCCCCTAATGTTCATTTGCCCTGGGTCGCTAAACTTGTAGTCGGTCCCTGCTTCAAAAGCACTTTATCGATAGTCCCTCAACCAAGGCTTCGTGTTTCTATGTGGCGGGACTCAGGTGCGGAATCGTTTGACAAGTCACGAGCAACGAGAAGGGATGTGCTTCCGCTCTGAAGCCAGGGGTGGACTGACGATGTGTTTTAGAATGCAATGTGTTCCCGAACAGGAGAGGAAATGTACGGCTTCCCTCGACAACCATATGTTTTCTGGAGGGTGAGACCGGTGGGGTGTGAAGAGGTCGAGAGGGGATGGGCTTTTAACCATGGACGCGAATTGATGATCGAATAAAATGTTCTGATCTACAACCCTTTTTAGAACGGTACCGGAAGCTTAAGTGGAATTGTTGGTAGTTTTGAATTGTGAGGTGTTTATTTTGTAGTTTCTATGAAAAAAGTTCATTTTAGAAGTAAATGGGAATGAAATTTATTTATATTATAGAGTTTAGATACTTCATACATTGTTAAAAATAGGTACTCAACAATAAATAAAATGGACTCAGTTTTTAGAACATTCGATACTTCTCATGGCTCCGAATACATAAGTTTACATTTTGAAAAAGATATGTATTAAAAAATGAGTAGATGCGTGCCTACATGGGCATTCTTTATAAATCCCTTTCTATAAATATCGGCAATTGCAACAAAGTCTTACCGGGAATCGAACTTATATCATCAGGCACCGCAGTACAGAGCCTTATCTGTTAAACTACAAGGGCGACTTGAAGAAATTATCAATAGAAGAAATGTTAAAAAGGTGTACCAAAGGAATTGGAAATAAGATAATTGAGTTGTAATAAATCAGTTTCTATTTCAGCAATCGACATCAAATAACGTGGAAAACCATCCTCTGAACAACTATTTCAAGTTTGTCAGATCGCTTTGTTAAGATAGCTGGGACAGAAGCTAGGATTAGCAATATTAAATCGTACTGCTCATTTTTAAGAAAGTACGGTTACTTTAATTTGAATACGTCATCACTTATTTATGATGCAATTGTACTCAAAGAAAAACGAGTAGGTTCAAGTAATCATTTTTAAGTACCCTTTTTTACAGTGCATCTTGAAGTTATCAAGGACGGTTAAATCGAAAACATTTTAATTGAAATTTTAATACGATTTACAAATTCGGGAAAGTTTTTCAGATATCAAGATATTTAAGGAATTCATATAACAGATATCTGTTTTTCCTTGTTCAACATTAAACAAAATAAAAATGGACTTAATTAAAAAACACCTCATGAAAGTTTCTTTGAAATCTCTAATATAATTTTTTATAATGAAATTTAGGATTAAATTGTATGTATTGATTACGAAACTTTATGTATCGATTATATTTTGTAGGTATCGGTTAAGTCAGACTCAGACTTTAATAAATACTCATATGATTTTTATAAAAGCACAGTGGTACTACTACACATACAATTTTGGTTCTTTCATATAAGATTTTTTTAGGTTTTTTAATGTTTTGTTATAATATTTTATATTAATATTTATTCTTAAGTATCTAGTATGGTAGTGTTATTGAACGTTATTGTATGTATTGTGGATACTATACAATATTATATTATATTATGTAATATTATACAATACACATATAAAGATTCTAAAATAAATACACTTAAACTATATATATCGTTTTTTCTGAACTCAACGTTTTACTGTAAATTGTGTAATAATATAAATATAATCGTTCCAGAATCGACGTTCCAAAATAAAATCTCCGTTCACTCCATCGTTATTTCTAGTAACTAAAATAAACTAGTAGCTAGTTTGAATTTTCAAAAGAAAAGGAATTCCAAACATACGTTTGAATAAATGCAATTTCTTTACATTTAAATGCTCACTATCCGTTATTTTATTTGAGAATCTTTGCTTCCTAGAGTCCTGTCCCGTTTTTATTAACGATATACCTCTTCGTCTGTGTATAGCTGTCAAGGGGCACTCTCGCAGAAAACTCTTAAATTTTCCTAAGGGTGTGGTTTATTTCCAGCGTGCCTCTGGCGATTCCGTTCTCCAAATATATGTCACTTGCACATATTAAATTCCTTTTATTGACAGGTTAGGACATCGCACTATTTGAGTTGAGAGAAGCGAAATATATATTTGAATTTAAATGCCTTAGTATTTAAAAGTACATTGCACTACCTATTGCAAATGCTTTAAAATAGATTTTCTTATTACTCAGACAATATTTTTTCATAACCCAAATTTTGAGAAAAATACAATAGAATTAAAAGATAAATACAATTTATCTTGAATAATAATTAAAAACGTGGGTGTAAGAAACAGACATCAAACTGTAAAAAAAGTACGTAAAATGAGTACTTGTGTTTTTTTAAAGTACAATTGCATCGTAAATGAGCGATGAAGTAATCAAATTTAAGTAATCGTACTTATTCAAAAATGAGTATTGTGATTTAATATTACTCATCTCAGCATCTGTTCAAACCATATTGACAAAGTAACCTGGCAAACTTAAAATAGTTAATTTGAAGATGGTTACAATTTAATTATTATCTTACTTCCCATTATTTTGGAACACCTTTTTAATATTACTTCTGTTTATAACTTCTTCGCGTCACTTTGATAGCTTAACGGATACGACTGTGGACCTGGGTTCGATTCCCGGTAAGTTATAATTGTCGATATTCATTGAAAGTGATTTATGATGGCAGCCTATGTAGGCAAGCAACTGCTCTTTTTATTCATTTTTACTCATTTTTGAGTACATGTCTTTCTCAAAAATGAAACTTATGTATTCGGAGCCATGATAAGCATCGAATGTAATCAAAAATGAGTACATTTGACTTATTTTTGAATATCTATATTTAACAGTGCACCAGTTTTCAAAATTGTTCAGGATGAACAAAAAACACTGTACATTTCTTGTATGAGACAAAATTACAGCTTATTTTTCCTTTATATCTCTATAGCCATTGCTTAGAACTCTAGTTCTTGCCCCAATCAATAGAGAAGATTTTTCTTTGTACGAATAAGTGAAAAACTGTAAATTAGAAAAAAAAGTGGAGCTGTTTGGTTCTTGCATCCATGTCTTCAATTTAGAAGTTCTATGTTATAACATTTGTAAGCTAAATTTGAAGTAAAAAAGTATGTTCTAACTCATTTACAAACTTGTTCTTAAATTTTGATGAAATTTACTTAATTACAAAAAAAAAATTATTCGTAAAAATAAAACTTTGATAAAAGTCAAAATCTTTACAGAGCTTAGATGAACTTTTTTAAATTATTAGTTTTTACGTTAAAATTGCCTTACTGTTATTAATTATCCAAATATAATAATAATTTTTATTTAGTGAGTAGATTTAATCATCAATTAATATAAATTACACATATCCTAGAATTTAAATTTAGAATGCTTAAAATGACAGAAATATAATCAACCGTTGTGGATAAAAAGTATAATAATTATACCTAAAGTCAATATCTATACTGTTAAAATAAACAATTATAGAAACATAATTATAGGATTTCTGCATCTGCATTATTTCTTTACATTTTGTAAACAACATCTGTAATATAATTCAATTAATTAACTGTAATTTTTATCAATTCATTCTGTATTCAGATGGGGGCGTAATTAGTGATAATTAAAATAATTTTTAGTTTGGGATTTCTTGTCTGTTGACGTGTCACCTACTTTATTCTCTAATAAGCTATTAAACAACAATTACTTATCCTTGACTACTTGCTTTATTAGCGGCAGTTTAAGGTTTTGCTCATTACTAAAATGTGTATAGTTCGGAAACTAAGATTACACTTGTTGATTTGAGTAATTAGAAGACCAAACAAGATTTTAAACGCTGTAATTGGATAGTTAAATGATTTTGTAAACTACCAAACATTCCATGGAAGTAATTTATTTTACTTGGCAATTTGCAGATATATCAAAATACATTTAAGGGATTTTACCAAAGTATTTGTCTAGAAAGCTATCTATGCATTTTTTAATTATCATATATATTATTTCTGTAGTAGTCTTTTTTACGGCTAAAATACGCAACTGATCTTAACACATAAGGTATCAAAATGAAGTGAATTTTCAGAAGCAGTGACAAATCGTACGTTCATCTCATATATATATATATATATATATATATATATATATATATATATATACAATTTTCAAAAATTCAACTTATGTATTCTAAGCTATGATAAGCATCGTATTTACTCAAAAATGAGTAAATTTGACTTATTTTTGAGTACCTACATGTAACAGTATAGTTGTGTTAATGTAGTGCCAAAATTTAGTCAAACACAAAATACTTTTAAAAGAAATTATTTCTTATCGAACCAACTAGTTGACTAAAGAAACTTGAACCCCACTAGCATTAACCATTCTTTCCAAAGTTAACTAACACAGAAGCGAAAGCCATCCACTTAAAACAAACACCCTTCTGCACCCTATTATATTCCCGTCTCGGATCAAGGAAGAGGAGACCTTTATTTTAATTTGATCTCTTTCCTCATCCCCACGAGCACTTAGCCACTAAAAAAAGTGTGGATCCTCTCATCAGCCAAGTGGCATATTGGCTTGTTGAAGCCATCTTCGCTCCGAAGCGCTCCATCCCCTACCTCCAGGTAAGGAACTAATTCGTAAAGCAGCCTCTATCGATTCGTAGCATGTGTAGTTTTTCGAAATGGTAGGATCCCTATATGTGATGTGTATTTGGATGAGTCATTATGATAGATTGACAGGATCGTTTTACCACCCCGCAATTATCTTCGGGTATGGGGATCTATTTCAATTTGACTGCTTTTCATGTCAAATATTTCATTAATTTAACGTTTACAAGAGGGCAATCGTCTGGTGAACGTCTGGCTTTTCGATTAGTATTCGCGACAGCCTTTAATTTATATTGAAGCGGATAGTAAAATATTCACGACAACTTCCATTGATGTAAGTGGATTTGCTGTCTGAAAAGGTTTATATACTGGCTGTCTTGAGTTATGGGAAAATAACATAATAAACGTGATAAATTAACTCATTAAACATAGGAGGCGAAGCTAGCAGTCGCGTTGTCTTAAAATTTGTGTATGAATCATTTTAAGACAACGCGATATTTTCCAATATTGTCGCCTAAAACTTTATTCATACGAAAGAGTAAAAAATTAATTTTAAAATGAAAAATAAAATAAGGAATGAACTTATAAATTAAGTTTATAATATTTTTTTATTCTAAGCAACATTCAAAGCATCGATGGAGTTTGATGATGTTATACAGTACAACTCCAATTATTCGGAATTATTGGGATCACATCGCATCCGGATAATCGAATACTCAGATAATGGGATAATTCACGAAAAAATGGCTCTTTCTGAGTAAAAAAACGAATTTTGCTTTAGAATTAAAAAACTTTACTATAGAATTATGTAATTTAATGACTAATAAAAACAGTATCATTCGCCGATAAGAAACTTTTAAAATGTGGATTTTGTTGATTTTTTTTTCACAAAGCGATCCGGATCCGGATAATTGATGATCCGGTTTGGTTGCTCCGGATAACCGGAATTCTAAGTAAATTTATTATATAATTTTTTTATTATTATTATATAAATTTACTATCGAATGATGTAATTTAATGACTATTAAAAACAATATCATTCGCCGATAAGAAACTTTTAAAATGTGGATTTTGTTGATTTCTTTTTTTTCACAAAGCGATCCGAATCCGGATAATTAATGATCAATTTGGTTGTTCTGGATAACTGGAGTTCTAAGTAGTTTATTATATAAATTTTCCATTTTTTCGCATGGAGTTTTTTTTTTTTTAATTTTCCCCAGACATTCTTGAGTTAGTTGAAAAGCAGTTTTCTGATATGATATCATATATATAATTTTGAAAGGAAGATTTATCTCTTCTATAACGTAATAATAGCATATATTTCGCAGCCACCTGACGACATTTGAGACTTCATGCAGTATGAGATCATATGAAATGCATATCCTCAGATATACTGTAGGTGAAGCATGTGCACAATGTGGTTAGACACTTCGTATAATGTCCGATTGTTTGTGAAATAACAAATGGTATTAACATAACAGTACATGGTATTACGATATAATAACAGTACATGGTATTACGATATATTCAATCAAATAATAACACACTGCTCTTTTCATTATTTCTCTACCTTATTTATTTTGCCTTTATTTTTCTATGGACTGAGGGAGTGACTAATTTTACCAAGACAATAAAACACTGTCAAATGCAACGAAATAAAAATAAACTTAACACCCCGCATTTGAACTTTATTATAGATATGTTGTAAGATTATTAACTAAATAAAATCCTTACATTATTTGAGCCGTCTATTTTCAAAACTAGATAGATCCATTTTTATAAATTTCGATTGACAGCCATGTACTTTTGGATCTAAACCAATTACTTTGAATGCACTTTCAGACTATATTTAGACACTTTTGTCAATATCGCTATGCAAGGTGATGTAGTGCATTGAGAACTTGTGAAAAAAATATATATAAAAGAAAAGATTTTGCGAAAATGTGGATGTATATAGTTTTGAAACTAGACTGTTCACTTATTTAGATCATTTTATTTGAGATACATAATAATTTTTGCTTAGAAAAATCTATTTGTTGCTATATACAAAATGCGAATCGATGTTTATCTTTACGTATCCAGAATACAAGTATAAATTTTCTATATTTTTTTTTTCTTCTAATTAATGCCTGTTCCTTACATTTCATGATAACTCACACTGTTTGCATGTGAGTGATTGATATTTGATTTAGTTTTAACTAGGCTAACTTTATTTTTGCTTTAGTGATTGATATTTAAGTATTCGAAACATCTAACCTAAACTCAAGATTAAATTCTACTGATCCTTTAAAATAACCTAGCACCAAAATAACCCCCTTAAACACCCGCAACAACATATCTTCATTCTTAAAATTGCCAGCAAATTGAAATAAACACAACTGTGTCCAAACACAGTTCTTCCCTTTTTGTATTCCAGGTGAAAGGATACAGATGCCCTGAAGCAACAGAGCCCCAATCGATAAGCCAGCAGCGTCTTTTTAGTCCAAAGACAGGCTGGGATGAGTCCACGTGAGGTATACCCACTCCCACGGGAACACCCTGGTACCCAGGCCTGTCACAATCAGGATTTACCCTCTAGCTTCCCGTTTGCAACCCACCCCCTTGGTCTGCAGGATAAATTGAACGCAAATCAATCCCCTTCTCCTAAAATGAAAAGATATTGTATATATCAAAATGCGGGATCAGTTTGTGTGGGTTGGGGCATTGAACGAAATTCTGAATTTATTTTTTCCCCCCGAATTCAATACCGAAAGGGGAAATTGGGATTGGGATTTTAATTTTCCCTCTTCGTATCTGATGTGCAGTTATCTGTTGTGTATGGTTTTTGATTAGTTCGGGAGTTATGGATAGGAAAGGAAAATATATCATCAACTAAAAGCAAGGTTTGTGTGCAAGGGGTTAATAAATGGAGTTCTGTTCTATTACGGTTGTACAAGCATAAAAAACGGTTTACGTAGCATTTGATTATGTTTTATAATGGGTGAGGTATTGAGCGGTTGGAGAATGTTATTCTAATTACATAAAGTAAAAAATTATTTAAGTTCTTAACAGTAATTCGTGAATATATGAGAGATGAAATATATTTACTCAAGATATATCTATAATTTAAAAGTGAATTGATTAACTAAACTTTCATTGTTATTTAGAAACAGATTGTATCTAAAAAACAACCAAATAAATTTACTGAATATTAATAATTTTTTTGAAAATAATACTTTTAAGAAAGCACGCATTTGTGTAAAGTATTTTGACTATTTGCAAATAAGCATAAAGGTCCTGTTTTAACCTTTCGCACTTCGTCTGTTTGTATGTAAATTTGTTTGTTACGCAGTCACGATCAAACGCGTTGTTCCATTTTCATCAAATTTAGCAAGAATGTTTCATTAAGTCATTTAATTCAACTTATGTGTTTTTTTAATTAAACAATTTTTTTTTGGTCGCAAGGTCTACTGTTCCTAAAACAACTAGTTTTTAATAAACTTCAATTAAATAGTTTAATTTTAAATTAAATACAAAAAGGTTTATGCAATTATTTAGGTTTTTACCATGCCAGCAAGTTTTGATAGAAAGAGACGTTGTTTTGGGTATTTTGAAAATGTACCCC
This sequence comes from Troglohyphantes excavatus, assembly GCA_963932185.1. Classification (NCBI taxonomy): domain Eukaryota; kingdom Metazoa; phylum Arthropoda; class Arachnida; order Araneae; family Linyphiidae; genus Troglohyphantes; species Troglohyphantes excavatus. Next base: position 47,910,315 of record OZ010672.1, on the reverse strand, counting down.
TGTAATTAATTTATATACTCGAACTTCGTATACAAAGACAGTGTAAACATCTATTATTTACTGAAGTATAATAATAATCAAAATGGGCGATAATAATTTACTTAATTTCAGCATCTTTTAATATGTATGTATTAGTAGCAATAAAATTATTGACAAGAATGGAAATTTTGTAATAAATTATTAATTTTTTCGTTACCTTAAGTATCCGAGGCTCCATTCAAATAAATAACTTTTTTACATAATTTATGAACGTTTTTAAGGAAATCCCATCGGAAAAATCCCTACTATAAATAAAACTATCCTTTTACTTGCTTCATCCCAATTACGCGAATCTATTACGGAATACATTAGCCTTACCTCATCCTAGAATCCCTCAGCCAACACGCAATTCATAAATCAGATAACACTTCAAAGACGCAGAGGGATTAAAATATCACAGTTCCCTTTTAGAAATTCATGAAAGCGAAACCAAATCGATAGTTGCCTCAAAACGAAACAATTGAAAGGCAAAGAATTCAATTTAAATCAATACCCACCTCACGCTTTCCCCCCTTCCCTTGAGGACCCGTAAAAACAAGGGGATAAACGTTTCCCCCCTTCCCCAGAGAACATTTAAGCACCTGTACGTGTCTTCGACTTGGTGAAAAGGATGACGAATCCTATAGGAACCACCAGGGATTTGCTATGCTATGGGTGTTTGGACTTTACTTAACTGCCTTTCCCGTGCAGGACTTCCTTCCGCAATAATAACTTGTGAAAGGATATTTCATTGCAATTGAAGGATATTTCATTGCAATTGAAGGATATTTCATAGCAATTGAAGGATATTTCATAACAATTGAAGGATATTTCATTGCAATTTGCAATTGAAATATATTTCATTGCAATTGAAGGATATTTCATTGCAATTGAAGAATATTTCATTGCAATTGAAGGATATTTCATTGCAATAGAAGGATATTTCATTGCAATAGAAGGATATTTCATTGCAATGGAAGGATATTTTATTGTAATGGAAGGATATTTCATTGCAATGGAAGGATATTTCATTGCAATGGAAGAATATTTCATTGCAATGGAAGGATATTTCATTGCAATGGAAGGATATTTCATTGCAATGGAAGGATATTTCATTGCAATGGAAGGATATTTCATTGCAATGAAAGGATATTTCATTGCAATGGAAGGATATTTCATTGCAATGGAAGGATATTTCATTGCAATGGAAGGATATTTCATTGCAATGGAAGGATATTTCATTGCAATTGAAGGATATTTCATTGCAATTGAACGATATTTCATTGCGATTAAAGGATATTACATTGCAATTGAAGGATATTTTATTGCAACAGGCATTTTGGAGAAACCGATTCTGGAAGATGGCATGCGGTTTGGGGTTCAGAAGTATCTTCTTACCCATACCATTAAAGTTGAGTGGATAATATAGTGATTGGTGTAAAAAACAGTCTTTACTGAGTTTGATATTACAGTGAAACTATAATTATCGGGATCAATTGGGTCCAGATGCCACACTGATAAAAATAGTTAATTAAAAATAAGTAAAATGTACTCATCATTAGCTTTTAATAGCTCCAAATACATAAGTTTCATTTTTGAAAAAGACATGTACTCAAAAATGAGTAAAATGAATAAGAAAGAGCAGCTGCTTGCCTACGTAGGCTGCCTTCATAAATATATTCATAAATTTCAACAATTACAACTTAGACTTACCGGGAATCGAGCCCAGTCCGTCTACCTGATATCGTCTGCACCGAAGTCCAGGGCCTTATCCATTGTACTACCAGAGCGATGTGAAGAAGTAATAAACAGAAGTAGTGTTAAAAAGGCGTGGCAAAAGAATGGGAAGTAAGATAATTGATTAGAAATAACTCAGTTTCCATTTAGGCAATCGACATCAAATAATGTGGAAAACAATCTTCTGAACAACTATTTTAAGTTTGCCAAATCGCTTTGTTAAGATGGCTTGAACAGAAGCTGATATTAATAATATAAAATCACACTGCTCATTTTTGAAAAAGTACCGATTACTTAAATTTGAGTACGTCATCGCTCATTTACGATGCAATTGTACTCAAAGAAAAACAAGTATGTTCAGGTACTCATTTTTAAATACTTTTTTTACAGTGCACCCGGATAGTTGAATATCCGGATAATTGAATAATCCACAATTTTTTTTTTAATTCTTAGTAAAAAAAATTGCTTTAGTACGTATAGTAAATCAATGACTATTAAAAGTAATACCATTCACCAATAAAAAAACTTTTAAAATGTGGATTTTACCCATTTTTTTTGTTTTCTCAAAGCGATCCGGATAATTTGTGATCCGCTTTATTTGATCCGGATAACTGGAGTTCGGATAATTGGAGTTCTACTGTATCGACATAGATTTTATGTATAGTTTAAGTGTGCTTATTGTTCCTGGAATTTTTGAAAATCTCGTGTTGTTTAAGACTATTTCCTTACCCCCGCCTATTAAAGAAAGAGGCTGATGTAAATCTTAATTAGAGATAGCGATTAGTAATAGAATTTGAATTAGTTCTCTAGTAATGTAAATCTGCATTATAGTACTAAAAAAACCATCGCAGTGATATTGTCTGTGTTCACTGCGACGTACGTTATTCTCATAGTTTGAGTGTATATTTGATGCTCTAGAAGAATTCAGAAATTTTGTTGAATCGTTTCGTTTAAGTTTATGAAACTGATAAGAATTGTTAGCAATATAAATGAAGGTATATGTAGCAAAATAAATGCGCTCTGAGTTGCAAGCATGGTTCCCAAACATAGAAATTGGTTTGCCTTAAATTTTTTTATTAATTTGATGAAAAATTCTTACACGGATCATGTTTACAGGAATTTATTACCCCTTGAACTTTAAAAAAAAATCTTACTTTTCTGATTAAATATTTTAAGATTGCGGATTTAAAACTTGTAAACCTTATAAAAAGACTGAAATACCATTTCTGAGTCAAAGTTGATTTTTGAGTTTCATGATTCAAGTTCAATTTACGAATTAAAATTATGATCAAAGAATTTTCTGAAATGTCTTTTTAAGAAAAATTCAGATTAGGATCCGTTTAAAACTATACTAGCTATTATAATTGTTATTCAAAATGATTACACTTATGTTATTGTATTGTTACTTTACTCCTATTAGAATAGCTCTTGTAACGCGGAAATATATGGAAATATTTATTTTCATGATTATAAGTACATGCTTGATTATTTATCAGAAATGTGCACCAGTAAAGATAAAGATTTACTGATTTCAAATAAAAGTTTATTTTAATGTCTTAAGTTTTAATAGGTATCATACCATTTTTTTTATCCGTAGAGAATAAAACTTATAGATTTTTATGTAAATTTAAATTATTAATTTCATTTCTTTGATATTAATACATATGGGAATAAAATAAAAAAAATTGAACCACTAATTTTATTGTAACGAATATTATGCTAATATTTAATTATATTTAAAGCCGGAATTATTTTTATCAATCCTTATGAAAAATTCTACAACAAAACCATACAAGTAATTAAATAGACTTCTATAAAAGCTTTAGGTAAATCTCATTGGAAGACGCTTTAATACTTTTCCATTTTTTAATTAAATTACTGACGTTTGATTTCTCCTGGTGAAATCAAACGATCAAATTTTTAATCAAAATTCAACTGTCGTGGGATTCAAAATAATTGAATTGTATTATTGAATGTGTTTTCAATAAGTATTAAAATATTTTAAATAAACAATTACTAGAACTATTTAAAATAACACAAAAGAAAATACATAGTTTAAATAAAATTAATCATTGCCGAATATTTCAAATTGAAACTTTCTTCAAAACCCCATTTAAAATAACAACTGTAACAAATACATTTCAAATAAAAGGAAAATAATAACGAACACTGAAAATACAATATAAAAAGTTGAAATATAAAGAGCAAAATATCTTTGATATAATTAATCATTGCCGAATATTTCAAATTTAAACTTTCTTCAAAATCCCATTTAAAATAACAACTTTAACAAATACATTTTAAATATGAGAAAAATAATAACAAACCCTGAAAATACAATATAAAAAGGTGTAATATATAAAACAAAATACCTTTTATATAATAAGCAAATTTTGAAAATAACAAAGAACTCTCACGTGATAATTCCTGTCGCCGAAAAGCAACACCCCCCTCCCCCTCCCAAAGTACTCTGACGCAAATTATAGCAGTTTCAGAGTATCAAATTTCCTCAAGCCTTTCCCCCCTCCATTAAAGGCAGGTAGGCCCTTAAAAAAAGGGAACTCTCAGAGATCTCAAAGGAGGTGAAATGCATGTTATGCTGTAATTAGGTCCCTAAAGGTTGAATCCCGGTTGAAGCGCAACAGGGAGGGAGACAGATTTATTTACCATAATTTAAGAGACATTTTTCTTTCATAATGACACATTTTCTGTCTCTGAAAGGGGGAATGTTGCAGGGGGGGGAATGTTGCTGGGGGGGGGGGGGATGTTGAAGAGTTGAAGGGGGTAATGTTACCGGGTGGAAGTGACTCAGAGGGAGTTATTGAAAGAACGGAGTTTAATGATTGACACTTGTTAAATATCGAAATGATACTTGTTAAGAGTAAAGGATGGAGTTAGCAAAATTGGTACTGTGAAAAGAAAATGATTCGGAGCAAACGTACCTAGGATTTTATCTTAGAGATGATACATGTACAATTTTCAGTTAGATTTTTTTTAGATAAAGCTATTAAAATTTAAAATTAAGGCACTTAATATACGTTAGATAATTAGTGACTTTAATAAATGTTTTAATTGTATAAGGACTGTGATAATTTAGGAACTGGACTCAGGATTAGAAGATCTCAATTTCTATTCCGGTATAATGAACCAATGCCCATGTTCAAAATAAGCCATGTTAAATATATTGTGGCTCAATTTCTTCACGTTTATCAAGAATTAAAGACTTGGAAAGTTAGATGCACAAGTTTTCCCATGTTATGTGACTGTAGTTAAAAATTACGAGGCAATATTTCTGGGTCTTTCTTTCTTAATAATCCGTTCATTGTTATAATTAGACTAACATGAAACTATTGCTATTGAAATATTAATGTTCTAATCTTAACATATGTGTAACGATATGAAATGTTATTTTAGTTTTAGGCGTTGTCATGCATATTGAAATTGACAGACAAATTAGACATAAAAATATCGTTATCAAATACAAACTACATAAGTTTATACTTTTTCTAATTATTTAATATTACGTCTGTCACATATTCAAGAGGGCAATGAATTATTCAATATTCCTATAAAATAAGCTATAAATCCCATTTCATGATTAAAAGTCTCCCCACGGACAAAACCATAAAAATAACAATCAAATCCGTGAGAGTTTTCACCACGCATAGCAAAACATCATGCAAATGACTTCTTTATTTATTCAAGCAAACGCAAACGACCCCTTACATTGTTGCTTTGCCCAGACCCATCGCATTGTTAGCCAAGTTGGGCGTGGTCCTCTAGTTGGTCAAATAACGAAGATGTTAAAGCGGCTAAGTGCGGTCTTCTTGGATAAATAACGAGCTCAGTCTGTCATTGGTGCAGCGTTTATATGACATTAGGGCCGTGAAATACGACCAATGCCCGTCTGCTTATTATAAACCACAACCCATCGATCAATGTGGATTCCAGTGGTTATTATTAGGCCAGAGGAATATTTTCCGGATAAGCGCAACAGATGGGATCATATAGATCTCAAAGGGTTTTGGCCATAAGTTTTTTTAGTACTCTGCATCTCAAGGGGGAACATGGAGTATTTATTACTTTAGAGTCTGCCTGGAACAGGAAAACTTAAAATAAATTGGGAATAAATTAAATGTTTTCATATATATATACATGAATAAAAGGAAATCTATGAATGTTAGATAGTCATTTTTAAATCTAAATTTGTTATAATTATTAAGTTTGTTGATATCAAGATAAATAACTTGATATGAAGACATAAAAAATATCCCCAGAGATGATTATTAGTAATCATCTATGGGGGATATTTTTATAATGGGATCATATTGATCTCAAAGGGTTTTGACCATGAGTTTTTTAGTACTCTGCATCTCAAGGGGGAACATGGAGTATTTATTACTTTGAAGTCTGCCTGGAACAGGAAAACTTAAAATAAATTGGGGATAAATTAAATGTTTTCATATATATATACATGAATAAAAGGAAATCTATGAATGTTAGATAGTCATTTTTAAATCTAAATTTGTTATAATTATTAAGTTTGTTGATATCAAGATAAATAACTTGATATGAAGACATAAAAAATATCCCCCAGAGATGATTATTAGTAATCATGTATGGGAGATATATTTATAATGAGATCATATAGATCTCAAAGGATTTTGGCCATGAGTTTAGAAAGAGAAATAGTATTTCTATACTATTTCTTTCTCTTTGCAAAAGAAAAGTCAGTGTCGATGTTGATGTATTTGAATTTTTTTTTACGACTTTTATAAAAGATAAAATTTTACTAAAGTTACTTCAGAAAATAAGCTTTCTTAAGAAAGGTTGTAAATTATGTAATATACTCTGATAGTTTTTTTTAAAAAACTTTTATTATGTTGAAAACAGCTGTGAAGTAAAATCAGGATACCTGTGAAATTGTAGATATAGGTCGTTTTTATTCATGATTGGGTATTTAAATTTAAAAACACTTTTAGGTTCTTTATTTCATAAATTATTTGCCAGATCAATAAGAAAAAAATAATCAAACATATAGAAGGATAAAGTTTAAAATATATTTTCGTGTAATTTTACAGTTTTTCAAAGAATTTTTTAAAGTGTATTTTACACTCAAGATTTTGTATGTAGACAGGAAGTATAAATACTTTCTAAATTAAATCTAACTAAAACATATAACTGAAAATTAGACTACATTGATAATAAACATAGAATATTTGAGCCGTCTAGTTTCAAAACAAGATAAATCCATTTCCCTAAATTTTACAGGATAGGCCGAAAACGATTGACAGCCACACGCTTTTGAATATAAACGTATGACTTTGAATGCATATTTGAACTGAATTCAGACACTTGTTGTTAAACATTTTTACGTGATGTAGTACATTGAAAACTTGTGAAAAATATTTAAAAAAAAACGATTTTTCAAAAAATGGGGAAGTATCTGGTTTTGAAAAAAGACAGCTCATATAATAAATAGTATAATTTCAATGCTACTATCTGGTTTTGATATTCAAGTTGTTTCTAGATTTATCGTGCCTAAAACACTTCACTTGCTAGTTTCGCTTTGCTTTATAATAGTTTTATATATTAGGTTTAATTTTTAAATAGGGACGATAAAGTTTATGTTTATAAATATCCATCTTTTTGAGTGTAATAGTATATAATTATTTTTTATTAAAATTTTTTTGTCCTTGAAGTAACTTTAAAATGTATTAAGTGTAAAAACAATTCTTTAAAAATCAATTTTTTTTTTAATTTTATAGAATTTAAGAACACATTTTGAAAGAATTTATTTTTGAATAAATTTGAATTTATTTTTGAATAAATTTGAATTTATTTTTGAATAAATTTGAATTTATTTTTGAATAAATTTGAATTTATTTTTGAATAAATTTGAATTTATTGAAAATAATGTACTTTTGGTGATATCAATGGCATTTTGAATTTATTAGCAAACCATTTTTTAATATAAAGGCATATAGGTAGATTAAACATCGAAACAAATATTTGTTTTACACTCAAGCTTTCATACGTTGTTTAGCTATAAAGTAAAGCAAACAATTTATTTTTCTTTCACTAATGTATTAATTATAATCAAATTCTATGATTCTTGTATTCAATATCCCTTAATTTGAAAGATTATAATTAAATTTAATTATATTATATAGCTATATTCTAAAGAAGGACAGTTTGTTGGTATAATTATCAATTATATATTCATTAAATATCAATTATATATTTTTTTATTTTATTCTGACTTTTTCCTTTGAAACATTAGAACTCATAAATTTTATGATGTTATCAATTACTATGTGGTATTACTTTCTAAATATGCTTTTTACTTGAATTTATAAGCTATTAAAAGTTTATTAAGCTAAAAGTTTTCATAGCACGCGATACAGTGATATATTCATTTGACTGTATAAATAAATATCATATATTTAGATATGAAACCAAACTTTTACAAACTATTTTATTTGCAGTGTTTGGCAATTTTTAGCATCTTTTACACATACATAGTTTTTAACAATAATCGATAGAAAAGTAATTTTTTTGCATGATAAAGAATATTTGAATTTTAATAGCTTGATCAAATTTACTATTAAAAAAAAGTTACGTGCAAAATGTAATCAATTAACAAAATGCATTAATTAAGCATAAGTAAAACTCTGTAATTACTGTAAATTGAATGAATCAAGTTCAGTTAATTTTGAATAAAATGTTTTTAGATTGTTGGTAATTGTATTAGCATTAATTTTTAGTTTTTCCTCAATAATTCAAATTTTATAACTACTGCTCTGCCCTGTTATGAGTAAATATTTCTTCAGCAAAATATTAAAAAATTAGGTTTAAACAAATCTGTATATGCCATTAACAATTATAAATGTTTTTAATTAAACAAATCCACGAATTAGTTGATAAAATAATTTTTTTTATACTTTATTTAAAACATCCTGTTTTATTTTTAAAACGATGCAAAAATATGTGTTAAAAACGTCAAAATTTATAATTTCTCTAAAACTGCAAATGCAATTCTTATTATCAATGGGGGTAGTTATAATCGTTATTTAAACTTCTTTACATACAATTCAGCCAATTATATTACATAGATTGTATTTTTCAGTTTGTGTTAGTATTTGAGCTAGTGTGGTAAAATTTTGTTAATTTATTTCGACTTTATAAAAAACGCTAACGTGTCGTGTTTAAATTTGTCCTTATTAGAAAGATTGCAATTGATTTACCAATAAATTAGTTTTTAAATACCAAAATATATAATTAAAACAACTCCCAGAAAAAAGTTTTATGTTTTGGAGCTAAATATTAAAATTAGAATAAGCCGAAACTAACCCATAAATAACTTATTTCCGTTCATATAAAAAGCAACTTTGTTTAGACTTTCCGCTGTTTAAGCGACGATACTTTACGTAAATAAATAAAACATTAATTACATAATTTAATACTGAAATATTCGTATATATTACTAAAATATATTTTTATCAAGAAATTTATTGTCAACAACAAAATATCCCAAAAAAGTAATCTTATGTTTCACGAAGAAAATAATTAAACATTACATAAAAAATATCTAGTTCATTACTAAAATTATCCATACTTTGCCTTACCAGTGGCGGATTTAACGGGCGGCAAATGGACAGTTGCCGCCTGGGCCCCCTTGTCTTGGGTCCATTTTGGGCCCCCGACTCACAAAATTAGAAAAGGGAGGAAGAGAAATAATTGTTTCTTTTATTTTTTAACATATTTTAATTTTACTAAACTTTTCACTGAAATTATCTGTTTGGATTCCTTTATCCTTATGCATACGAGTAGACAGGTGCCCCTTCTTCAACGGGCCCGGGCCCACTCCTCCTCTTTACAGGGAATTACATTATCGAATAAGTCCGTGCAAACAACACTTGTACTTGGTTTCTGAGCAGCCCCCAAATCATCTACGACGCGGGGGCGGGGCCCTGCTTTTGTAAACAGACCAAACGTGGGGCCTCTAATGAGACGCAGGGCCCTGTGTGAAGGTAGCTGCGAGAATCCATGAACTATAATATAGATTTAAGAATTATAATATTTTTAATAGATTTTAAGATTATTATTATTTAGGAGTGGGGCTAAGCAACGACTCTCGAAAAATCAACTCGGAGTTTAAGTGCATAGAGCATGAGAACGGCAGTTTCTAATCATTATTTAAAATTAAAAAATGTAGCAAAACGGTCTAATCTAAATATTTTTTAAAAAAAAGGGTTAAGAAATTAAAATACAGATTAAGTTTTTTTTTGTTGGCAAAAGGCAGTGGCGGATTTAAGACAAAAGGCCCAGGCGGCAAAAAATGTTTGAAGAGGGCCCGTTTTCTAATAAATAATTTAGGAGCAAACATTCAAAAAACGTGTTTTGTTTTTTTAAATTTCTAAAAATAGGATTATTACGTATTTTGAACTTGCTTCCGAATTTTTTTATAGAACTTAACTATTTTAATTGTCCAAAACACGTTTTATCCTTTGAATTTGTCTAGCAAAGTTTGGAATCTGTAGATCAGTCAATGTAGTAAGAAAAAGTTATTTGCGGTTTTTCCCACGAACTCTTCAAATTCTGTAAGCGCACTTAATGTGACAAAACACAATTTGAATGTTTGTTTCTAAATGATCATTTTCTATAATATTAACAAAAATTAATATTTTGCTCGACGCAATTATTCCCCATTTTGAGAACAGCGCAACGGTTCCGCAGCCCCTTGCATCAATTGCGCTGTGTTGTAATCTCGAAAATAGAACTTTTCGATATTTGTAACTAAATAAACTTGATTCGTCTAATTTAACAAAACAAATAAAATATTTTACAATAAAAGTTCGTAAATATGGATTTATGCCGTATTTTAGGCCTCATTGTCCAGTTTTAATTTTCTTACAAGGAAACGTACCACATTCTGAGAAACACCGAAAATGAAATTACCAAAAGTAATAGGTTTTTTTTTTACATTATTCTTATATTTACTTTTTACATTTTTAATGAAGTGTTGTAGATATTCATATAAATATCTGAAATTATGTTTATTTCAGCTACTTAAATGGATACATTTTATAAATAGTTTTTAAACTTAAACTTTTTCTGTTTAGGAAACATAAAAAGTTAGTAATATAAAAAATATATACGATTTTGCATGAGTCAGAGTTTATTGAGTACAAGAAAAGTTTAATTGTATAATGTTTTGAATAAATATAAATTATCAATTTAAATATTAGCAAATGAAATAAATAATAAATTGTTAACAAATGAAATAAATAATAAATTGTTGAATATATAATTATTCAATTGATGCAATAAAACCATTAGAAATTTAGACTATATAAACCGTATTTTCCTAGTATTTACAATAATTCGCTACATTGAAATTGCATTTATTATATGTAATTTATATATTATTCAAGATTAAAATGAGCTTCGACTTATTTCTATACATAAACATTCTTAGTGTTATTGACTTAATGGTGTATAGCAAAAACAAACATTTTAATTAGAGTCACCAATTGATTAACATAATTACAAAAGCCCATTCCATTAGGAAAGATGTTATGATTTGTAATTGATTTTTAGAATATAGAAATATTTACTTACTTGCAAAACAGTAAAATATGCTGATGTAAAAAACCTCCTACATTTGTTATTAGTACTAAAAAAATTACTTCCTAAATTTACCGTCTTACTCTGAAATAAGAAGCTGTGAAATGGAAGCTGTTCGATCTCATAAATTAGGGATTTTTTTTTCAAGTAGCACGGGGCAATGTAGTTGTAGTGTAGTCCATTCTAAACCTCCACAAGCATAAAATGGCAATACTCATGTCACAATGGAAAGAGCATCTATCAACCAGTACGGCCAAGTGACACTAATTACAAACAGAAGAGGACGAAGCGAAGTGGACTATACACATTACAATTCCCCGAAAAGCAGTCCTTTGTGACCCTTGACCCTGACATATGTCTTGAGATGTCTTGCTACAATTCCGACTCACGGATGCCTTTCAAACGAAGTTGGCAACATAACAGGTGCTTTGGACACCTCCCTGTTTGGACAAAAGGGCATTTGACTAATGATACATACAAATCGTCTTCGAAAGGAAACTATTGAAAAAGGTTTGCAAGCGATTTCATTGTCAAAGCTACGACAATTCATTCTTCTCCTGTTCTTTTCAAAACGACCTCTTTCCCATTCCAAGCGCACGTAAAACACGTTTAGGAATAAACAAGGGTTTCCTTTCCAAGGCGGATTTTTGTACAAATTCTCTATTCCTGCAATTGGTATTTAAAATGAGATTTATTTAAAAAAAAAAGGTAGAGGGGATTATTATATTAGGGAGGGTGACTCAGCCCCTTCAAAATATTTCTTGAAGGGGGCTCTAGACCTTTAGCCCCCCCTAAGCATATGCCCGGGATTGATTAAAAAAATTCATTACTATAGGCACAAAAGCACTGATAAGGGCCATCACTCTCGTAAAAAAATAGATTAAAATAATTAAAAATCCCACATATACAGTTAATTATTCTTTAAAAAAAAAAGAAATTACAACGTTTTTGAAAAAATTGCTGTAAAGTTATGCAAAATTGCAGTAAACGAATTTTAAAAAACATAGGCAATTTTTCTACAATAAAAGATGAGGCTTATAAATCCTAGGGCTCTTAGCTCCAGACTAAGGTGCCTAATGATAAATCATCTCATCATGGCCATCACTCTCGTAAAAAAATAGATTAAAATAATTAAAAATCCCACATATACAGTTAATTATTCTTTAAAAAAAAAAAAAAATTACAACGTTTTTGAAAAAATTGCTGTAAAGTTATGCAAAATTGCAGTAAACGAATTTTAAAAAACATAGGCAATTTTTCTACAATAAAAGATGAGGCTTATAAATCCAGGGCTCTTAGCTCCAGACTAAGGTGCCTAATGATAAATCAGGCAATGTTCAACCCAAACTTCATAGTTTATTAAATGAAATATTTTCAACGATTTGTCTTACGCTTTTAAATAGACCCTAAAGCATCAATTCGAGTTTCTAGATACGTGTTTGATAAGTGTTATATATTTTTATAGAGGGGAATACTATAAAATTGTAATTGTATGAATACTCCCCCCCCCCCCCCCATCCCCCCGGCCTCCTTAGCGCTGTGACAAAGGGTCCCGTGCTTTGGGTTGGTGGCCTTTTGCCAACAAAAAAAAACTTAATCTGTATTTTAATTTCTTAACCCTTTTTTTTAAAAATATTTAGATTAGACCGTTTTGCTACATTTTTTAATTTTAAATAATGATTAGAAACTGCCGTTCTCATGCTCTATGTACTTAAACTCCGAGTTGATTTTTCGAGAGTCGTTGCTTAGCCCCACTCCTAAATAATAATAATCTTAAAATCTATTAAAAATATTATAATTCTTAAATCTATATTATAGTTCATGGATTCTCGCAGCTACCTTCGCACAGGGCCCTGCGTCTAATAAGAGGCCCCACGTTTGGTCTGTTTACAAAAGCAGGGCCCCGCCCCCGCGTCGTAGATGATTTGGGGGCTGCTCAGAAACCAAGTACAAGTGTTGTTGCACGGACTTATTCGATAATGGGGCCCTGTAAAGAGGAGGAGTGGGCCCGGGCCCGTTGAAGAAGGGGCACCTGTCTACTCGTATGCATAAGGATAAAGGAATCCAAACAGATAATTTCAGTGAAAAGTTTAGTAAAATTAAAATATGTTAAAAAATAAAAGAAACAATTATTTCTCTTCCTCCCTTTTCTAATTTTGTGAGTCGGGGGGCCCAAAATGGACCCAAGACAAGGGGGCCCAGGCGGCAACTGTCCATTTGCCGCCCATTAAATCCGCCACTGGCAAAAGGCCACCAACCCAAAGCACGGGACCCTTTGTCACAGCGCTAAGGAGGCCGGGGGGATGGGGGGGTGGGAGTATTCATACAATTACAATTTTATAGTATTCCCCTATGCTATAAAAATATATAACACTTATCAAACACGTATCTAGAAACTCGAATTGATGCTTTAGGGTCTATTTAAAAGCGTAAGACAAATCGTTGAAAATATTTCATTTAATAAACTATGAAGTTTGGGTTGAACATTGCCTGATTTATCATTAGGCACCTTAGTCTGGAGCTAAGAGCCCTGGATTTATAAGCCTCATCTTTTATTGTAGAAAAATTGCCCATGTTTTTTAAAATTCGTTTACTGCAATTTTGCATAACTTTACAGCAATTTTTTTAAAAACGTTGTAATTTCTTGTTTTTTAAAAGAATAATTAACTGTATATGTGGGATTTTTAATTATTTTAATCTATTTTTTTACGAGAGTGATGGCCCCTATCAGTGCTTTTGTGCCTATAGTAATGAATTTTTTTAATCAATCCCGGGCATATGCTTTGGGGGGGCTAAAGGTCTAGAGCCCCCTTCAAGAAATATTTTGAAGGGGCTGAGTCACCCTCCCTAATATAATAATCCCCTCTACCTTTTTTTTTAAAAAAAAAAATCTCATTTTAAATACCAATTGCAGGAATAGAGAATTTGTACAAAAATCCGCCTTGGAAAGGAAACCCTTGTTTATTCCTAAACGTGTTTTACGTGCGCTTGGAATGGGAAAGAGGTCGTTTTGAAAAGAACAGGAGAAGAATGAATTGTCGTAGCTTTGACAATGAAATCGCTTGCAAACCTTTTTCAATAGTTTCCTTTCGAAGACGATTTGTATGTATCATTAGTCAAATGCCCTTTTGTCCAAACAGGGAGGTGTCCAAAGCACCTGTTATGTTGCCAACTTCGTTTAAAAGGCATCCGTGAGTCGGAATTGTAGCAAGACATCTCAAGACATATGTCAGGGTCAAGGGTCACAAAGGACTGCTTTTCGGGGAATTGTAATGTGTATGGTCTACTTCGCTTCGTCCTCTTCTGTTTGTAATTAGTGTCACTTGGCCGTACTGGTTGATAGATGCTCTTTCCATTGTGACATGAGTATTGCCATTTTATGCTTGTGGAGGTTTAGAATGGACTACACTACAACTACATTGCCCCGTGAGGTCGTACGGGACTACTTGAAAAAAAAATCCCTAATTTATGAGATCGAACAGCTTCTTATTTCAGAGTAAGACGGTAAATTTAGGAAGTAATTTTTTTAGTACTAATAACAAATGTAGGAGGTTTTTTACATCAGCATATTTTACTGTTTTGCAAGTAAGTAAATATTTCTATATTCTAAAAATCAATTACAAATCATAACATCTTTCCTAATGAAATGGGCTTTTGTAATTATGTTAATCAATTGGCAGTGACTCTAATTAAAATGTTTGTTTTTGCTATACACCATTAAGTCAATAACACTAAGAATGTTTATGTATAGAAATAAGTCGAAGCTCATTTTAATCTTGAATAATATATAAATTACATATAATAAATGCAATTTCAATGTAGCGAATTATTGTAAATACTAGGAAAATACGGTTTATATAGTCTAAATTTCTAATGGTTTTATTGCATCAATTGAATAATTATATATTCAACAATTTATTATTTATTTCATTTGTTAACAATTTATTATTTATTTCATTTGCTAATATTTAAATTGATAATTTATATTTATTCAAAACATTATACAATTAAACTTTTCTTGTACTCAATAAACTCTGACTCATGCAAAATCGTATATATTTTTTATATTACTAACTTTTTATGTTTCCTAAACAGAAAAAGTTTAAGTTTGAAAACTATTTATAAAATGTATCCATTTAAGTAGCTGAAATAAACATAATTTCAGATATTTATATGAATATCTACAACACTTCGTTAAAAATGTAAAAAGTAAATATAAGAATAATGTAAAAAAAAAACTATTACTTTTGGTAATTTCATTTTCGGTGTTTCTCAGAATGTGATACGTTTCCTTGTAAGAAAATTAAAACTGGACAATGAGGCCTAAAATACGGCATAAAGCCATATTTACGAACTTTTATTGTAAAATATTTTATTTGTTTTGTTAAATTAGACGAATCAAGTTTATTTAGTTACAAATATCGAAAAGTTCTATTTTCGAGATTACAACACACCGCAATTGATGCAAGGGGCTGCGGAACAGTTGCGCTGTTCTCAAAATGGGGAATAATTGCGTCGAGCAAAATATTAATTTTTGTTAATATTATAGAAAATGATCATTTAGAAACAAACATTCAAATTGTGTTTTGTCACATTGAGTGCGCTTATAGAATTTGAAGAGTTCGTGGGAAAAATCGCAAATAACTTTTTCTTACTACATTGACTGATCTACAGATTCCAAACTTTGGTAGATAAATTCAAAGGATAAAACGTGTTTTGGACAAATAAAATAGTTAAGTTCTATTAAAAATTCGGAAGCAAGTTCAAAAGAGGTAATAATCCTATTTTTAAAAATTTAAAAAAACAAAACACGTTTTTTGAATGTTTGCTCCTAAATTATTTATTAGAAAACGGGCCCTCTTCAAACATTTTTGCCGCCCGGGCCTTTTGTCTTAAATCCGCCACTGTGCCTTACATAAAAAAATTAAAAATAACTCGCGATGACTGCAGATAAACAAGTTTCCACTTGACTAAGCTTTATCGCCAAAGTACTTATGAAAAGAAAAAGTCTAGTAAATTATTTATTTTTAAATTAGGAAGGTATTTAAAGTTATCTTTGTTCATTCATATTATCTTACCTAGTGCGGGTATTTTTAGTTAGGTATTTTTTCTTGTAGAAAAGTATATTTTAATTGTTTCCAAAAAGTTATATTTTGAATATAATGTATTTTTTAGCTTTACTTGGAAAATTCTGTTTTTGATGATTGTTACTGCAAAAGAATTTAGGTTTCCTAATGTGGCTATAACATGTTATTATTTTAAACAGTTAAAGTATATTTAAATTTTTATGTTTTAATATTTAAAGTATAATTATTTTTTTATATATTTTAATCCTTTTTTTACGAAGAAAATAATTAAACATTACATAAAAAATAATCTAGTTCATTACTAAAATTATCCATATTTTGACTTTCATAAAAATTTAAAACTAACTCAAGTTAAGCAAATACGCAAGTTTTCACTTCATTAATCTTTATCGCTAAAGTACTTATTAAAAGGAAAAGTCTTTTTTTGCGACTGTTTGTAAAGGTTACTTGTATATGGTTTAATATTTTGTTTTTATGATTAAAAGCGTCTTATGTCTCAAAATAGGGGAATCTTTACATATCCCTTCTAGACAGATATTTTAACAACTCTAATTCTAAGCTTTGATTTTAATATTTTAATAAAATAAAACTTAACTATAATACTTAACCTATGTTAAGTTAAATATTAAAGTAAAGTTTTATCTGTTGCGTTATACGATATATTTAGCATATTTGGCGGAGTATGTCATATTTACCTGTAAATAAATATAAGCATATTGTAAACCAATATTTTGTAACTAAACATACTTAATTAAAAAGTTTACTGGAATTTAGTTATCTTAAGAACAAACTTAACTGACACAATGTATACAAAACGGTCTAAGTTCTTAACGTTCTAATTTGACTTGCAACGTTTTTGTACGTTTGTTTCATATATAAAAAGAATTTAATTTCATTATTTAGTTTTTCAACAAAATAATTTTTTCTAACAAATTCATTTTTTAGTGCGGACAATTCAACTATATTACTTCAAGTTAAACATAAAAAGGAGCAATAAATTTGAATTTACATATCAGAAACCATTTTTTTTTTATTTATCATTGAATAGATTAAGTTATATGATGAAAATTTATATTTGTTAACTATTTATTATGATATTTCAATTATCAATCTTATATGTGATATCTGAGTGAGATACTGCAACAATCAATATAGATAAACGTAATTTTTTCATACTAAATTTTGGGACGAATAATCATCGTTTTTAGATGAAGCAAACATAACTTAAAAAATTTTAAATGTATTTTTGTACTTTAAAAAGAAAAAAAAATTGTAGATATAATCAAATTAGTTAACATGTTAGAACATTTTCCAAGCAACATTATTACTATTATTATTATTAAATTTAACATTGAATATTTAAATGTTAAACTGGCGTTGTTGAATTTTGATTAATTTATAATAAAAAGTAATTTATATTAAAAAGTAATTTATAATAAAAAGTAATTTATAATGAAAATTAATTTATAATGAAAAGTAATTTATAATAAAAAGTAATTTATAATAAAAAGTAATTTATAATAAAAAGTATCAATATTTAAAAAAAAATTAGTTTAGATATTATTTGTAGTTATAAACTTTTAAAAATAGAATTATTTAACAATGTTGATAGTTCAATAACTTAATAATTTTCCTAGGCTATAAAATAAATTGTTTTAAATGTGTTGCTTTGAAATAATGTATATTTTATAGACACTTATTATCAATTTATAAATATTAATAAAATATTCTAAAGGAAAAACTTGTAAAAATTACTGGAACTGTTTGTTACCTGAAGTACAAAATTACGGTTTAAAAAAAATATGAAGCTTTTATAAAAGGGTTTTAAAAAGTTAAAACTTAAAAATTATATAAATTTAAAGATTGTTTGAAGTATAATACAAAACATGTTGCTATATACCATCAATAGATAAAAGAAAAGTAAACAATAATTCATATAAGAAATAAGTTAAGTTATATTTAATATAAAAGGCATTGGATAATCTTCATTCACTTTTCATAACATTAAGCAACGTAACATAAGTTTTGTAGTTAAACGAAATATTTTGAGCTCTTCACCGCATAAGTAAATACCCTTTTTATATTAATTTTGGAGAAAAGTAGATTTCTCTCGGAAATAAAAATTAAATTGTGATAATTATGTATATGTACTTTAGAATTTAGCTATTGTTTGTATTCCAAAAGCACATGCTATCAAAATAAATACCAATGTTAGCAAAATACCCACTACTATAGTATTTATTATTAATTGAAATTGAGTTATATATTATCTAATACTTATTTAAAATTTTACACTAGGATTTTCAACCAATGTATTAAATTTTACTTTTAAAATGCTGCATTACAAAAATTCAATACGCTACTTGAATACACTCTGGATGTTTTCTAAGACATTATCCTCAATAAACATTAAAAAAATTATACGAACATAATTTCAAATATACGTATCTATAGCAACACAAAATTCAACCTAACTTAACAGATAACCGATAAAATATCTTTAACTAAATTTTAAATAATACTATATATTTAATTTACTGAAACATTAATAATTCGATAACTAAATTACGAACCTACAGATTCCAATACAGGCTTTAAAAGTAAACTAACATGGGTGAAGGAAGTCCTTACCTTCTATTTACGACCAGTCTCTCAGCACTGTGCTTCAGCACACACGCTGCAGCATTCAGCCTGTAGCTGTTGAGAGAGCTATGCGTGCTTCTCTTGAGAGATGAATGAGTTATGCGCTTGCATCACTCCGATTCTTGAGAGACTGAACGCGGATGAATCTTCGGATGAATAGGGATGCGGATCTTTTCTTGGCTGAGAGTCACTACAGAGCAGAATGCGTGTCGCCATCTGTTGGAGATCTGAGGAACTTTTCCGATGTTTGAATGGCTTGAATGAAACTAAGGTAGAATGTGGGAAAGGGGGGAAGGGGTCAGCATTCAGGGATCGTTCATTTATTACGTCACGCTATTTCCCCCCCTATTTTTTTCCCTTTTGTATACTCTTCCCACATATCCCGCACTGTCACATTATCTTCCCCTCTCCACATGTCACGCCACGATACATTTTTGCTGTTAAAATATATTCATTAAAACTACCGTTTTGTGTCTTTTACCAAACATCATATTAGAAAGATAGAAATTTTTATAAAAAATGACTTAAATCGAAGTTTGTGAAAGGAAATTCAGCATCACGTAACCAGCATTCACGTCATTTTATTAAAAAAAAATATTCCAGAAAAAGAAAATTAAAAAAAAAAAAATTATATTTACTCTTTATATTTTTTCATTTAAAAAGGACACATGCTTATTTACTTATATTGAAATTTGTTTTGATTAACCACGTAAAAAGAGCGAGTATTTTTGATAGTTTTAATATAAATATAATATAGTCAGTTTCTTCATTTTAAAACAAAAAATACTTTTAAAGTAGAATTTGAGTTATTTATTTTCATGTACGGTTTCAGATAAGAAATCGTTAGTAGTTTTTGTAAGTATGTTATCTAATTATAATTTTCGTTTTTATTTTCTCCACAGTTCTCACTTAAGTTTACATGTGAGAAGCTATGGACGAGTTTATAATTTTTTTTGAATAATTTTAAAGCAGTTAAATGCTTTAAAATCGTAATCTTCCATCATTGTATAGGAAAAGTAGCTGTGTAATAAAAATTTACAAAAATATATTTTAATTTAGTTGGCCTAATAACTAAATAACTGGATAATACTATAAAACAAAACATCAATTGCTTTGCAAACTTGAATCTGTAAATAAAGTACAGTAATTTGTAGTTTTTTACTTATGTATTTTCAAAAAATGGAAATGTAAAATTTTTAGTTTACGAAGAAAAAATAATACCCTAAAAAAACCTATAAGCTGTCTCTGTAAAACAAAAAAAAGACTCTGAAAGAAAAACTCTAGAAATTGTAACTTAAAAAGTTGTATAAAATCACCAATTCGACCATAACACTAAAAGCTACATGTCGAGATCGGCCAACGTCTTACACATGTGGTTTTATATTTTACTTACTTGATAAGGCGGGCGTCAATCTTAGTGAGTTTTTAAAGGGGGTCGGCTTAAAGTGTTTTACTTTTAAAATTGTTTTCCGGAGGAAGAAGGGGATTTACATCCCACAAATGTTATCTTACACTAATTCAGATTAGTAAATGTCACCAAAAAGAGAAGCATCCTATTTATATATACAATATATGCAGAAAAATATTTTTTGAATGGACCTTGGAGAGTACGACATTTTGACTTTCAATGTACACAACCAGTGTAACGAAGTGACGCTGAATTGAAAATCAAAAATAAATTATTAAAACCTCTATTATTAACTATGGAAGAGGTAATATTGATAATTAACTTTAAAAAAAACCTTTTCAACATTTCGTCTGTCTGTTTGTTATGCATTTACGACAAAACGCGTTGTTCAGTTTTTTTTTTCAAATTTGGTATGAATGTTGCTTGAAGTCATTAAAAAATACCTATATGGTTTTTTTTGTGCGAGAGGTCTACAGTGTGTTCCCAGAACTACTAGTTATTTTACATTGACTACAGAAAATGAGAAAATCTGATCTAGGAAGTTAGTTACCTTTTGTGGGAACATATGTAGTATAGGACATTTGGCGCGTTTTTGTTTTTGGCGACGAAAAATTGCCGTTAAACAGCGATATGACGTCAAAGGGTTTCCAGATTGAAAGTCGCTACAATAATCGGAAAATACAAACAATGTCAGGTGGGGTTGCCACACTATAAATGTATCGCCCCTATAAAACATGCCAAAAAAACCTCGCGCGCCAAATGTCCTATACTACATCTGTACCCTTTTGTGTTGTACGAGCCTAGTTCACGTGTATTACTAATGCTTCCCAGCCCATATAGTATGAACCCCCTTTTCCCCCAGAGTAATCAAGAATATTAAAAAGAAGTGTCTTCTAGGAACAACCGTTTTATATACAACAGTCTCTCTTATTATTGAATATATACAATAGATACGATACTTTTATATGCATTTTAAGACAATGCGTTACTTAAAAAAATACAATTTTCAATGAACTAAAAAAAAACAAAAAAAAACGATGGGTTCATTCCAAAATAATCATTTCATCATCTATGTCAAACATAATTACACAAACAACAATCAAATCCGTATCAAACCGTCCAATCTCAGCGTAAGAAAGGAAGCCAATTTCGGGAAGTCTAAGTAAATGTTCCATCCCCATCTAAATGTTACGCTACGTCATTTAGCTTCTTCCCACACATCCCTGGGCCACTTCGTGTGAGCCGGAATCCCGGGATTCCCAGGCGGGAGTTCCAAATCTTCCCCAAAATCATGAATTCGCCACCTGACGTAAAATGCACGAATTGCATTTATTCGCAGCTTTGAGTGGTCATGCGGAAGTCACGACGTTTCAATGGGTAGCTGGGAAATGCATCGTTTTTGACTATGAAGTCAGAAACTGAAGAACTGTGACTCGGATTGGGAATTGAGAGGTATAATTACGAAAGTAATTCTTTTACATTGTTAGAAATAAGTATTCGAAAATAAGTGAGATGTAGTCATTTTTGAGTACATTCGATGCTTATCATGGCTCCGAATACATAATCAGTTTTGAAAAAGACATGTACTCAAAATTGAGTGTAATGTGTAAATGCTTGCCTACATAGGCTGCCTTCATAATTGAGGGGCTGACATGGGGAAGACAGTAAGTTACAAAAAGTAAATTTTACAGGGGAAGCATTCGTTCTCCAGGCCAAGTATCGTGGACTACATGCAAGTGACATCTTCCGTCGCTCGTAGAAACTAAACTATATTGCCGATTGACTTACTGTTTATTCCATTCCATTGGCTTGAGCGTTTACTGTTTTTTCCGTGAAAAAAAACGAAATACTCGAAATTTGTGACTTACTGTCTTCCCCATGTCAGCCCCTCAATTAACTTCCAATAAATACACTGTAAAATAAAAAGGTACTTAAAAATGAGTACCTGAACATACTCATTTTTCTTTGAGTATAATTGTATCTTAAATGAGCGATGAAGTACTCAAATTTAAATAATTGCACTTTCTCAAAAATGAGTAGTATGATTTGATATTGCTAATCTCAGCTTCTGTTCAAGCCATATTAATAAATTTACCTGACAAACTTAAAATAGTTATTGAGAAGATGGTTTTCCACATTACTTGATGTCGTTGCTGAAATGGAGTCAATTATCTTCCCATTCTTTTGGCACACCTTTTTAACATTACTTCTGTTTATAACTTCTTCACATTGCCCTGGTAGCTTAATGGATAAGATTCTGGACAGCGGTGCCTCCAAACCCGGGTTTGATTCTCAGTAAGTCCTGTTTGTAATTATCAATATTTATTGAAAGTGATTTATGAAGCCAGCTTATGTAGGCTAGCATCTGCTCTTATTATTCATTTTTACCCATCATACTCATTTTTAAGTACGTCTTTTTCAAAATTGAAGCCATGACAAGCAACGAATGTATTCAAAAATGAGTACAATTTACGTATTTTTGAATACCTATTTTTCACAATGTAATTTCATTGGTTTTATACAGACGACAACGTTGTTTTGCAAATGCAAATTATTTTAAAATATGCTTGATCTATCTCATATCTTGATTGATTTGAAAACACGTTAGTTTAAATCAGTTTTAGTTAGTTTTTCATTTGAAAGGGATTGAAATCTTTTATATAAATTAGTCAGTGATTTGGATATTAAAATGGTTATTGTTTTAGGCTAAATATATAGCATATCACCGGCACATACTAATAAAACTATATGGAGTCTGTGCTTGTCTGGACTATTCTTATAAACGCATGATCCTTTGGCATAAGCGGATGAACTTTGCACAATCATACTTTCTGCCCGGAAAAGTAATTTAACGTCAATAATTTTCTGTATCAATATCAAAAGATAAGTTATAACTTTAAAAAAGTTTCCTCTGTGTAACTATTACAATTCACATAAAAGTCACATTTTGATCGCGTATTCTCTGTATTCATTGGAAAATATTAATGAAACTTGATAAGCTCAAAAAAGTAGTTTCGAAAATATTTTTAAACTTTATTTCGTGTAGGTATATTAAAATAGAACTGAGTTATTAACTAACTTTTCAGACATTTCATCATTTGGCATACAATTGTACGCTTGTATAAAAAATAGTTTTTTACTGTGTGCATCTATTTTGATAACGTTTTTAAAGATTATATAAAACATTTTCACAGGGGCCCTATATCATAGAATTTTCATTTACGAAGCATTGTAATTTTTTGTAAAGGTTTTCTTAAAAGTATTTAAAGAGGTTCATAATTGTGAGAATCATAGATCAAAGATCTCTTCCATAAATAAAGCCTCTTTAAGTAAGAATTTGAGGTAAGAGGCAGGAGCAGCTGCTTCATTCAAAAAGCTTTTCTCGGGATTAAGGTTAATCACTTGCAGCTGACTTGAAGCTTTCTGAACTGAATGTAAAGGAAAACAGGGAACAGTGTAAGCTCTCTACTCCCTTTTAATTAATTTATTATTCATCAATAGAAGACATTAATAAATTTGTATTAGATGGTAAAAGCAAAATCAGCCAATGATATTGCATATTAGTTTCTTAAAGATACATAAAGTCTTGAGTAGTTGTTCTGGAAAGTTAACATAGTCTTTAATATGTTTTATGTGTGATTTTAAAAAGAGTCCTACTTCAATAGTTGTTGTTATGCTGTTATTTGGGATAGTTGACTATTTGCAGATGAGACGGGTCTATGTTTTTTGATAGAACATACAGGATGCGTCCGTTTTGTATTCATTTTTAACTTAGAATCGTGAATTAAATACTGAAGTAGTCGAAAACACCAGTGCTGAAGCACACTAAGTGAGTTTTACAAGCTAAGTTTAGTTTTTGTTAGGTAGCAAACTCCCAAACTTTCAAATTCTCATAAAAAATTTACAGTTAGAATTTTTAAATTGTTTTTTTGGATTAACTCAGATTGTTTTTGTAGTATTACTGGCCGTATGTCAGAATGAAAAAACAACATCTAATCGTAAAAGTGAATCCTACCCGCAGTACGTATTTGTAGTTCTATCATTGAGCAACTGTCCCATCTCAAATGCATCTATCTGGGTAAGCTCATATATTACAAAGCTCATATATAACACTTTAAAATATGTCTTTAAATAATTTATTTTTAAATTGTAATATGTATAGATGTTTACTTATTTTCTTTTAACATGCAATAATATTTTGACATTTTCCCCTTAAGGTTTCATGTACGAGACATCATTCTAAAAGGTAAAAATACAATTATATCGAATATAAAGTTTTTCTTATATATACCTATCTGTATAATGGTGAAGTAGGTTAATTTAAATAACAAATAACACTAACTAACATTGTTTTAAAACCCACAATAATGGCTAGTCCACGACTGTGCCCAGTGTCTGTAAAAATATCCAATTGTTGAGGGCACCTTTATTAAATTTTTATTACCCCTTCATTCTTTGAAAATTATATTTTATGAGAATTTTAAGATTTGATGAGTGTTAAATTTTTTGTTCATTAATATTTATTTTCACTTAAGCGAAGGAGAAATAAAATTGTAAAAGTAAATTACTGTACGCTATCTTAGTATATTTAATATAAAATTAACATACTTTTAACAAACTAGTTAAATGGGTCATTTTATAGATAGTCGTACACTGAACATTACACAACTTTTTATTACTTCTCATTAAAATCTGGTCGTTATAATGCTTTTCGCTTAATAATTAATAAAGTAAGTGTTTTCATAGCTGCGTTTTAAAACAATTTTTGTGTGGAAAATTCTGAAAAGTTCAGCATTATGACCACAGATGGCAGCACTGCGAAGTTTTGATAAGTTCATTCATTGCATATTGAAAATGTGATGCTATATAAATTATTATATCTAGTTTTCATGAATTTACTAATTATTCATAACGAATGAACGAATTAACGAAATGAAATATTTAATTAAATATTTAAAATTGATTCTTCTGAACAAAATATCAATAAAATAATAAAATAACTTAAAAACTAGTTTATGAGGGTCAATTTTAAAATCAGAATAAAATGTGCTTAAAAATGTTTGAGCATTGACTACAATCTTTTTTATGCTTAATAACATATTTGAAATTTTAAGTACTCATTTTCAAATTTTGGTCTTTATCTTACTTATCTTTAATTCACTGAAAAAAAATACTTTGCCCCCATTATCTCAATCTAAAATTACAATTATATATTCTTGTGTTTTCAGAAGAAAAAAAAAATTGATGAAGAAAATAATAAAATGAAAATAAAATAAACACAAAATTATATATTTTATTGAGTTAAATCTTTTGCATTATTGCAAAACGCATGAAAATAAATTAATGTACATAATATACAGTAAAAAATATGATAATGATATGAAGGATAACATGAAGGAACATTCATGATAAATAACATGAAGAATTTTGAAGCAACTGTTCCAAAGCAAATATACAAAACTTGATCAAATGGACTGCAAATCCAAAACCATTTATAAGGTTGTTGCAAAATGAAAACAAATAGAGAGTCGAGAATATTAGATGAGCAATATTATATGCACAAAAGTAGATATCTCCATTAAATTATTAAGTAATCAAATGCAAAGTAAAGATTAATATTTACATAAGGGTTATTTATTCAAATACAAATATAACTAAATAAATAGAAAGTCTTTTCTTTTATCATCTTTTTTCGTAAAATTTAAATGAGTTTCGTGCATATATATAATTAAAAAAACTATATAATAATTGTTTTTCTCAGCGATGTTATATAATCTCTTCAACTATTAAGTTATGGAAATTACTTTTTTTATCGTAAATTATATTTATCACACCACTTTTACATCAAACCTCAAAATTTCGTTATCATGCACTTACCCAGCAAAAAATCTTCCTCAAATTTGTGAAATTGAAGGGTTTTTTTGTTGCAGGTTTTATAAATGATATTGAAACAACAAACTGCATTTTTTTTTAATTTAGAATGTTCTTGCATAATTTTTAAAAAATATGCATTTTCCTTTCCATAATTGCAATGCTTTAAAATTCAAGGTTTTTACAGGTTTTTTTAAAAAAGTTTCTTACAGGTTTTTAGGAAGGATATTGAAACAAAAACCTTTAATTTAATAGACCTTTAAAAATAACTGCAGTTTTACTGCATAAAACGTTTACTTTCACAATTTTGATGAAGATTTTATGCTGACTTCTTCGATGGGTATTGACGCTTCTTTTAATCTTATATTTCAACTTTCTTGTCACATAATCTTTGAGAGCTTAAATCTTCGATTATCATCTTGAATCTAGTTTGTTGTTCTGTTTCTCTTTTTCTTCTTCAGAGTCTTTACAGAAGAAAACCATTCTGTCTAGGTTAGAAAGTGGAGCTTCAAGAAGCAGGTAAAACGGAACAGCCACTGCGACTGATACTACCTGGTTTGCTAAGTACTCATAAACCTACAAGCAAATGTAATCGCAAAATAAGAAGAAAATTAATATGTTTGTAATACATGTTTAGACACTAAAATTGAGCTAATTTTGGAAAACAGAAATTATTTGAATAATTACAATTACATATGTAGAATTCGAGAAGATTGAAATGGTTTACATATGTCCAGAAGCGTAAAGTTTTCAAAATTATTAGGAGAGTGAACTTTTAACAAAAGGTATATACTTTAAGTGAAATTAAGCCAGTTTTTCAAAATATTGAGGGCGGGGCTCAAGCCCATGGGCCCAACACAAATTTATGTCTATGTATATGTCTTTCAACCATAAGTGTAAACTTTTATTGGGCCCATGGGTCCAAGCTCCACCCCTCCCTCTACAATATTTTAAAAAACTGGCTCAAATTCCATAAAGTTTATGCCTGTTATTAAAATTTTTAGTCTTCACGCCAATGCCTTGAACAAAAATATCGTTGCTTATTCGAAAGCCAAAAGATGAAATAGACAACTGATTTTTTGCTACAAAAGATCAAAATAATTCTTGTTTCTGTAAAAATATGTTTATATTAGGTGCAAAACTTTTCTGAAAGGCTAATTGTTTATTATAATTGAATGAACTTTCTAAAGATTAATTATTTGATTGTGGGTATCGTTACAAACATCATTTAACAAGACGATGACATTTGATTTATGACGTAATTTATTATTTTGTAAATTGCGGATTTATAAATTATGCAATGTATATAATAAAAAAATTAAACACTTCATTGAGTTTCTTTATTAATATGAAGTCTCAAGCATTCTGAATGAAATTGTTTAGTTATTTGAAATCAATTCCGAAATCTTACTATTTACTTACGAAATCATAGTGTGTTGTGGCGATTCTCTCTCGCAAGGATCCAAGACGAGTCCAGATGACCAGAGGATGCACCAGATAAATCATAAAAGTAAGGCGACTCATGGGTGCCAGAATTGACGAAGACAATAAGGAATTGATCGGCCCTAAAGAGTAAAAGAAATTTTTATATTTAGGTGAATCTAATCTTAAAATGACGACCAAAGCAAATATTCTTCAAATGACTAGTTAATAGTGAACAAATATAAAACAGACAAAACACCAACAGTGTTTAAGAAACTTTGCTTAGTTCTGTTTATTAGCCAAAAAGAAAATTAAAAAGTATTACAAAATCTCTGGGGTAGAATTTTTATAAAATTAGAAACACATAAATGCCTGGAAATATTCAAGAAATATAATAGTAATGTATCGGATACGGAGTTTTGACATTTATTTATGTTTAGAGGAATGTAACTATATGTAAATGTTTGTCTTTTTGATGGATGTTTATTAGTTATTTGTTTGATAAGGCTATAATATATACTGACTCATTTTAATCTAATTTTCGAAATAACTTTAATGGTAATAAATAACCAGAGCCTGATTTATATTAGGCACTGAGCCTACAGTATCTGGGTTAAAGATTCCAAATTTAATTTAATTTTACCCAAATTGCGTATAAATAAATATTCTTTTAGAATATTTTTGATTGGTATTGAAATTAAACTTGAAAGGCATTGTTTTTATTTTTGTTAGTGGGAAGTATGAATGATGCCCAATTTATAGTATTGAACATTTTAAATAATGCTTTGAAAAAAACTATAAACATCTTATTTGAATTTAAAAATAATCAATAAACATAAAAAAAGAAATACGAATGAGATATTTTTTCCCAATGATCCTCACCTCCGTGACCCACAATGCAGGCAAATACGACCCACGCGATCCCTGTTGGTATTGAAATTAAACTTAAAAGGCATTGTTTTTATTTTTGTTAGTGGGAAGTATGAATGATGCCCAATTTATAATATTGAACATTTTAAATAATGCTTTGAAAAAAACTATAAACATCTTATTTGAATTTAAAAATAATCAATAAACATAAAAAAAGAAATACGAATGAGATATTTTTTCCCAATGATCCTCACCTCCGTGACCCACAATGCAGGCGAAAACGACCCACGCGATCCCTGTTGCGAAGACCGACCTATGGATCGAAGCGTAAAACACAGCAAGTGGTGAATGAGGACTTATTTCACCTGTCGTAAAGGGATGGAGGCCAAACATAATCGACAGGCACAGAAAAGTCGACAGGATCCACCCACAAAGGGATGCAATCTGTATATAAAACAACAACAAATGAATGATATATGTTTGAGAAAAGGGCATAAAGTTGTGCTTGCTTATATATAAATTTTATTTAGATTCTCTGAGTAGGTGGAAGATCAAATAAAGAATACAGTTCCAGAAATTGTCTTGCTCATTTTAGCTGTTTCTAGAAGTCAACATACTGTTAAAAATAGGTACTCAAAAATAAGTAAAATGTATTCATTTTTTTTTTACAATGGATTCTTATACATAAGTTTCATTTTTGAAAAAGACATGTACTCAAAAATGAGTAAAGTTATGCTTGCTTTTATATAAATTTTATTTAGATTATCTAAGTAGGTGGAAGATCAAATAAAGAATACAGTTCCAGAAATTGTCTTGCTCATTTTAGCTGTTTCTAGAAGTCAACATACTGTTAAAAATAGGTACTCAAAAATAAGTAAAATGTATTCATTTTTTTTTACAATGGATTCTTATACATAAGTTTCATTTTTGAAAAAGACATGTACTCAAAAATTAGTAAAGTTATGCTTGCTTTTATATAAATTTTATTTAGATTCTCTAAGTAGGTGGAAGATCAAATAAAGAATACAGTTCCAGAAATTGTCTTGCTCATTTTAGCTGTTTCTAGAAGTCAACATACTGTTAAAAATAGGTACTCAAAAATAAGTAAAATGTATTCATTTTTTTTTACAATGGATTCTTATACATAAGTTTCATTTTTGAAAAAGACATGTACTCAAAAATGAGTAAAGTTATGCTTGCTTTTATATAAATTTTATTTAGATTCTCTAAGTAGGTGGAAGATCAAATAAAGAATACAGTTCCAGAAATTGTCTTGCTCATTTTAGCTGTTTCTAGAAGTCAACATACTGTTAAAAATAGGTACTCAAAAATAAGTAAAATGTATTCATTTTTTTTTACAATGGATTCTTATACATAAGTTTCATTTTTGAAAAAGACATGTACTCAAAAATGAGTAAAGTTATGCTTGCTTTTATATAAATTTTATTTAGATTTTCTAAGTAGGTGGAAGATCAAATAAAGAATACAGTTCCAGAAATTGTCTTGTTCATTTCAGCTGTTTCTAGAAGTCAACATACTGTTAAAAATAGGTACTCAAAAATAAGTAAAATTTACTTGTTTTTTTTTACATTCGATACTTATACGCAAGTTTCATTTTTGAAAAAGACATGTACTCAAAATTGAGTACAATGAGTAAAAATGAATAAAAAGAGCAGTAGCTTGCCTACATAGACTGCCTTCATAAATCACTATCAATAAATATCGACAATTTCAACCAAGACTTACCGGGAATCGAACCCAAGATCATCAGACACCGCAGTTCAGTGCGTTATCCGTTGTAGTACCAGGGCGACATGAAGAAGTTATAAACAAAATAATTTTTTAAAAGATGTGCCAAAAGAATGGGGAGTAAGATAATTGAGTTGCAATAACTAAGTTTCCACTTAAGCAATCGACATCAAATAATGTAGAAAACCATCTTCTGAACAACTAACTATTTTAAATTTGGTCGCTTTGTTAATATGGCTTGAGCAGAAGCTGACATTAGCAATATTAAATCACATTTTTCCTTTTTGAGAAAATATGGTTACTTAAATTTGAGTGCATCATCGCTCATTTACGATGCAGTTGTACTCGATGCAGTTGTAAGAAAAACGAGTAGGTTCAGGTATTCATTTTAAGTACCTTTTTTTACAGTGCAGGATTATCATAATTTTCTATAAGACATATTTGGGACATTACTCATTTAAAACAAATTACACGTTTTTGGAGTTGATAAGTTTGAAAATACGACGGCGTAAGAGTTGTATACTAGATAATAAAAGTATTAATTGTACAACATTGCAGAGTGTTCAAATAAAAAAATTATTTACATAAGACAGGATTCGAAACGACCACTAATATTTTTAATTTAATAGATAATATAATAAATCAAATTAAGTTTGGCCTTAAGTGATATTACATATAATAACAATATTAATATTAAATCTGATCACTCCAAAACTAAGAACGCGCTTGCCCTTAAGTTGTTGTTGGAATCAACGAATGTATATTACTAATTTGGGATTTATATTACCTTAGATATTTTCTTCTCTCTATGTCGGAAGATGCAGTATCCGAGCACCATTCCTATACAATACGGTCCTAAGTGGGTAGGGGTATACACATGCACGTGGTTAAGAACATGCAGCACCTTTCTGCAAAAGAAAGAGAGCATAATAATGAACAGTCATATATATTATTTCTCTAATAAAGATCCCTTTTACGACTAAAATACGCAGCGGATCTTAACACATGAGGTATCAACATAAACGGAGAATTTCAGGAGCAGTGACGTTCATTTAAGTTAAGTTTTTAAACAAACCGTTGATATTGCTGCCATCTGTGAATGAGCAGAAGCGTTAAACTATTAAGATTTTTTGGAAATGAAAATCACACAATAATTATCGCTCGGGCATGCTAGTATATATTATTTCTGTAATAAAAATCCCTTTTACGCCCCTCAAACGGTATCAAATGAAAGAGAATTTCATTGACCAGTCAGAATCTGTCTGGTTCATGAAATTCCGCAATAACGTACGTTTATAACGGGTTTCCGCAATACAAGACGTTTTTATTGTAAAAACGTACATTATTAAAGTTAATTTGGCAGTTGACGGGATTGTGCATATCTTAAATAAGATTCTGATTCTCTAAAAAAAATTACACTTTTTTTTTCAAAAACCCGTTAACATACGATTAGATTTGGCAATCACGCAATATGTCCGAACCATACCAAGGCCATCTCTATCAGGCCTTGACCATACTATCTAATGTCGCTTGTCGGGTTTCTGCACTAAATACAATATTCACTGTAAAAAATTATTGCTCGGGCAATAATTATCGCTCGGGCATGCTACTATATATTATTTCTGTAATAAATATCCCTTTTACGCCCCTCAAACGGTATCAAATGAAAGAGAATTTCATGGACCAGTCAGAATCTGTCTGGTCCATGAAATTCCGCAATAACGTACGTTTATAACGGGTTTCCGCAATACAAGACGTTTTTATTGTGAAAACGTACATTTTTAAAGTTAATTTGGCAGTTGACGGGATTGTGCATATCTTAAATAAGATTCTGATTCTCTAAAAAAAATTACACTTTTTTTTTCAAAAACCCGTGACAGACGATTAGATTTGGCCATCACGTAATATGTCCGCACAATGCTATTTAATGTCGCTTGTCGGGTTTCTGCACTAAATACAATATTCACTGTAAAAAAAATATTCCATAAAATGGAATGGCAGTTGACTGGATTCTGCAGAAAGTTATGTGTTTAATAAGATTCTGATTCCGGAAAAGAAAAATCGAAAAAAATGTCAATTGACGGTAACTGAAGAAAACGATTCAATTATAAAGCATATCCAT
This sequence comes from Troglohyphantes excavatus, assembly GCA_963932185.1. Classification (NCBI taxonomy): domain Eukaryota; kingdom Metazoa; phylum Arthropoda; class Arachnida; order Araneae; family Linyphiidae; genus Troglohyphantes; species Troglohyphantes excavatus. The sequence continues at coordinate 47,877,758 of OZ010672.1, read as the reverse complement.
TTGGGTTTAAAAATTCTAAATATATAAAATGATGATACAGAGAAAGTGGTCTTACTCGTCGTCTACTGTTGACAATTGCACAGTGGCTGTGGTGTCATATAAGATAGTTTGGAGACCAACAGCGGCGCACGAGATGCCGATTAACGAGACCAGCAGAGATAAACCGAATTTTGAATACCTACAAAATACAATACAGAACTGAGGAGCTATAATGATAAATCACACAAATGCAAAAAACAGATAACATTATATTGGATAATTTTTTTAAGCCTCTATACTTTCGAAGTTTACTTCAATGTAAAAAAGAGTATTTAAAAATGAGCAAAACGTCCTTTTTTAAAAAATAATTTCTTTGATTAAAAAAAGCTCAGAGTACTTAATGCTGGAAGATAATAATTATAGCTTACTTGAAAATGATAATGAGCATCAATAAGGAGATAATGTGAAGTTGAAAATCTACACCTAAATACCAGGTCGTCAGAGTGCACTGAAAAAATACACAAAATAATATATTTTGTTTAACGTTATTTAGATATAATGCCATTTTTTAACGTCGCATATCAGTACAGCCATTAGGCTGTACTGATATGAAAGTTGAATTATTTATTATTATTCATGGGTTTTGTATAAAAAACCCTTTTAATACATTCCAATGAAAAAAAGGAGAAAAATTTACAATTTATTTAGCTTTTTTTTTCAATGTTTTTCGAAGTGGGAAAATGGGAAAAGTGGGTTTTCGAATTATTAATGCTAAAGAATAGGAAATTCTCAAAAAGTCAACGACCATCGACAAAAATACAATTATTCTACAAAAATATGAATTACCAAGATTATAAATGACAAGAATTAACTTCAGTATATTTAACATTGTTTGTATGTTAATATAATGAAGTTACATAACTGTTTTTTTTTAATAAATTCTCGGCATAAGAACATAGTTTGATTCAAAAATGGACGCTTTTGCTTGTTTATTAGAAGTTAAATATAATGTTTTAAATGAATTAAACAATCATCTGCGGAACAAATTAAAAATAATGTAGTAAATACAGCATAGATTTCTGAATCAAAATAAAACAAATTATAATGGCAGGTATTCGTTTGGGAATATAATAAATAATCAAAAAATCGATTTTTTTTTTCATAATGACGTATTGCAACTTACTTTTAGAATAGATTGTTACAAAACGATCCGTTAATAATAAAATATTCTGAGTTTTTAAAAGTTGATAATTGTTATTCATTCTATTTTATTAAAGTTAATAATTTGACTAAAAATGTGTTTTATAATGCCTTTTACACGATAAATTCTATGAATCCCACAAATAAGTAATTTACCCCATTTATGAACCGATAGGTAGGTTACATTAAAAAATAATTATTAAAAATATTTTGAAAAAAATCACAATTAAATAAAAACATGCAATTACGTTTACAATAAATAAGTAAACGTTTTTATAAAGCAATTGAATTTTTACGATTTTTTTTACAGAGAGAAATTGGACTTTGAACGTCAAAAAAAAAACGAGTTTTAAAAACCAAATTCCCCACCTTACCCTAATCATTATATTGTTAAATATGAATAAGTACACCATGCAATGTTAATTATTATTAAAAGTTTTGAATTTGCATATGTATATTACAAGAGTAAAAGCCATATTCGAACTTATATTAAGTGAACATATTACTAATGATTTATGGTTCCAATGATTACTAATTTATAGTTGACGCATCTCATCTAAGTTTTTAGTTTAATCATGTTCTTACCCCTTTGTCGATGCCGTACCAGTTGGAGATGTATAAGAGTGTGGTCCACCAGTATTTAGTGCAGGAGTCCACCTGTGGGTCTATGTGCTCATACGAGAAGGGTCCAGATGACAGGAGAGGAAGGAAGAATACAAGTCCCATTAGCAGAAGAAGCGCAGGAGTCAATCTTCAAATACATATAGATAATGCAATGAAGTCTCGATTTAGATTCATTTAAATGAAACGGGTTATGATTTTATTTGAATATGAGAACTTTTCTATATTTTTATTAAATTTACTTTTAGTTTGAAGGTAAAAATGTATCGTACTTGATTAAAAGAGCATATGAAAATATTTTTTTTTGTTACTTTTTTTCTTTTTCTTTTAAAAACGAAACCTTTAGTGTTTTTATGAAATCAATGATTTTTATAAATGCTATTCTTCTTCGATTGTGACCCAATTAACTTGAATGCAAATATTTTACATTACATTATGAAAATAATATAAATGAAATCACTCATTTTTGGTATTTGGCACTTCTGAAAAATATTTTGCTTTGAAAAGTAACATATTTAAAAAAAAAAAGTACCAAATTAAAGTACTTTTATGGCTAAATTTTGTCTTAAACTTTTAATTACACAAAGGAGTCTCACAAGTCAAATCACTAGTATTTTTAAGTGAGTATTAGTTGAATGAAAATATATGCTATTATCCGTTTTAACTTTGGACAAATACCATATAAATATGTCAATAATGCCTACATTCACAAATATACAAAAGAATAAATTTATTAATGAAATATGTTTACATGTGATTATTATGTATGAGTTACTATATAAAAAACAGTAGACTATTTGTATAGTTGGCCGAGATAGCCTTAAACAACAATTATCATTATATTAAACGCTACTTAAGGGGGAGTTGTTTTGTCCATTTGTATGACCACAATTCTAAAGTATTCTTACCTTACGTATCTCCTTACAATTAACAGGGGAACGTTGAATGTTTTCTTTGTCTTATCCATAGCCTTGAGACCACCGTAAGAAACTAGAGCTCCGCTGTCACAAAAAATAATTATTAATCCAGAAAACTATCTTTACACAGAAATAATAACATTTTAACATAATGTATTATATTAAAAATATTTGGTAATATATAGAATTAAACAATTTCTGAAAACTATCCCCCTCTCCTTATCTGCTCATTACTCAAATCCTAATGCAATTTCAAATATTGAAGACTGTTTAATATCTCTAAAAAAATCAGAACGTTTCTCATGTATTAGAAGGGGAATTCAGTAGACCGTCGGTTTAGAAGTAAAACCACGTATATTTAAACCAAATATTTACCAGCCGTAGTTGGTAATGAAATCCAAGGTCAATGTTTTTTGCTCTCTAGAATCAAGCACCAAGGTCATTCACATTTCGAAGTTTATCGCTTTTATTTCGTCTCTAATTACGACTGGCAAATCTTTGGTTTATATACGTGGTTTTAATTCAAGCCGGCGAAATATTTCAAGTGAGACAATTTTTTAGAAAAATATATTATGTTCCTTTTAACCTGTATCTGAAGGGTCTCGTGCTATAAATGCGGTTCATGTTGACTAAGTTGAGTTCAGATATGTATTTAAACTGTAAAATAAAATATTAAATGTGTGCGAAATATTTTATGGTAAAAAATACACTTGATTCCTTTTGCTGTGGCCATATACTTGAAGTTGCTTACCCAATAATTTGTAAATTGCTTTCAATTCAAACACTTCACAAATGGATCACGGACATTGCTCTGTAATATTATACTACAATGTGTATAGACAATTTTCTCATCAGAAAAGAATAATAAAATAACGATTAATTTAGTATAAATTAATACAAAGGTTTGAATAAAAATAGATAAATAGTAAATCTTAATGTAGTATAATGTAGCGCAGAGCTTTTGGCAGCCACCCAGAATTGAACTCGGGACGTTCTGCATGCTACACCGATACTCTACCGATCGGGCTAAAGTAATAAACCGATCCAAAGTTCCAAAGTGGGAGTATCAGGTATATGAAGTGACCACTCAGTATTCCCTTTTCAGTGAGTCGGACACTGGGTACGAATGAAGAGCACCCATGAAGAGTATCACGTGGGTGAAGATCAGCAAGTTGTTGTGAATAATGTGGGGTAAAAGTTATGTTCATACCGGGTCACCAATGTAGAGCAGTGCTTTTGTCAGTCCCAAGGAATCGAACCCGGGGCATTTTGCATGCTACGACAATACTCTAGACCAGTGGTCGGCAAACTCATTAGTCAACAGAGCCAAATATGAACAGTACAACGATTGAAATTTCTTTTGAGAGCCAAATTTTTTAAACATAAACTATATAGGTAGGTATATTGTTATTAACCAAATTAGTGTACTCCTATGCTGGCCTTTGCTATAAATGTCCTCAATCTGATTGACGTATTCGCTGAGTTCGACCCTATTCAACTCTCCCATCCACACTCGTCTCGTATACTTGTTTCATCTATCTCCTTTCGTTCATCTGTCTATATGTCCAAACCACCTCAACATACCTTTCTCAATCTTCGACACTACATCTCCTTTCACTCCACAACGCTCTTTAAAATTAACTTAATAAACTTTACTTACACTTTTAAGTCTTATTTAAACACTAGGTACGTTTAATAAAACTTGATATAATACATAATAACGATATTATTTATTGATAAAATTAAATTGTAAGGTATCCATAAAATTAAAGTCAAATTTGAATGCTGTTGTTCTTAATTTTGGGCCACGAAGTTTAATGGCGCATGGGCCATGAAGTTTTAATCGCACAGTACTTGCGTCCTCGCACGTGGTATTTTGTGGAAGAGCCACTCTCAAAAGGCCAAAGAGCCGCATGTGGCTCGCGAGCCGCGGTTTGCCGACCACTACTCTAGACTAAGTGGTCCCATATAATAGATAATTTTAAAGTTTTTGCTTAAAAACCACAGAATGCAATGCGAAATTTTCGTTTAAGCCATTACGGAATGTTTGTCTATTTACCTGAGAAGAAAGAAGGTCTCTACTGCCAGCCATCCGTTATTAATGAGTTCGAACTCTAGTGAGGCGAACCACTGCTGCATGTAGGCAGGATCCTTGAGTAGCTCGAAATCCATGAGCACGTAAGTGTGGCCCAGCACTATCCAGCACATGCTGAGGGCTCGGATGCCGTGGACGCAGCGCAGCTCGGACGCCCCGCCCGACGCTGACAACAGGCGATTGAGGTTGGAAGATAGAGAGAACGCCGAAAGGACATCTGTTAATCCTTCTAGAAGACAGATTCTATTAAGAAAATGTGTATAATAAGTTTAAAGTATTTTGAGGTTTACTCCCGAAATATTATGTCTCGTTTATATCTTCTTAATAACTGAAGTAGTAATGTGTGTAATTTCACAATGAAATTATATTTGTTTTAAATACAGCTTAACTCCAACTATTCAAACTCCATTTATCTAGATCAAACAATCTGGATCATCAATTATCCGGATCCGGATTGCTTTCAAGAAAAAAAAAGATATCACCAAAATCCACATTTTAAAAGTTTCTTTTCGGTGAATTGTATTGTCTTAAATAGTCATTACATACTACAACACATACTACGACAAAATTTCTTTTTTTTCTATTAAGAAATAACCTTTTTTCGGGAATTATCCAATTATTCGGATATTCGATTATCCAGATGGGATGTAGTCCCAATTAATCCAGATAATTGGAGTTTTACTGTATATTAAAGTGGATACATGGGTTAATGAGGAATTGAGAAAAATAATTCAATATATCACTTACTTTTTTCTGATGAATTCAATTTAGGCAGTTTTAAATCAACTATCGTACCAATGATGCACAATACGAGTAGCACAGACAGACAAGATCTGAAAGCAGAAAAGACAATGAAAACATTACAGAATTTGTACTGCTATAATCAAGGAACATAACTTTTAAGAATAAAAAAATATAAATTTGATTAAAAGCAAAAACAAATAAGACGAATATTTTTTTTATTCACCACACTTAGTAGGAATAGTGATGATTCCATTTTATTCAAGGTCATAGACATCAGGTAGATAATCTGATCATTAAAAATAATAGAAGAACATACTCCTGCAATAAATGTCTAAGGTAGATATTTAACAACTTTACACACATGTTGTTCCAATTTTTATTTAAGATTTGGTTTTATTGCAATGAATACCAATATAAAAACATTTAAGTATGAGATATTTCTCCTAAAAATAATACATTTATGACATTAAAAAAAATATTTCAATATTTCAAGAGAGATTTTTTTGAAAATGATAATATTAGTATTTACAGTACAAATAAATAAACTTTTGTAAATTATTTTAAATAACATTAATCGGTTAATACATATTTAAACGTCATATTGATTATAACAAAGAAATTAAATTGTTTTTTACATAATTTTAAAAGAAGTAGTGGCAATTAAAGTTACTACTTGAATGAGTTTGTGCAATTGAAAAACGTTTATATATATTGAAAAATAAGTACTTTTTCAGTTAAAATGTAACTTACATAAGAGCCCAGTGAATAGGCTCTAACTTAGTTTCTTCTTTCACATAACACTTCGGAACTTTCACGTCAAAATTTGAAGCCTCAGCAACTAAAAGCGACATATTGAAGAAAAAATTATTTATTGGGGTAAATAACTTTTTGTAAGGTATTTCATTAATATTAGAATCAAAATTATAAAAACGATTTATGAAGAATAAAGTAAACTTTAACAATGTAAGTTATAAAGTTAATTGAAATTCAGAATGAGTTATGTATATAAAAGCAGATTTATTGTTATTACACCCGAAAAGGTAAGATATCAAGATATTGATCTTAATTTGATGTTTATTTAATATGTATATAATATTAAAAAAAAACTTTTCAGAAATCCCAAAATTAAAACATAAAAATTGTTTTTTTTTAAATGTACGTTCTATAAAAGAAATTTAGAAAAAATATCATATTTAAATTGTAATTGAAATAAAACTATTAAAATTACAGTAGAACTCCTATTATCCGGATAAATTGGGACCAGATCCCATTCGGATAATCAAATATCCGGCTAATTGGATAATTCAAGAAATAAAGGTTATTTTTTCTTGAATTACCTTTATTACCTTGAATTACCGAAAACCTTTATTTCTTGAATTATCCAATTAGCCGGATATTTGATTATCCGAATGGGATCTGGTAAAAAATCATTTTGCTTTAGTATGTAATGTAATTTAATGACTATTAATATCATTCACCGATAAGAAACTTTTAAAAAGAGGATTTTGCTGAATTTTTTTCTCATAGGAATTCGTATCAAAGAACTGTCGATCCGCTTTCTTTGATCCGGATAACTGGATAATTCTTATTTTTCATTCATGTGCTATTGATAAACACCATAAACTAAAAGCAGTAAAATTCACAAATATAAAATAAATTTCGGTGATTAAATTTAACGTAATTCTAGTTTAAAACATTTATATTCCCTTTGTGAAGCAAGTTTCCCAAACAACTGAAAAATTTACCCAAACTCATACAAATTGACAGTTAGAAGAATATAAAATGTCCATTAATATTTAGGATTGCGAACTAGAATAATATTTAGTCATCAAATTTATGACTTTAAACATTCTTACCTTTACTAGCTATTTGCCGAATGTCTTGTATGCTGCATGTGGATGGAACACATACCACTAACCGGAACTTCTTGTGGTGCAAAGCTTCGTGGGACACACGGAAATAATCTCTCAGCTGAAATATAAAACCATGAAATCGATACGGATGTTTAAGGAAGAGGAAAATTATACTTTTATATTAAAATTTGACATTATGTCTATATATATGAGCTGTCTAGTTTCTAAACCAGATAGATCACTTTTGACAAATTTTTCAAGATAAACAAAAAATTAATTTATTGCATTATTTATAGCAGATTTTAATATTTTTTTTACAAATTGATATTAGATAGTCACAGGTCTGAACTAATTTTTAACTCTGTGTTATTTTGAGAGAGATATTTTTTTTTGGATCTATCTGGTTTTGCAACAAAGGTGTGGGATGTAGCTCGATTACCGCGCTGTGATCGGTGCGCAGTAACCTAAACGCATTTTGATCTATCTGGTTTTGAAACCAAAAGCTTCTTTCACACCGCGAAGCGAAAATCATCTAGATGCTGCGGAATGCTATGACTTTATCCAAACTAAAAATAAATTACATAATATGAAATCGAAAAAATGGATCTTTCTGGTTTTGAAACTAAACAGCTCATTTGCGAACTTATTTTTATAAATGTGGATAAAATGAGTTATTATTATAACATAACTGCACAAATATTTTATTAAAAAAATTAATTAAAAAAAAGTTTTATTATTGATATAATAAAATATTCCACTGACCGTCCCATTGTGCATGGGCAGCGTACTCTTGACGAGAGTGTAATCGTGCGAAATCGGAGGCAGGGGCGGCTTAGCTTCAAGGGCGCAAGACATGCCCCGGAAGGTGGGGCGGCCTTCTCCTTCAGGTAAGTAGAGATCAAGGCACTCATCGAAGGATCCGTAATCGGCGAAGGTGCCCATAACGAAACCTGCTGGAAGCTTGGATGAAGCATCCAGCACTGGACAAAGAAAAATAAACATTGCAAACATAGTACAACACCGTATAACCTATATAACGATAATATACATATAATAACGACCCCTTGCAGAAATAATACGAGATGGACGTCACGATTGGTCGGTTCCATGAAAGTATTTGTAGCGAAAAGTCGTTGTCGCAAAAAAAGTCGTTGTAGCAAAAAGTCGTTGTAGCGAAAGGTCGTTGTAACGAAAAGTCGTTGTAACAAAAGTCGTTGTAGGAAAAGTCATTGTAGCGAAAGGTCGTTGTAACGAAAAGTCGTTGTAACAAAAGTCGTTGTAGCGAAAGGTCGTTGTAACGAAAAATTGCTGTAAAGAAAAGTCGTTGTAATGAAAGGTAGTTGTATCGAGTTAAGAAAGAACAGGATGGTCACGAAATGTTGACGGATGGTCATTGTTTGGCTGTATAACATTTAGCTGTATTGGCATAATAAAACATCTTTGCTCAACTATTTCGCTTCTATTCTAAGCAAGTCACGTGTTTAAACGAACATGAGAACCTTTAACACAAAATCTGGGACTGTACCAACTAGGATGTTCTTCTTATAAATACTACGAATTAATAAAAAAGATAATGAATTGTTGCATTTAAAAAAGTGTGAAATAAAATGTTTTCATAATTCATCTATTAAATTAATATAGAGATTTGGGAAACAATTTATGTTGAAATTAATACTAGGAATTAAAATTTACGTTTCTTCTTCAAAAATGCCATGTAAAAAGTAAAGAATAAATTAACAATATTTATATATTTTTTAATAATTATAGAATATACATACATGATAATCTATAGTTGTACTGAAATTAAATTTAAATAAATAAAATACATTTTTGAATACTTATTGTGCCAATAAGTATTCAAACATGTATTTTATTTGCCAATATAAATACATGTTTACATGTTTTTGTCACATGTTTTTGATATATGTTTTTCATACATGTTTTTGACACTTATTGTGGCAATAAGTATCAAACTCTATAAGAGCTAAAAAAATTCATTTAATTTCTGAGAAGCAAGTAATCAAATTTCTTAATAATTATTCTTACACTCTATGGATAATTTAAATTGGGTAAGATGATCTCATGCGTGGTAAGATTGTTGCAAATAATGTTGCAAAACATTAAAAAAATATTAAGAATATTCGTTTTTAATGAGCGTGATTTAACCTTCAGATTCAAGAAGTAAAATCTTAAATTGGCATAGAAGAAACCTTCAATTACCATAATGATATTTTTCCTTAAGGTAAATTACTGTAACTGTGTTGTTGACCTGACTGAAAATCTCATTAGGTATTTGCATAAAAAATATTTATGTTTATTATTTTTTATGCGTTATTATATTTAAAAACATATTATATAATAATTGTTTTGTGTTATAAAAAATCAATTAGCATATATTTGCAAACAAAAACAAATATCCAAAAAGTTATAATCATTTTAATAGTTGCATTTCCATATATGCTTATATAATGGTTCATGATGTTTCTATTATTTCATTCAATCCATCTGAAACTGGTTGCTGTCATTTTTGTAAAGATAAAGATTTGATTACAGTTCGGTTTCATTATTATAAAGGATTTATTTATATGTATTTTTGAAATGGCGCACTATGTTAAATTTATCCTATTTAACGTTTTAATTAAAAATAGTGTTTAATGATTATTGATAATGTATCAACATTTCTGTTATTTTTTAAAAAATCTACTTATAAAATATTTTTGTACAAATTTAATTTTCCTGAAGCAATTTTAATAAAGTTATTAAAGGATACTTCTAAAAAAATTCTAGAAAAAGGATTGTTTAAAACATCTGAACGACTTATTCCCCGACAATGTCGTTATTAAATTTAATTCTTTATAATCCATGCTGCCATCTATCGGTGACAGTTTTGCTTTTCTCATACTTGTAGTTCAGCATTCAAAACGTGTTTTGTCATATTTCAGTGTTTCGTGGGAAAACGCAAATAAGTTTTCCTAAATGCATTTAATCAAGTACAGATTCCAATTTTTTTTCGATTAAGTTTCAATGGGACAAAACGTATTTTGGACGACTAAAATAGTTTAGTTCAACAGAAAATGGAAAGCGAATTCAGTGTTGTAATAATCCTATTTTTAGAATATTTAGAAAAAATACGTTTTGAAGTTTTGCTTCATACTTTAATTTCGGCTCTCTCAATTAATGTAAAAATTAATACTTTTATAGAGTTTAATAAGAATTTTCAAAATTGTTTAAGGGATTTTTCATTGACAAATACGTTAACGAAATTAGTCATTAACAACATTATCTACAGTAAAAGAAAAAACGGAAACCTCTTTAACAAAAAATATGTATATATATTTTAATTGCAAAATTGGAAATCGTTTTTTTTAATAAAAAAAATTGACGTTTAGTTCATTTGACTGACTCTATTTATTAAATCTTCAGTCATTAAATTATTTTTTTATATACTTTTAAATTTTCAATTATATAGTAATTATATAGTATATCGGAATTATATAGTATAAGAATAATATGCTTAAAAATAATCAGTTGTGGATAATATGTAATTATTGAGCTCTAAAATACTTATTAATTAAAATCTCTGTAATTTTTAAACTTCGGAATTATATAGTATAAGAAGAATATGCTTAAAAATAATCAGTTGTGGATAATATGTAATTATTAAGCTCTAAAATACTTATTAATTAAAATCTCTGTAATTTTTAAACTACGGAATTATATAGTATAAGAATAATATGCTTAAAAATAATCAGTTGTGGATAATATGTAATTATTAAGCTCTAAAATACTTATTAATTAAAATCTCTGTAATTTTTGAACTACGGAATTATATAGTATAAGAATAATATGCTTAAAAATAATCAGTTGTGGGTACTATGTAATTATTGAGCTCTAAAATACTTATTAATTAAAATCTCTGTAATTTTTAAACTACGGAATTATATAGTATAAGAATAATATGCTTAAAAATAATCAGGTGTGGATAATATGTAATTATTAAGCTCTAAAATACTTATTAATTAAAATCTCTGTAATTTTTAAACTACGGAATTATATAGTATAAGAATAATATGCTTAAAAATAATCAGTTGTAGATAATATGTAATTATTAAGCTCTAAAATACTTATTAATTAAATACATATTAATTAAAATCTCTGTAATTTTTAAATTACGGAATTATATAGTATAAGAATAATATACTTAAAAATAATCAGTTGTGGATACTATGTAATTATTAAGCTCTAAAATACTTATTAATTAAAATCTCTGTAATTTTTAAGCTACGGAATTATATAGTATAAGAATAATATGCTTAAAAATAATCAGTTGTGGATAATATGTAATTATTAAGCTCTAAAATACTTATTAATTAAATACATATTAATTAAAATCTGTGTAATTTTTAAACTACGGAATTATATAGTATAAGAATAATATGCTTAAAAATAATCAGTTGTGGATAAAATGTAATTATTAAGATCTAAAATACTTATTAATTAAATACATATTAATTAAAATCTCTGTAATTTTTGAACTACGGAATTATATAGTATAAGAATAATATGCTTAAAAATAATCAATTGTGGATAAAATGTAATTATTAAGATCTAAAATACTTATTAATAAATACATATTAATTAAAATCTCTGTAATTTTTGAACTACGGAATTATATAGTATAAGAATAATATGCTTAAAAATAATCCGTTGTGGATACTATGTATTTATTAAGCTCTAAAATACTTATTAATTAAAATCTCTGTAATTTTTAAACTACGGAATTATATAGTATAAGAATAATATGCTTAAAAATAATCAGTTGTGGATAATATGTAATTATTAAGCTCTAAAATACTTATTAATTAAATACATATTTATTAAAATCTGTATAATTTTTAAACTACGGAATTATATAGTATAAGAATAATATGCTTAAAAATAATCAGTTGTAGATAATATGTAATTATTAAGCTCTAAAATACTTATTAATTAAATACATATTAATTAAAATCTCTGTAATTTTTAAATTACGGAATTATATAGTATAAGAATAATATACTTAAAAATAATCAGTTGTGGATAATATGTAATTATTAAGCTCTAAAATACTTATTAATTAAATACATATTTATTAAAATCTGTATAATTTTTAAACTACGGAATTATATAGTATAAGAATAATATGCTTAAAAATAATCAGTTGTGGATAAAATGTAATTATTAAGCTCTAAAATACTTATTAATTAAATACATATTGATTAAAATTGCTGTAATTTTTATACTACAGAATTATATAAAGAATAATTTGCTATAAAATAATCAGTTAGTTATGGAAAAAATTTAATTATGAGGCTCTAAAATACTTCCTTTATTCTAAATATTTCCTTAAAACATAACAAACTATGAAATGCATGCAAGTAGTAACGTATTTCTTCCTGTCTGATGGAGATTTAGCCTAAAATATAGGTAACTATTGCAGAAATGCAAAAAAGTAACCTTGAATAAAAAATCTTTCTTTAATGTAAAATGTAATTGTAGACATGGATGCAAGAACAAGGAAGCTCCAGTTTTCAAAATTGTTCAGGAAGGTCGAAAAATGCTGAACGTTTCTTACATCGTATAATACAAAAGTACAGCTCTTTTAACTTTATATCTCTATAGCTGTTTCTTCGATATGTCTGATTCTTTGCATTAATCAATAGAGGATTTTTTCTTTATGAGAATAAGAGAAAATTATAAATCAGGAAAAAATTGAACTGCCTTGTTCTACATCCACGTCTTCAGTTACAATATTGCGCTTTGTGTATGCAATTTTGTGACTTCCTATTTAATATTCCATCATTATAATATCACAACCTCTAGAATTTGAAATTCTTCAGTCTACAGTAGCAGTTTCATCCAATTGCATTCGGTCACTGACCACATCAATCCTTCCGTCTACATGCAACTAATGTGCAACTAATGCCATGTAATTATCAAAACGACCATGCATAAATATCCCTTTCCTTTGTATACTTATATTCAAAACTACACATACAAGATAAAAACGTCGTGAAGAACTTTTTTTTCTCCATCGACCATCGTTTTTTTTCCACATAGGGTCAAGGAAGGAAATTAGAATTTCCAACTGATATCTTAAAATCGTCGTTTGCCTCGAAGGAAGGACGAACTGAAGTGAACCGCAAGCGCACAAATCAGGTTCGCGTAATTGCGTAAATGAAACTTCCACTTTCTAAGTATTTTTTTGAATGTCTAATCAAATGAAACGATGATCTGGAATAGAAATACAAAATTCAATGAGATGTCCTAGATGAAACCTTGGAGACTTTTATATTATATATATCACATCTTTTTCAATGTGCTATCCTTGTTATTTTTCTCCCTAATAATTGATGTTTTAAAAAAGATAAATGAACTAATATATTTGAAGGCATTTGAATACTACTTCTTAAAGAGGAATAATTTCGAATGGTTTTCATGGCAATAAGTAATAAAGATTTTATGAAAATCCAATTTAAGTTTTCATTGATATATTTTTTTTAATCTCAATGCTGATCTTTCAACTAAAATATTTATTATACGATAATTATAATAAAATACAATTAACCTTTTTTTTAAACAAAAAGCGAACAAATCAAAAATACTGTTAAAAGTAATTACTACTTAAAATTGCCGTAAGCAATGAATGGTAAGAAATGAGTATTAAACAGAAAATGAGCTTATAAATTATGTTTGGTTAGTTGGCGTTTTATGGCATGGCTAAGCTGCGGCAAATAATAGTTAAGTTATCAAACTGTCTAGATTAAATATGGTTTATTGAACCGACGTCGTAGAGAAATAAAAACAAATTAGGATGAGACTCATCGCTCAGCAAGTCTGGTTATTAAAGGGTTATTAGTATCAGAATGGTTTAGTCTTTCGTTGTTAAAATTGGGACATACACACACAAAATGTATAACGGAAAAGAGAAATTACACCGTGAACATATCGGTGGTGGTTCAGAAAATAAAAAATGTATGTGAGTCAACTATGTATGATAGTCAACTGTTTATCGTTGAATTGATTCTTCCAGTTATTTTTCCATAACTTGACTTATGCTAGTTTTGAAGCTCGTTTGGCATCATTAACTACCACAAAATCATCTCATATAAGTTGTGCGTTTTTTGCTTTACTGTCAGCACCATCATTTCCTTCTATTTCCGCATGACTTGGAATTCAGCAGAATATTATATAATAAAATTGTCGCAATACTTATGATAAATTATAAAATTAAATTAAATTGAAGACTACATTTTTATTATAATAAACGGTTTTGCAAGGAACTTATTTTAAGGTAACTTATTTAATCAATCATCTTTTTAACTTACTTCAAGGAACTTATTTTAAGGTGACTTATTTAAGGTAATAGAGAAAAGTAAAATATTAATTGCTTATAAAAAAAATTTTCACTCTTTTTTAGCAATTTATTTGAACTAATTAAGAAATATATTTACATATCAAACGTAAATCGAGTACTAGATGGCGTATTACAAAATTATGTAGGCAAAGAAATTTTAATTAAAAAAAAATTAAAGCAAAATCCTAATGAATTCCTCACTAAGTTTAAAATATAAATTATTAGAGAGAGATTTAATCGTTTATAGAATATCTAAAAAAAAGTTTATTATTTAAATATGAAGGGAAGGATAAAGTTCTTATAAGAGATTTTTGTTAAACACAACTTTTTACTTGCATATCAATATGATGATTGCATATAAATGTGATCAAATGCTACAAATATTTTTTTTTATTTAAAAATCTTTAATCTCTATGAAATCTTAATTTAATTAGAAATTTTAATTTATGTCATGTTCAATTAAATATCGATTTCATTGCAAATATTCTTTTTACTTTGCTTTTGTATACATTTTTAATATGGGTGCATTTGCTTTAACTTTTCAAATATATGAGCATATTTTTTACAGACTAAAGTGTATTCTAGGTTCTTTGTAACCAATAACCAAAAATTTTTTTAATTAAAAAAAAAAAAATCTAGAAAGCTACAGTAAAAATATTAATATTTTGCTTTCCATATATAACCATGTTTACTGAAGTAGGTGTTTACACAAGTAAAAGTATAAAAAACTTTTGACATATATATAAAAATATTTAATAAAATTGCTTTTGTTCACAAAAAGATAAAACGAGTGAATGTACACTGTTAAAAATAGGTACTTAAAAATAAGAAAATGTACTCATTTTTTAGTACATTCGATACTTCTCATGACTCCGAATGTATAAGTTTCATTTTGAAAAAGACATGAACTTAAAAATGAGTACAATGAGTAAAACTGAATAAAAAGAGCAGATGCCAGCCTACATAGGGTGCCTTCATAAAAAATTTTCAATAAATACCAACAATTACAACCAAGACATATCGGGAATCGAACCCACATTTTCAGGCACCGCATTTCAGACCTTTATTCGTTAAGCTACCAGGACGACGTGAAGAAGTAATAAACAGAAGACATGTTAAAAAAGATTGCCAAAATAATGGAAAGTAAGATAATTGAGTTGTAATAAATCTGTTTCCATTTAAGCAATCGACATCAAACGATGTGAAAAACCATATTCTGAACAACTATTTTAAAGTTTTGTCAGGTCGCAATGTTAAGATGGCTTGAACAGAAGTTAAGATTAGCAATATTAAATCACACTGTTCATTTTTGAAAAAGTACGATTACATAAGTTTGAGTACGCCATGGCTCATTTACGATGCAATTATACTTAAAAAAACGGATAGATTCAGTTACTCATTTTTAAGTACATTTAAATTATACAATGTAGTTAAAGAAAATAGATGCTTTAAATAACGTTTTAATTTAATTCTATTTTAAAATAAAATCGACTTACTTTTGACGGCCCAGACTTTTGCTTGGTTTAGACCCTTGAGGAACTTCATCAATGAAGACAAACATTCTGGAGATATTTTCGCATCTTCATTCAGTCGAACCAGAGAGGGCATCATATACTTCACAACTCCTTTAATAACATTTTTGAAAGAACTCTCAATCATTTCCGTCAGATCCAAGAATCTCTGCGTATCTTTTTTCACCTCTGTCGCATTCTTTGGAGGAACAGGATCATCCCCAACTTTACACCAAGCAGAATAACAACACAAAAGAACAATAACAAGAGTTCGAAGTTTCGAACACAACAAGAACATGGTTCCAATTCCACTAGGAACAAACAATACTGAGAATTTAAATAATACAATAAACGGATAAATATCGAATTTTACATTAAGAATACTGTAACGGAATACCGTGATGAGTAGTGAAAGTCGTCTTTTTCGACACGCAAATGAAGTGAAGTAATTCAGTCGGTGTTCTTTTATTCGATGCAAACGATCTTGACATGATAGCGATTCGGATTCATTCACCTCATCTCCCTCAATGTCAACCAGAAGGAATCGCAATATGCCTTTCCCGCCGTTAGAGAATTCGCAAGCTGTAGGATTTACGAGTAAAATGTAAAATTATCCAAGGTCGTATTTCGTTTATATTGCAATGTGAGCAATCCAAAGGGCTTGTTTATTATGGTAACTAATAACAATTTTCTCTTAGTAAATTTAGGAATCGGAAAGTTAGCGAGTATATTATTAGCTTTTCTTCGATTCAGATTTATAGATACCCCGTATGCCATTTTCTTAATAAATATAAAATGTCCTCGAAAGCAGTTTATGTCATTTTATAAATCGTTGTTAATTGGATGTAGTTACTTTGATTGTTTAATACAGGGATATCAATATAAGAGTATTATTAGCAGAAATAATTAAAACAAATTTATTGTTATTCGAAACTAGTTCTATAAACGGAAGGCAAATAAATGCAAGGACATAGGTAATTGGAACAAAGTAAATACTCCTAGTTTCTTAAATGCTTTTGAGTTCTGAGAAAAATTAGCAGTTAAAACGAAAATCGTGTGTTGTTTACTTAAAAGAATAAATTATCATATTATCCCATTTTATTAAATATTTTATAAAATGGTATTTGCAAATAACCTAAACACATCAAGTGCCTCTCATTTATTAAGAGCAGGAAGGTATTTTCCACCTGCAATAAGTCCTTCGACCATCAAGCTTCTGTAGAGCATATGTAATAAAAGCTATATATATATATATATATATATATATATATATATATATATATATATATATATATATATATATATATATATATATATATATATATATATATATATATATATATATATATATATATATATATATATATATATATATATATATATATATATATATATATATATATATATATAATAAAAGCCATTTTTATTATTCTTGTTTGCCAATTTTTTGTAAAAATGTATTATTGTATATCAAGATAATAATTTTATAGTTTGTAGATAGTTCTATTATTTATTACTTGATAAAATCCTTAAATGCAGTCGCTAATCTTCGTAAATAAAATTTTCTGTTTCTTCTATAATATACTAAATTGAGCGTGGGCATTTGAAGAACTCATTTATGAATTCAAAAACCAATTAAATTGTATAATTGCATTTAAAAAATATTTATTAATTGCATTAAAAAATATATTGCAATTGTAAAATAGCTCTTGATAATTTAAAGAAAATACATTTGAAAATTTCATACTATTTCTTAAGATACCATAAGGATTTCTTAGTTATGTCAAGTTAATTTCTTAGTTACGCCAAGTTAATCTCTTAGTTAAGCCAAGGTAATTTATTCGTTCCGCCAAGTCAGCTTCTTAGTTACGCCAATAAAAAAAATCTTCGATCTTCAAAATAATAATAGACTTTATAAGGAAACAAACTTTTGTGAAAAAAATACCTTCCTTAAAACTATCCAAAGAATAACTAGAAAGTTCCACTTTTGCTCATCCCTATATTATGTCCCCAAAATCTAAAATCGTCCTTCTACTACATTTCACCAGCGCTGTGTCCTTCCCCACAGAAAAAGAGTGAAAGGAAAAGATCCTAAGCTTTCGCATTGTGTTTTAATGAGGCGAGATTATGGTTGAGAAAAATGAGGGTCAAATCTCCATCTTGTCCTCTCAACTGGGTCAATGTTAGGAAAGAGATCAACGGAGATACAGCGACTTCATTTCCTTTAAGTAGCGGGTTTCGATGACGGAGAGAAGTGACCCTAGCTTGACCTTTACCTAGTGGTGAAAGTTGAATCTTTAAAAAAAAATACAGAAAAAATGATTGGAAAGTTATCCTCGATATATTTTCCCCCAATTTCTCAACAATTGAATTTTTGACGTGAAACGTCTTTAAAATTGTAGCTTAAATAAAAAAACAAAATTATTTTGCAAGCTACTAGTTAAATACCCGTTCTGCGCACGCGGTTTGAATAAAAATTCACGTAATACTCATTCTCTTACTTTCTGTATACCCACGAAGATGAAATTTTACGTAATGGTTCCTTGAACCTTAAATAAGAAAACTAAGGTATTCGCGAACTTCTAGTTGAAATACCCGTTCTGCGGCAAGGATTTAAATTAAAATTATCTCATTGCTCATTTTTCTATTTCCAGTATACCCAGGAAGATGAAATTTGGTAGAGTGGCTCTCTTTATACCTCAAATAGGACAACTAAGCTATTTGCGAACTTTTGTCAAAAATGCCCGTTCTGCGCACGGGGTTAAAATAAAATTCACGCATCACTGATTATCCTACTTCTCGTATACCTAGGAAGATTAATTTGGTAGAGTGGTTCCTTATACTCTAAATAGGAAAACAAACTATTCTCAAACTTCTAACTGAAATACCCGTTCTACGCACGTTTTTTTTACAACAAACTGTCAGCAAGAACTCGTTTTCAAAGCAAAATAAACGCTACATTCGCTATTATTTGGTAGATTGTAACGGAAACAAGCGAATTCAATTCCGTAACCTAATTTATATTAAAGAAATATACGAACACATTGTAAATACTTGACTCAATAAATTTGCACACGAATACACTGTTGAGTTTAACATTACATATCTTAAAGCCTGTGGACGTTTCGATATGAACTTATATCAATTAAAACTTGATTAAACATGAAAAAAGTTATCACAGAGAAAATTAGTTCAAAGATTCGTATTAGTGAAATTTTGTACCAAAGCTTAATATTGATTCGAAAAAATAATTAGTTGCACATAACGTAAAAATATAATTTTGGCGTCGTTTGATTAAAAATAAAACGAACTATTTTTTAAGCAATAATTTTTTTTGTGGATAATTTTGATGATAATGTGTCCCATAGCCCTTTAAAAGTATCAAACTCTCTCGTACAAAAAAAACTCTGGCAAATTAAACATTAGCTTGAAGAAAAATATTTACAAGAAGAAAATGCACGTGATTACTTTCTAAACAAGACTATTTTGAAGTAATTATTTAGGACGATCTTTGTTTAGGGTTCGGCGTTCGATTAAAAATGAAACGAACTATTTTTTAAAGCAATAAAACATTTTTGGATATATTTGATGATAATGTGTCCTCTAGCCCCTTAAAAGTATCAAACTCTCTCGTAAAAAAAACCTGGCAAATAAAACATTAGCTTGAAGAAAAATATTTACAAGAAGAAAATGCACGTGATTGCTTTCTAAACAAGAATATTTTGAAGTAATTATTTATGACGATCTTTTTTTAGGGTTCGGCGTTCGATTAAAAATGAAACGAACTATTTTTTAAAGCAATAAAACATTTTTGGATATTTTTAATGATAATGTGTCCTCTAGCCCCTTAAAAGTATCAAACTCGCTCGTACAAAAAAAAACCTGGCAAATAAAACATTAGCTCGAAGAAAAATATTTACAAGAAGAAAATGCATGTGATTGCTTTCTAAACAAGACTATTTTGAAGTAATTATTTATGACGATCTTTTTTTAAAATTCATAGATACTGATACTTCTAATCTAGTTTAAACACGCAATTTAAATGCTCAATGAATTAGTAAAGACATTTTAAACGATTATTTCTTAATTTGCGAGGAGAAAATTCATCCCATTTCCTTTAATGATCTTCATTACGGAAAATAACATTTTTGTAGCAAACGCTCCAGAAACTAAAACACTATTCCTACAGATAATTTAACAATGTGAAGACTTTTATGGTTTGTTCTTTATTACTAAAAAAATCTAATAGACTTTCTTTTAAAGGTCTACTTTAAAGCGCTGCCATTGAGTTAATTGTGTCGTATCGCTATTTTTCCTAATGACTTTTTCACAAAATAAAAACTTAATGTATTGTAGCACGTCTCATTGTGTTGTTATATATCTTTTTTATAACTATACCCATTTACGATCTTTTTGACTATTTTGAAGCTTAAAATGAATAGCATGATTCAAGAACTATATTCGAAAATATAAAAAAGGTAAACAAAACTAGACTAAAACAAATTTGGAACGCACATGTGTCGATTGTTCTATATATTTTTTTATAAACAATAAGATTACTAAAGCGAGACGGAAATATTACCATTTAATTAAATAATTATTTACATGTCATATTTTAGAAATTAGGTCTATTATTTTATTCATTTAAATAGACTTACATTTGGAATGCGTTTAAATCGATTTACTATAAAGTATAAACAAATTTCAACGTAGTTGGAAATAGCTTAAATTACTTTTGGTTTAAAAATTTAAAAATGTGTAATTTTTGTTTAATTATTAATTTTTTTTTGTAGTATTTCAAAAAATAAAAACGTACCAAATTTCAGTGATATGAATGTTAATTTATTAGGTTTGTTTCGGACAGACGCGTCTTATGTGTTCGAATTCATAATCGTTGTGTGAATGTAATAATAGATGGTATTTCTGAATTTCCTAATCTAGATTCCTAATCTAAAAAATCTAATAGACTTTCTTTTAAAGGTCTACTTTAAAGCGCAGCCATTGAGTTAATTGTGTCGTATCGCTATTTTTCCTAATGACTTTTTCACAAAATAAAAACTTAATGTATTGTAGCACGTCTCATTGTGTTGTTATATATATTTTTTATAACTATACCCATTTACGATCTTTTTGACTATTTTGAAGCTTAAAATGAATAGCATGATTCAAGAACTATATTCGAAAATATAAAAAAGGTAAACAAAACTAGACTAAAACAAATTTGGAACGCACATGTGTCGATTGTTCTATATTTTTTTTTATAAACAATAAGATTACTAAAACGAGACGGAAATATTACCATTTAATTAAATAATTATTTACATATCATATTTTAGAGATTAGGTCTTTGGAATGCGTTTAAATCGATTTACTATAAAGTATAAACAAATTTCAACGTAGTTGGAAATAGCTTAAATTACTTTTAATTTGAAAATTTAAAAATGTTTAATTTTTTTAATTATTAAATTTTTTTTGTAGTATTTCAAAAACTAAAAACGTACCAAATTTCAGTGATATGAATGTTAATTTATTAGGTTTGTTTCGGACAGACGCGTCTTGTCTGTTCGAATTCATAATCGTCGTGTGAATGTAATAATACAGGGTATTTCCTAATTTCCTAATCTAGATTTGGAATGTGTATAAATCAAAAACAATTTTGAATGCAACAAAAAGTTTCATATCACTACACAAAGATTAACCCTCAAGTTTTTAAATATAGAATTCACTAAATTGCAGCATTTATAGTAATGAAGACTGTTGTTCCTTGATCACAGTGTAACTCTCATTACTCCAAGAAATAGGCATTAAAGACCAGTTGCCACCAACTTACTTTGTCACTGCATGTTGTTTGTTTGCTTTACAAGTGTTTTAAAATTTTAATGGTTATTTTAAGTTTTTCTTTTATGATTTGAAGATTCGCCACCCAAATCTTTGATGAACTTATTAAGTGGTGAATAAAATAATTTATAATTTTAGTGACTCATTTGTAACCTAAAGAAAGCACGATCTCTTTTCTTTGAAGCGCCATCGTCTTGTATCTCGGATCATACAACACCATGTATCATGAATTAGTGATTCTAGGTACTTGATGTTATGTTATTTGTACTTTTCTCTATAGAGGAGAATACCGAGAAGCAAAACAGGGGAGGGGGATAAAAGGGTCGTATTTAGTAGATTGTAGCATTTATAGTAATGAAGATTACTCGCATTACTCCAAGAAATAGGCATTAGAGACCAGTTGCCACCAACTTACTTTGTCACTGCATGTTGTTTCGTCATCTGACCATGGTTCTAAAATAACGAGATGTGTGTATGAATGTGTGTGTGAATGTGTATGTGTTCCCGGGTCTTTCCTTCGAGATTGACCCCGAACCGTCGCCAATAGCCCACTGTGCAGCTCTAGTGCGACGTTAATTAACCAAACCAAACCAAACCAAACCACTGCATGTTGTTTGTTTGCTTTACAAGTGTTTTAAAATTGTAATGGTTATTTCCAAGATTTTAAGTTTTTCTTTTATGATTTGAAGATTCGCCAACCAAATCTTTGATAAACTTATTAAGTGGTGAATAAAATAATTTATAATTTTAGTAACTCATTTGTAACCTAAAGAAAGCACGATCTCTTTTCTTTGAAGCGCCATCGTCTTGTATCTCGGATCATACAACACCATGTATCATGAATTAGTGATTCTAGGTACTTGATGTTATGTTATTTGTACTTTTCTCTATAGAGGAGAATACCGAGAAGCAAAACAGGGGAGGGGGATAAAAGGGTCGTATTTAGTAGATTGTAGCATTTATAGTAATGAAGATTACTCGCATTACTCCAAGAAATAGGCATTAGAGACCAGTTGCCACCAACTTACTTTGTCACTGGATGTTGTTTCGTCACCTGACCATGGTTCTAACATAACGAGATGTGTGTATGAATGTGTGTGTGAATGTGTATGTGTTCCCGGGTCTTTCCTTCGAGATTGACCCCGAACCGTCGCCAATAGCCCACTGTGCAGCTCTAGTGCGACGTTAATTAACCAAACCAAACCAAACCAAACCAAACCACTGCATGTTGTTTGTTTGCTTTACAAGTGTTTTAAAATTGTAATGGTTATTTCCAAGATTTTAAGTTTTTCTTTTATGATTTGAAGATTCGCCACCCAAATCTTTGATGAACTTATTAAGTGGTGAATAAAATAATTTATAATTTTAGTAACTCATTTGTAACCTAAAGAAAGCACGATCTCTTTTCTTTGAAGCGCCATCGTCTTGTATCTCGGATCATACAACACCATGTATCATGAATTAGTGATTCTAGGTACTTGATGTTATATTATTTGTACTTTTCTCTATACAGGAAAATACCGAGAAGCAAAACAGGGGGATAAAAGGATCGTATTGATCCTGTACCCAATGAAAAGGCCATAGAAGCATTCTTCACAGCATTGCTCTAAAAGAGAATTTCTATTACAGGAGCGTGTAATTTTTTAGAGTAAAATTTGCTACTTTAGTGAACCAAATGCAATTATTAAAAAATCAGGATTTGATCGCGTAAGTCAAATGATAAAAAAATATTTTTTTCCTTATTTTGTAAGAGTGATCTAAGGTACATTAGGTTGTGATCCAATGTACAAAAAAGTTTTGCATCACTGACCATTCGTGTGCAGTTTTTTTTTTTTAAATATTAAAATATATTTAATAACTAAGAATTTATATTATTAATACTTATAAATAAAGAAAAATAAAGGTAGAATGAGATTTGTGGTTAAAAATGAAAGAAATTTTTTTTTTAATAGCAACTTTCCGATGGGATTTTTAAACAGTGATTCAAGACACATCAGTCTGCCATACTTTGTAAAATCACAATGTTGAATGCTATTGATAAATGAAAGCTGTTGATAGCCATTGTGATCGTGACTTATTACAACAAGTATGGCACACTGTTGAAAATAGGTATTCAAAAATAAGTAAAATATACTCCTTTTTGAGTACATTCGATGCTTATCATAGCTCCAAATACGTAAGTTTTATTTTTGAAAAAGACATGTACTCAAAAGTAAGTAAAATGAGGATAAATGAATAAAAGAGAGCAATCGTTTGCTTACACAGGCTGTCTTTATAAATCACTTTCAACAAATATCGACTATTACAAGTAAGACGTACCGAGAATCGAGCCCAGATCCACAGAGATCGTAGCCCAATGCCTTATCCGTTGTACAACCAGGGTGACGTGAAGAAGTTATAAACAGAAGAAATGTTAAAACGGTGTGCCAAAAGAATGGGAAGTAAGATAATTGAGATGAAATCACTCAATTTCTATGTAAGCAATCGACATCAAATAATGTGGAAAATCATCTTCTGAACAACTATTTGAAGTTCGCCAGGTCGCTTTGTTAAGATGGCTTGAACAGAAGCTGATATTAGCAATATTAAATCACACTGCTTATTTTCAGCAAGTAAGGTTACTTAAATTTGAGTACGTCATCGCTCACTTCGATGCAATTGTACTCAAAGAAAAACGAGTATGTTCAGGTATTCATTTTCAAGTATATTTTTTTACAGTGTATAATGTCATCAGCAGGATTAAAACCAAGTTTTTTTGTAATGTAAAATCAGTGATTTTTACCACACATCTATTATAGAACTAATTGAACGCAAAAGCTATTCAAAATAAAGGTTATGTGTTATTTAATAATTTTACAGTACATGAACAAACATATATTTTCCAGTATAACTATGTTTACCTTTTCATATAAATGTGGTTAATTATTTTTAAGAAAAGATTTGTATATGGCGCTAGAAAAAACTAGTGTGTTCTATAGTTAACAATGATTACTTTAGTTTAATTATAAAAGTAAATACAACGATTATCTGCGTTTTTTTTAGAAATATAAGTTTATCTATCTTATTTGGAAGAAAACATAAGTTATGATTCTCGTGTTTCTTGAATAGATTTGCGGAAAAACAGTAAAAAGTCTATCGCTCAAGGAATCCATGGGAATAATACTGTCTAGTTAATGAAGATAAATCATCTAAATATCTTTCATTCATTCGGTTCCTGCATCACTTATGCATTTGCCCATATAACTTGCAGTACTTTCAATAACAACACTAAACTTGTTTATCGAGGAAATCTTTTGTATTATGGAAAGCATAAATAAACAGATAAGCAGTAGAAAAGAAAATGCTATATTATTGAGACCTATTTCAGTATCGCACTTTTATAGCTTGTTATAAGTGAAAGTTTTGATCATTATATTTTAGAGACATATGACGTCTATCCCTATGTAGATAAATGTTAAAAAAAAAACTGTAGAATACGAAATGCGTAGTTATGAAAAATGTTTTAACACGTTGGAAATTCGTATGGTGTTTTCACGAAAGTGTCGTTAAATATGTTCCTATTAAATTTTTGTAAAAAATTAATGATAAATCGTCAAAAATCACAACATATTTTGTCAGCTTGTAAATTTAATTATAAACTCACAAAAATATTTCGTTATTTAGTAATTTTTATTAACTACTCACGACAATATTTCGTTATTTAGTAATTTTTATTAACTCCTCACGACAATATTTCGTTATTTAGCAATTTTTATTAACTCCTCACGACAATATTTCGTTATTTAGTAATTTTTATTAATTCCTCGCGACAATATTTTGCCATTTTTGACAATTTTTTTTTTAATCGCAGTATGCTTAACGACATTTTATTCATTTAAGCATCTATTTTTAACTCTGTAATATTAATATTATTTTTTTGTAACAATTCAGATCATATAACAATTTAAAATCCTATATCAGTAAAGGTATGGGGGTAGCTTAAAATTAAAAATAACCAAATGAATATATTTTAAAACTACTTTATTGCTATTAATTAGATTTTTGTCTCTAAAATACTATTTAAAAATTTAAAAAAAACATAGATGAGTAGAATTTTATATAATTAATAGACT
This sequence comes from Troglohyphantes excavatus, assembly GCA_963932185.1. Taxonomy (NCBI): domain Eukaryota; kingdom Metazoa; phylum Arthropoda; class Arachnida; order Araneae; family Linyphiidae; genus Troglohyphantes; species Troglohyphantes excavatus. The sequence continues at coordinate 47,851,492 of OZ010672.1, read as the reverse complement.
ACAGCATCAAAATATTGAATGAGTCTGCTTAAAATCTATTATTTGTAGTTTGAACAAAAAGCGTTAGATATTTGAAAATAGAGCTATAAATGTAATGGAAATAAAATTTAAGAGTGCAATAAACACGTGTGTTGGTTTATTATTTAAAACCATTAGTCCCTGAGGATATTCCACTATTTCGATTCAAGAGTGTACTTGTTTCCTTAAAATGAAATAAAGTAAATTCCTATTACTAAATATTTTTTATTGGCACACATTTTCCTTTCTTTGTGAGTTAATAAATTTATATATTTGAATTTCACTTGTTCCTAGTTTGAAGTTAGCAGAAACGAACAAAGAAAGCTTTGTATTGAACACTCATGTATAATTGTAAGGTTTGGAACTTAAAAAAAAAAATATTGATTGTTGATATACATGTAAGTCTTTCTAATAATTCTTCGGGTAGAAAAATATTTTACCCCCAGCTCGCAATTTCCGTCTATATATTTCCTAGAAGGGAAGATATAGAACAAAAGTAGTTTATATATTTCTTCGTAAACAATATTCTCTTATAATATTGGAACCCTTAATTTTTCCCTTGAAAGCAGCGATTCTTTAGAGCAAATAATTTTTTTTAGAGTTCTCCTCTTCCATTATATTGCATTAATAACGTACGCATTTTAATAATGTATTAATTAATAACGTAAGCATGTTACTAATTTTTGATAATTTTCTGAGTGCGTCTGATATATTTTATACCTTAACAATTTATAGGTAAGGAGAAAGCTTTATAATCTTCTATCGTAAATAACTGCAGATGTCTTTTGTAAGGCACTTCAATTCATTTAAACAACGTTGCTAAAAGTAGATTTTTTTAGTTGATTAGTTATAAATATTAGGTATCAAACGGATTAAAGTACTCTATTTAAAGTTTATAGGTTGGTTAATTAACGTCGCACTACAGCTACACAGTGGCCTATTGGCGTTATTTCGGGGTCCATCTCGATGGAAAGACCCAAGAACACTGCCCTATATTTTTCAACCAGAGTCAGATGACGAGGAAAATGCCTGAGCTGGCATCCAACACAACCTCAATTGACGACAGGACATTGGACCCCGATCAGATTTAAGGTCCACCAGTTCCGTAACACGACGGTTCTAATTGAGGCGACTTAAAGTACAATAGGAGATAACTAGAAGTTTCTATTTACGTGTGTGTATGGAAAATTAATATAAGTTATAATAATTATTGTTTAAGAGCATCTAATAAGAAGTCTAAATAAATAACAAATATTTTTTCGTTTAAGAAAATCGTTTCGCATTTTTTATAGAAAAATAATTGATGAGATTAATGCAGTTATGTAAAAATGCTATGGAAACTACTAAATTTTTTATATAAATATATATTTATTTATATAATTAAAAAAATTATTTTAACACGAATTTTCAAATTATTATTTATAAGGATAATAAATCCCTTCTTAAGCGCCGTTTAGATTCGAGAGTTATTTACTTTCTGTCAGCTGATAAATTATGCGAAGAAACACGCCGAGCGTTTGCAAAAGAGACGATTTTGCTATCGATAAGCGTTGAATGACTTTTGCCCTTCTAAGGTCACAGCCATCGGATAGTTATTGTAGCATAACTTCCAACGACTGTCTGAGGATGAAAAACTGTCACATGTAAACGAGTTTATATATACCAAAGAAGGTGCTTTGAAATCTAAAATTGTACTATCTGCATAAAAAAATTCAGAAAATGTACAACTGCCTTACTTTAACATATTCAGAAGAAATATAAAACATTTTATCAAATCTTAAAACTTATTACGAGAACCTTAGTATAACGTAATTAGCAAAATTGACATTTGATTTGAAACATAATTAGGAGAATTAATGAAAAGGATGATCAGCTGATTATCGCCTTTTAAGTACCTATTAGCTCCTATTATCAAACTATATTGTTAATACATAGCTTTATTTAAGTTCACTAATCATATTTAATAAGCCTAATTAAGATTTCTTGCGTAATTTAAAAATTTTGTGACAAGTAAATGCATTGAAGGTTTGCGTTGAAATATGCGAATGTATAGGCAATTTAATCGGCCCCACAAAAAATAATATATTATATGAATTTCATGAATCTTTATAAAATTTATAAACACAAGCTATTGTAATAAAGTGAAGGTATCACTGCTTTAATTTTCAAATGATAAAAGTTTGAAGCATATCCAGAACTATTTAAACTTTAAAAAAATTCATAGTTAGGGATTTTTATAAGAAATACATTCATCAATTTTAAACACATTTGTTTGAATTTAAATAGTAAACGCATGTCGGAAACACATAAGTCATCTTTTGTTACAATTTATTTAAAAAAATTCTGAAAACTACAAAAATTACAAATGTAAATTTAAAAAAAAATTTCATTTCCCCTTGTATTTTTTTTATATTTTACATATATTGAAATCTCCTCAAATAAATGTACTGTTCTACATCAATCAATACTTTGAAAGCTCTGAATAAATTCCATTTTGATTGAAATGTTAAAAGTTTACTATAAACACAAACTTGCTTTATTAATATATAAAACTTTTTAATATTGTAATAATTTTTTCAAACTTTTCTAATTATATATGTCACACAACTGTACACAAAAAACTTCAAGCAGAAACGTTTGAATTTCATATATAAAAACTGTAACAAAATAACTTGCATGACTTTTTTTACGTAAAACATAAAAAAAATATTTTAAAAAAATCTAATAACATATGTAAAGTAAATAATGTCGACGAGGAAAAAAATCTAATTCACTTTGAGTTATGTTGAAGATTTGTTAAAAACATTTCAGTGATAAATGTAACTAATTCCAGAATCTACAACCATCAAAGTGTCAAAGGGTTGATATATATCATTCTCCGTATCACTTACAAAGTTTTTTCTATGGAAAAGAAACAGCTTTTGGACTTTCAAATCGCGAAAGTATCGAAAAGTGTCAAATGTGAAAAATGATGCGCAATAAATCGGTTCGTATTCTATTAACACGACAACAGGGAATGAATCACACACTGAAATTTTAAGATATATATATTGAGTTTCTAATAAAAAAGAACACTAGATTTTGATAATTTTTTTATGATATAGCATATGTATTTTTATTTAAAAAGGAGGGATAAAATGAATTATTTTCTTTATTTTCAAAGGTGTAGTTTTTCTTCAATATAATATTTTTCTAAACTTTGTTTCTGATATTTATACTGTTTAATATTATTTTTTTAAATCGAGAATTATGAATTAATGTTCATATGACTATTTGAACAGACTTTGTTTAATTTAATAAAAAAATACCAATTTTAAATTAGAAAAATCTCAATAGTAAAAAGTGTTATAAAACCAGTTACTTGTATGAGATTCATATAATCAATTTGTATTTTAATACGAATTTTCACGCTGTGGGTTGGTCCGAAGAGATTGGTTGGTTTAAAAAACGTTGCACTAAAGCTATACAATTTGCTATTGGTGACGGTTGGGGTCTATTCTGAAGTAAAGATCTAAAAACACTGCTTCGAAGTTTTAAACCATAGTCAGGTGATGAAGACAACACCGTAGCTGAGGTCGTTTGGACAACGACAAATTTAGCGTGCACTAATCCTCTATACACAGTGGATGTTATTGAACTGGCAACTCTCAGATTATGAGCTTGCTGCACTGTCAAAGTCGAGGTTCGAACCACAATCTTTCGTTTATAAGTTCTAATTCTAATTGACCACTTTCCAAACAAATTTTTCATCTTCAACACACGTCGTAGAGACATAAAATACCAGTTTTTAGTATATTCTAGTTCATCGCCTGTCATATTATCCGGTAAAATAATTGCCGGATAAAGACAATTATATTATAATTTTTACAAGTAGCGACACTTCATACCAACAACAAAACCGTAGAAAAATATTTCAAGGTCCGACTGGTTACGATTGCGGTTAATTGAATACCGGATAAGCAAGCATCCTAGATATACTGGTAATATCCACCCTAAACACATATGTGTTCCATGTTCAAAAATCCGCTTGGGCTGTTATATGCCAACCAGGCAATGGCGGCCCCACGGTGAGGAGGGGGTGGGGATCAGAACCATAAGCCACTGGATTAAAAAATATTTTAATCGAATTTTCCAAATGTGCACAGAACGAGTTTCCGTTTGATGCTATTTTTAGCAGGATTGCTTCGTTTAGGTTAGTCGTTGATGAGCGATAATTATTGCACTGCAACTATCGTTGGACGATAATTAACTGAGTGACTAAAAACTCCTCAGCAACTGCCCGGCGATTATTGTAATTGCATTTGACTCTGGGATGCCAGATTTCAGATTTCGAAATTGTCAAAGTAAAGATGAAAAATCTCCAAACTCGTATAATCACAATCCATACTAAATCGCCAAATCGTCGATTATTTACCAAAGTTGTTAGCGCGGTATCGATCGAAAGGTTATTTTGTCCGATAGTTTCATGTCCGATGATTGCTGAATCAGCGGATGCAATTTCAATTTTTCAACTGCATGCAACTATATAGTTCAGTTGCATGCAAATAAATAGTTCAGTTGCATGCAAATAAATAATTCAGTTGCATGCAACTAAATAGTTCAGTTGCATGTGCGATAGTTGCCAGTGCGCGACTAACCTTAATAACGCATGTGTGGTATAATATTAAAAAAAAAATTGTACGAGTTTTTACCTTTTAGAGATTAATTATATCAAATGAAGATATTGTGCTTAAAATTCTGTCTTAATATAGACTAGACGCATCATATCTAATAATATAGACTAAACAAGGGGATATTTTTTTTTATTTCGAACATGACTCGCTTGTTTTGAACCGAAACCGTGATTTATTACTGGCCAGCTGAAGTTAATCTTTGCTTTTCACTTTTTTTACAGAAATATTTCCGAAAACCGCAGATAGTAAAACAAACAGATCCCTTTATCCTACGCATAACATTAGAACCCCAGCTTAAACAAACAGTCTGCTCCAACTCTTTCTTCCAAAACACACAGCTAAAATAGCAGCAGCGTTTGTTTTCGCCTTTACATCTTAGCTTTCAAATAATCGGTACTGGATTTGGTATTTGAAAGTAGAAGAACGGTGACCTGATTCAGAGTTGGCCTCCGATTAGTACTCAATTTCGTATAAATAAAAAATATTAAACTGTTGGGTTATTATAAATATTCGTTGAAGTATTTTTTAAATAAAATATTTGGTAGCCCATCAAAAAAAGTCAGCATGAAACCTTCATCAAAATTGTCAAATTGAAGGTTGTTTGAAGGTTTTATAAAGGATATTGAAACAAAAAACTGCAGTTTTTTTTAAAGTTTTTAATTTTCCTGCATAAATCCTTTAAAATATCTGCATTTTCCCTTCATGATTAAAAATTGAAGTTTTTTGCAGGTTTTTATGTATGCAGTTTTTAGCAGTTTTATGTCCTTCATATATTATGAAGGACATTGAAACAGAAACCTTTAATTTTACAGATCTTCAAAAAAACTGCAGTTTTCCTGCATAAAACCTTCAATTTCAAAATTTTGATGATGGTTTTATGCTGACTTTTTTTGCTGGGAGGTTAATACATTTTGTAGTTAAATTAGTTGGTTTATACACTAGGGTGTGCCGAAAAAACATTATTTCGAAATCAAATTTAACTTGAGAACTTTTGGTTAGACTTAGAACTTAGAACAAACAATTTTCATGATTTCAGAACAAACCTATTCGTGAGTTCATTGTAAAAAAAAATGTGCTTAAAAATGAGTAAATGGACGTACTTGGTTTTTTTAGTACAATTGCTCGTAAATGAGCGATGACGTAAATTTAAGCAACCGTATTTTCGCAAAAATGAGCAGTGTGGTTTAATATTGCTAATCTCAGCTTCTGTTCAAGTCATCTTAACAACGTGACCTGATAAACATAAAATATTTGTTCAGAAGATGGTTTTCCACATTATTTGATGTCGAATGCTTAAATGGAAACAGAGTTATTACAACTCAATTATCTTACTTCCCATTTTTTTTGGCACACCTTTTTAAAATTACTTCTGTTTATAACTTCTTCGCGTCACACTGGTAGTTTAACGGATAAGACTGTGAATAGCGATGCTGCAGACCCGGGATCGATTCCCGGTAAGTATAAGTTGAAATTGTTGATAGTTATTGAAAAGGATTTATGAAGGCAGCCTATGTAGGCAAGATAGTGCTCTTTTTTATTCCTTTTTGAGTACATGTCTTTTTCAAAAGTGAAACTTATGTATTTGGAGCCATGATGAGCATCGAATGCAATCAAAAATGAGTACATTTTACATATTATTGAATACCTATTTTTAACAGTGCACGTGTTTTTTTATTCAAAAAATGTCAAATTTATTGTTTATTTCCAAACATGTTATTTCAACACCATCCAGGTCTTTTCATAGTCAACACCTGCATAGTAGGGAGCGCCAAAAAAACTTTTTATGTCAAAATCTATTTCACAATAATACAGAATAGATGCATGATTGAGTAAAGAGATCACACAAAAAATTTCATGAAATTTAAATAATTTCTAGCCTTGGTCTTCAGATTTTGAAACTAAAAAAAATCAAAATTAAAGTCATTTATGAGATTTTTTTTTTGTGGAAATTACTTGAAATAGCGTGAAAAATTAACTTAATGAATAAGTTAAAAGAACATAAAAAATTTCATCGATTTTGATCAATATTCTTACTTCATTAATACAGTAAGGTAATTTCCCGTACGAAAGGATAATGTGATAATTCATTAGTTTGACAAATTAAAAAGAAAATTTTACTTTAAGATTTTAAAAGCAATGGATACTTAAAAATAAATTAAGTAGAAAATCTTGATAATTTCATTTTGTGCCATTGTTTAAAGCTTATTTTAAAGAAAAAATATTGATAATTTGTATAATATTTATTACACATTTGTTTTATTTAAGAAATTTCTCATAACCTACTCACATGAAAGAAAATTTTGTTTTGTAATTAGTGTGATAACTTTTTTCTCCTAAATATCATTTAAAGATTTAACCGTCTCTATCACCCTTTAAAATGAATTTAATATAATTTTTGGTAATCTTTAATAGTTAAAATAAAACTGATTAAACATACTTTTTAATCTAAATTAACAGATGTTCTTTACTTATTTAATACGTTTACTTTTCTCACACAAAATTAAGGACCATTACACCTTAAGTTGAAATGCCATTTTATATTTTTAATTTCCAGTAGAGTGTAGTTGGCATATTAAATCCTTGGGGAATATTTTGACATATTTTTCCAGAATTAAAAGTAGAGTTCATTACATTTCTAAGCTTCTTACCTTTCTAGTTATGGATTTTTGAATCTTGAAGGTTTCATGTTTAATATATCAAATCCCATGAGTTATACGTTTGATAATTTAATTAGTAAAGATAGCTATATCTTTGAGCAGTAAATAACTTTGGAATAGGCTGCACATTAACAAATTTATGAACATGTAAGTTTATTATCCTAAATATCTTAAAATTCTTTAACAAGAAATATATATATATATATATATATATATATATATATATATATATATATATATATATATATATATATATATATATATATATATATATATATATATATATGCGGTTTTCTGCAATTTGCGATCGGACCAACATATTTGTTTTTTATTGAACACTTATCCGTTTCCATTATAAGTTACATATTTAGGATACAAGTGCAAAACATTTTGAAAAAAAAATTTCTTTAGAAGAGTACATTTGTTTTTGACAAATACCCATAAATCTAGTGATACAGTAAAAGGGGAAGTACAAGAAAGTCAAATGTGAATAATTTAATTATTTTCTCAGAATATACTACTATTAAAATTATCCTATATAATATTTAGAATATCTGCCAACGTTCAGAGTATGGGTGGAGAGATAAGATATGAATATAACATTGTATAAAACGCTACGCTTTATATTTTAAACAAAAATATATTTGAAGAACTCTTCAAAAGGATATTGAAAAGCATCATTAGGTTATTGAAATTTTTTATGATATCCACGTTTAACATCTACTTAATTATATTGTTAAGTAAATAAAATATTTACTAATGTTTACTACAAAATGTATTAAATTAATTTTCGGTCCTTCCGATTTCAGAATATTGTCATTTAGACAGTACAAATATATTTCCCTGCAAAAAGTTCATTTATAAAAATTTTGTTCTTAAAATATCTTTATTTTGAAGAATGAGCTAATACACTAAATTTAATTTTTTGTAAAAAAATAATATATCATCAGCAATTTATGAAACAGCTATTCAAAAATCAATACTTATATTTTATATTAAAGAGACATAAGATATAAATTAATAACTACACTGTAATTAGTTTTTCAACACTATTTTTTATTTGTTTTATAACAGTATACTAAAGCGTTTGATGTGTGTATTTTTTTAATCATATAGATTACTTTTCCCAAAAATTAATTCGTTTAGAAATCTTTAAGGAATTTATTCGACGCATAAAATAATTTAACATGCAGGTTTGAAGCTATTATCGTAAATTTGCTATAAAGACATTATTAAAAACTAATGACAATCGATGAGCAAACGTTCAAAGCGGAATTTGTCTAATATTTCCAATTACCCCCCTCTCCCTCCCCCCCCCCCAAAAAAAAATCAAAACTTCCCTAAATTTCTATTTGTCGAAAACAAAACCTATATTATTACATCACTGATTTCGTCTCCGAATTTATTATAGAACTAAGCTATTCTTTGTTTTTGAAACACTCTTTTGTACAATTGAAATTAACTTGCAAAGGTTGGAATCTGTATAGGGGTCAATGCATTAAGTGAAAGTCATTTGCGTTTTTCCAAAACTCACCATTATGTAAAAAAAACACGTTATAAAAGTTTGTTCGTCATAACGTAAAGAAAAACGCAACCACAAATATAGAAATTTTTGAACACTTGTTTTTTACCCGCGTTTCGCCTTTCTCGACAATTGACTCGAGTAATGTAGTCATACGAATATCTCGAAAACAATTTCTCCCAAGAAAGTTTTCTGATTAATCCTAATTGCTTGGAAAACTGGATGCAAATTTCACGGTAAGAAAACATTCCATTCCTAATCTAATAGTATTTCTCTCTCTAATCTATCTAACTGAGAGCTAGACGAACCTAAGTCCAAATTTGGCGATTTATGTTTCATTGCAGATTATGTTTTAAAAGTTTGTGTTCTATCAAGCCATACCATCAAAATTCACTCTAATTTTTTTGAGTAATTAGCGAGAGCTATAAAAGCCCAATTCCAATGTTTTTGTTGAGAGTAGGATTAAGTTTTTTTCCTTTCCTGTAAAATTTCTCAAATGTGACTTAGGCTCGACTGGCTCTAAGGTACAGAGAGGCCTCCGTGGCCGAGCGGTTAAAGGCGTCAGCTGGGAATCCGATGATTCCTGGTACGATCCTAGACGATAAACTTGACCAAGAAAAGCAAAAAAAAGTATTGACCTTGTGATCGGAGGGTTGCCAACTTCAGTACAAAATACTAGAAAAGTCGTCCAGAACATCCGCAAAAATTAACGGCGTGTATACGAGACTGGTGCACAATAAATCTGATCGGGGTCCAAAGTCCCGACGTCTATTGAAGGCGTTGGGTGCCAGTTCAGGTGTTTCCTCGTCGTCTGATCATGGTTCTAAAATAACGAGGTGCATGTATGTATGAATGTGTGTGTGAATGTGTTGTGTTCCCGGGTCTTTCCTTCGAGATAGACCCTGAACCGTCGCCAATAGCCCACTGTGCAGCTCTAGTGCGACGTTAATTAACCAAACCAAAACCAAAAACCTTCGTGATTGACCCCAAACGGTCGCCAATAGCCCACTATGCAGCTCTAGTGCGACTTTAATTAACCAAATCAAACCAAACCTAAGGTTTTTTGGTTTGGGTTGGTTTTTGTTAATTAACGTCGCACTAGAGCTTCACAGTGGGCTATTGGCGACGGTTCGGGGTCTATCTCGAAGGAAAGACCCGGGAACACATACACATTCACACACACATTCATACATGCACCTCGTTATTTTAGAACCATGGTCAGATGCCGAGGAAACACCTGAACTTGCACCCAACGCCTTCAATAGACGTCGGGACTTTGGACCTCGATCAGATTTATCGTGTACCAGTACCGTATACACGCCGTTAATTTTTGCGGATGTTCTGGACGACATTCTAGTATTTTGTAGCGAAGCTGGCAACCCTACGATCACAAGATAACTACTTTTTTTACTTTTTCTTTGTCAAGTCCATCGCCTAGGACCGAACCATGAATCTTCGAATTCCCAGCTGGCGCCTTTAACCGCTCGACCACGGAGGCCTCGGCGTCACCTGGGAATCCGATGATTTCTGGTTAGGTCCTAGGCGATGGACTTGACAAAGAAAAGTAAAAAATGTAGTGATCTTGTGATTGGAGGGTTGTCAGCTTCACTACAAAATATTAGAATAGTCGTCAATGGGATGTAGCTTTGAAGGTATCTTAAAAATAGGATACTTTCGCATATTTATAATACAAATCAAAAAGGAAAAATACTTTAATTTGAATTGATTTGGCCTCTTAAACGAGGATCAAACTTAGTTTTATGTAATATACAATGTAATCTTTCCCAATTGGCTGCTGAATGTAGAGGTAATGTCTAATATAAATAGGATGTATAATAATATAATTTATTTTTATATAAAAGCAGGCAATATAAAATGACTTCATGAAAGCTTAGGGTTTTATGAAATCCATACAGATATAAAGCGCAAAGTTTACATATGCACCATGACTGTTAAAAATGCATGCTCATTTATAAAGAAACTGTCATCATTTTTGACAAGACTGACGCCGGTTATATGCTCCGATTAAATATTTCGTCAAACTGAGAATATTATATATATCCCGAAATTTATTTCGTTCAAAATGAGGACGACTTCGAATAAATATCGCCAGGCCGACTCGAAACGTGGATCTCTTGGTCCGAATTCTATCGCTCTACCGACTATGCCAAAATGGCTACTTTAATTTTAGAAAATATATACATAAGAACCAAACAAACCAAAAAGTAATATAAGTAAATTAGTTTCCTTTAAAATTTGAAGACTCTTGTTTCGTCAAAAGTCACGTGATTCAATGATGAAACGATTGTCAAATATGACAAAAATAGCCTTGACGATCGCAGTATTCTTAACACGTTCACTGCCAGCGACTAAAAGGATGCGACTATTGCCTTTTACGTGTTAATATTTCTGAGAAGGATGGCTTTTCCGAACTAATCAGATTATGATTAGTGAAGTCATTCTATATCGCAGAATGTTAGATAGTTAAATTAATTATCATGCTGTGCAAATGGTAAGATGCGACTATTTTTTAAGGGACTTTAGTTTAAAAGCTCAAGTTTGATAATCTTATAACTATTATACGAATAATACCACTCTTTTACAACTTCAACTACTGTGTCCGTATACGTGCATATTCAAATGTCTACAAAAGTATAGATGGATACTATTATACGAATAATGGATACTATTATACGAATAATGGATACTATTATACGAATAATGGATACTATTATACGAATAATGGATACTATTATGCGAATGATGGATACTACTATACGAATAATGGATACTATTATACGAATAATGGATACCTTTATACGAATAATGGATACTATTATACGAATAATGGATACTATTATACGAATAATGGATAATCGAATAATGGGTACTATTATACGAATAATACTACTCTTTAAAAACTTCAACTACTGTGTACATATACGTGCATATTCAAATGTTTACAAAAGTATAGATGGATACTATTATACGAATAATGGATACTATTATACGAATAATGGATACTATTATACGAATAATGGATACTATTATACGAATAATGGATATTATTACATGAATAATGGATACTATTATACGAATAATGGATACTATTATACGAATAATGGATACTATTATACGAATAATGGATACTATTATACGAATAATGGATACTATTATACGAATAATGGATACTATTATGCGAATAATTGATACTACTATACGAATAATGGATACTATTATACGAATAATGGATATCTTTATACGAATTAATGGATACTATTATACGAATAATGGATATCTTTATACGAATAATGGATACTATTATACGAATAATGGATAATCAAATAATGGGTACTATTATACGAATAATGGATAATCGAATAATGGGTACTATTATACGAATAATACCACTCTTTAAAAACTTCAACTACTGTGTACATGTACGTGCATATTCAAATGTTTACAAAAGTATAGATGGACACTATTATACGAATAATGGATACTATTATGTGAATAATGGATACAATTATACGAATAATGTATACTATTAGACGAATAATGGATACTATTATACGAATAATGGTACTATTATACGAATAATGGATATTATTACATGAATAATGGATACTATTATACGAATAATGGATACTATTATACGAATAATGGATACCATTATGCGAATAATGAATACTACTATACGAATAATGGATACTATTATACGAATAATGGATATCTTTATACGAATAATGGATACTATTATACGAATAATGGATAATCGAATAATGGGTACTATTATACGAATAATACCACTCTTTAAAAACTTCAACTACTGTGTACATGTACGTGCATATTCAAATGTTTACAAAAGTATAGATGGACACTATTATACGAATAATGGATACTATTATACGAATAATGGATACAATTATACGAATAATGTATACTATTAGACGAATAATGGATACTATTATACGAATAATGGTACTATTATACGAATAATGGATAATCGAATAATGGGTACTATTATACGAATAATGGATAATCGAATAATGGGTACTGTTATACGAATAATACCACTCTTTAAAAACTTCAACTACTGTGTACATATACGTGCATATTCAAATGTTTATAAAAGTACAGATGGATACAATTATACGAATAATGTATACTATTACACGAATAATGGATACTATTATACGAATAATGGATACTATTACACAAATAATGGATACTATTATACGAATAATGGATACTATTATACGAATAATGGATACCATTATGCGAATAATGAATACTACTATACGAATAATGGATACTATTATACGAATAATGGATACTATTATACGAATAATGGATAATCGAATAATGGGTACTATTATACGAATAATACCACTCTTTAAAAACTTCAACTACTGTGTACATATACGTGCGAATGTTTACAAAGGCATAGATGGATAGAAATCTCATTTCAATTTAATTTCACTTATACCACATAAATAAAAAATATCCCATCAACGTCTAATTATTTTCTACAAACACTTCTTTAATTTAAAATGAAAAATTTCCATACAGAAAAAACCAAAAAATCCATTTACTATAAAAAGTCATTTCAAATCTATTTTACAGTTATACGGAAAAAAAATTTAGTGAAAGTTATGATTATAAATATATATTGAAAAGAGATTATAATGGCTAATTGTTTCTTGAATAAAAACTATTACATCCTAATCCTGTGATCTGGTTGATGTTGTTACTTTCCAGCAGCACACCTATCAATATTGCAAAATACCCCACAGTCAATTCGTGGGATACCGTGCCTCATTTATTGGATTCGCAGCGGTATTCACATTCCAATGAGACTCAAGAAGGACACATTTCTTACTATCCGAATAATGTCGACACTAAAGACAGAAAGTGTGACTGGATACTATTTCTAAGCTGGAATTCAATGTCTATTGTACAATGTATCATTTAAGAATGTATGTCCTTGACGATTATTTATCGATTAACTATTAGTCTTTAGTGGGCCTTTAGCTACATTTGAATATTTTAATTTAACTAGCTTACATGTTCTTTTTCAAGGGATTAATTGAATCGACACATCATATATTATAAAACTAAACCTAAATTAAAAAAAGATAATAAAACAGTTTTCTCAAAATTATTTTTTTAAATTATGTATTTATGAAAAAATATATGGGATGGGACTACTTGGATTACTATGGGATGTAAGGAGAAATAAGTAGTAATAACTCATTTACTTTCTATCAAAAAATAAATTACAAAACTTTCTTCTGAAATACTATTTTGAGCTTGTCAAAAATTTCTTTAAGATTGGTCCCAGATGGTTCTGAAATTAGTTCAAAACATATATAAAAAAAGATTTTAAAAAAAATTACCGTTATTGTAAGTATTTTTAGTTATGATTTTACCAAGTCTCATCAAAATTGAATTTTCTGTTATTAGCATAGACAAACAGAGGTTGTCCTGTAAATATATTAGTATATGTGGAAAGAACATTAATGATTCAAATTTTGTATATCTAGTCTTTAAATATTATCTATAAATAAGTAGCACAATATAGAAATAAATAGTAAGTATAATTTGTTTTGTTTATAATGAAACATGTATAGTTTGTTCAAATGTTGGTGATATACTAAAAATTAAAAAATACTAATAATTTAATGTGTTATTTAAAATATTTATAATAATTTCACGAGAATTCATAATTATCAATATTCTGGATAATACAAATAAAAATCCGAAATTGCGAAATGCTCGACAATTTGTAATAATTAAAAAAAATTAGAGATTTTGAAGTGTACAAACAAAATCTCAAATCTGCGAACTTTTTTACAATTTGTAATATTTTTATTTAATATATTTACTTAATTATATAACTAATATTTAAGATATATATATATTTAAATAATTATTTGTATATATGTTATATAAAAATATATAAATATATCTATTTTTTCTGTTATTAATCATTTTTAAATATCTGTCTTCATAAACAATCACATATAAAATATCTGTCACAACAAATAGAAAAAGTGCACAGAAATGAAAAGGACATTTGAAAATGATGTCCCTGATAAAAATAGATGCGATAAAAAGTAGTCGTTATTTGAACATTAAAACTTTTATTACTGTTTTATTAAACATTCCCTACTCTTTGTAGAAATACCTACTGCATTTCCAGAAAATCAATATTATCTTTACCCCAAGTAACTATATATGAACAGTAGTAAAGTGGTTTTGACATAACCGTTGTTTAACAATTAAGATATCAATTAGCAAGCAGCGAGTCTACTATATCTTTAAATAAATGTGTATAAGTGAAAATTTCCTGGAAACACAGAATCCAGTTGGAGATTTAGTGTTATCTGGTATTTTGTTGTTATAGTTTCGGTTAGAAATTTTACGATTCCTGCTATATATTTTCGAAAATATCGGATTTCGGTACCCCATATACGAGCAAGTTAGCAATACCATATTTCTTTAAATAATAACACATATCTTTAAATAAATGTGTTATAAGTGAAAATTTCATAGAAACACAGAATCCAGTTGAAGATTTAGTGTTAGCTGGTATTTTGTTTTATAGTTTCGATTAGAAATTTTCCGATTCCTGCTATATATTTTCAAACATATCAGAACTCGTTACCCCCATATACGAGCAAGTTAACAATACCATATTTCTAAATAATAACACATATCTTTAAATAAATGTTTATAAATGAAAATTTCTTGGAAACAAAGAATCCAGTTGAAGATTTAGTGTTAGCTAGTATTTTATGTATGTTTAGCTAGTATTTTATTTATTTTTACGATGTATTTTATTTTTATAGTTTCGATTAGAAATTTTACGATTCCTGTTATATACTTTAAAAAATATAGGAACTCGCTACCCCATATATGAAGAAGTTAACAACCCATATTTCGATGTAATTATTAAAACAATTTATTCACTTTATTTGTTTATAAACTGATAAAAACCCATTTTTTTATATCTATATTACTTAATGGATATATTATAACAAAAGAAAAGGTATTTCAATGGGTCAAATTAAAAAATAATAATGCAAAACAATCATACATTTTCTATTAAATTTCTTTTTTAATTATTATATAGTTTTTTCCACATGTAGCTACTTACAGAGAGTTTTAAAATTGCATATATGATAATGATATTTTAAAACTGTTGTATCCTTTAGATTTTAATATGAACGTTAATTAGAAACCACTTACATTACATCTACTTACTTTCCTCCAAAACTATTCACACATAACTTAAAGTGCAGGCGATTCACAAGAACTTTGGACTTCTTAAACCCAAAATTATGCAAAGTAGATGTTTTATCGTCATTTTATTCTTTTATTTTGTCTTTAAGCATAAAATTATTATAAAACGCTTATAATTTTGTTAATAATATTATTCCGAAAATATGTTCTAAAAGATAACAAATAATTTCTGGATTGCGAATTACCATGCTTACATTTTTTATAAACATGGTAAATTATACTATGTTAAAAAATTTACTTGTGATTAGGTTGATGACATTTCTATTTGCCCGATTCAAACTTAATTTATGTTAAAAATATTTCTGTATATATAAAATATCATATCAAACTATATATATAAAATTTCATATCAAACTATATATATAAAATATCATATCAAACTATATATATATATATATATATATATATAAATATCTTATGAAACTCAGTTTTAGATTATATTTATAAAGTTGCATTGATATTCATTATATTATGAAACTTAAGTACATTTCGAAGGTCTTCTATTAAAATACTTATTACTATTAGATAACAAAAGTAAATAAATTTTATAAAAATAATAAAATATGAAATTTAAAAGAACAATTAAGAATGTTCTTATAGATATTTTTAACATACATTAAGTTTGAATCGGACAAATGGAAATAAATGTCGTAGACTCGTAAGCTTAGTAGAATATAGTTGAGTGAGAATTCATATTTTTTTAAACAAGTTTATACCCATTTCTTTTATTTTTGTATAAAATTCAGTATATCCACTCTTATATTGTTTACAATGATGAAACAAATCACGGAAAAAAAATGCAATGGCTAAAAAAATATTTGATTAGTTGTACGTTTTGTATATCAAAACTAAATGATACTATTAAAGTACTTTAAAACATTTTTTATATTTATTATATTAAAACTTAAGAGCCAGGAAAGGTCTTTAATTTTTTGTTCAGTTTCTGTATTCAAGCATGAATACAAAAATAACCATTATATAATAAACACCGCCCATTTGACATATTAGTGGGCTGACTGTCACGTGGTCTAAGTAAAACAAATCCGAAAATGAACTAATACCATTTTCTATTACTAAGCAGCTAGATCTATTATGTGGTCAGTTATGTAGCTCAAAGTTTAATAGGTATCCCAATAAATCCAATTTGAATATCCAATCCACTTAACGTTATAGACAAGACGAGTCTTCTTTTTTTGTAGTTACTCCACTTGGCAGCCAACACCCCCATATATGTAATTATTTCATATCTTATCGAAAAATACAATAAAAGTATAATATTTATAAAAGCATTACTTTCCAAATAATCATTTGCGTCAATATGGGAACTTCCTTTACCTTTCAAAATAAACAACAACAACATGATTAAGTTTTCTATTTAAGGAGTAATAGGGCATTTATAAAAGCATTTAACGGATAGAAATTGAGATTGCATAATAAAGACCTTTTTTTTTCTTATTTTAATACGTTAAAATGCAATCTTTTAGTTGGTTCGACATACCAGGCCGAAAATAGATGGCTAACAATTATGTCATTACATAATCAAAAAATCCACTTTTAATTTTCTTAATGGAATAATCAATGACATAATATCCTGTCACTGTCTAAAGTCTTTATTTTCTTTTTTCAATGTTCCTTAATCAATCGAGAGCAAATTTTTGTATGGCACATTATAAATAATTTTTTAGTTGTTGGTATTTAGAAAATATTTTGCAGCCAATAAAAGGGCAATGAAGCGTAAAATAATTTTTCCTTTATAGTATGTATAATATATGCATCTTAGAGTAAGTACGCACTATGAATAGGGTAAACTGGAGCTTAGTGGACCACTAGCTTTTTAAATATTTTATTTCTTATTCAGAAAACCTAATTTAACAGTCCATAGATATGTACTGTTACGTAATTACTCTAAAAATGCGTATATTATATATACTGTAATTGAAACATTATCTTGCATTATCTTGCATTATATGTTGCAAAATTAACTTGGTGTATGATGCTATTAAATCACATAGTAGAATGACACAATATTAAACTAAAAGTAGCCTTATCAGCTTTATGAAGTTTTTTTGTAATTACTGAATAAAAATTCTTCAAGTTACAAATTTAAATTATGACAAAGATAAGCACAGAGGATTGAAAAGTTGTCCTGGAAAGTAAGACACAGTTTTATGCAATTGACCAAACTGCGTCATAAACTAAACAATGTCCGAAACCTCATGGATAGCACTTTAGAATATGTCTTTGGATACTTTATTTTCGAATTTTAATTAAAAGGAAATTTTATTTGTTTCGTTTTGACTTACGTAAACGTAGAAGTTTTCTTCAGGAATGTCTCTTTAAGAACATGAATTTATCATATACTTCAAACACACGTGGATTTTTTTTATTAAATTCACTACTTATTTACAACGAGATTAGTTTACTTTTAAAAACAAATTACCATTTCTCTTTGGTATAATAAAAAAAAAGTAATCAATTTATTCGATCTTTTAAAGTTAGATTTTTTTTCTTCAGAAATCACAGCTATCTGAAATGTAATTCCAATTTCTACTCGAGCAATTTATTACCAATGAAAATGTATTGCTTTTAACTAGGATTTGATTTCATTTTCGGTCTTTCTATACATTTGAAATACTACTTAATTAATACACCCGTCCGAAACTCAGACAAGCTCTTCGGCAAAATAACTCTTGAATTTGGATGTTTCGCGAGAAAACAACGATGGCGCATGCGCGTGTGACGTCATAAAAAGAATTCCTTTGAGGTAAGCTCCCTTCCTATGAGAGACCATCAGACGATTTAAGAGAATCAGTTGGGTGAGAATCGTTTGCGAAAAACTCCTAAAAGTGAAGCGCGAAAATTAAGGAATGTGTGTTTTGAAGTTCTAAAAATTATACTTATGAAAAGTTGCTGTTAAAAGGAGTTATACTTGAATTGTTTTTATTTGGTAATTGTTGCAGATTTTTTCTAGATAAAAGTATTTTAAAGAATTTTTAAAAGTTGCATGTTTTTATAGTGATTGTGAGAATGATTATAAATATTATTTTTGTTTTGCTTAATATTGCATTTTTTAAAGTGGTTATTGTGTTAAACTGTAATTAACGTAATTACTGTTTCCAAAATAGTTTAAACTCATTTTAATTTGCATTATAATTTGCATGATATTTTAGTGCATTTAATTATAATTCTATTCTTTGACATTTATAAGAAACTAAAAACAAGTATTTATAATTTGAATAAAAATTCAAATTTATCATTAATTATACTAGAAAATAAGTTTTGATTTTTTTTATCTATATTGGAGTATATGAGGAAACACACAACAAAAATAGGATTTTTTAAAGTTTGTTTTTGAAACTTACGTAAGACGCACTTAAGAAGAATAGCCAAAACTAATCAAGAAATGAAAAATGGAAATTTCATAAACAAAAAAATACTTAAAAATCGAAAAGTATAACCTTTATTACTAATAAACAATTTAACTTGTTTTCTAATTGAAACGATTTTGGAGAATTAACGAAAAAAGTCGAATATTTATATAAATTTTTCGAATTTGTTTTAAGAGTGATAAAAAATAGTCATATAAGGCCCACATCACCAAAGTAAAGTTTTTTAAAGAGTGATGATTGTTGCATGTATATTTCAGGTTGCCTTAAAGAGCGCAAATGAAGGAAGAAGCGCGTTCGTCGAGCTTAAATTTTCTCAAGACCACCGTGAACACTATGGCTGGCAAAGTGAGCTCGGCTCGGAAAGGTCTGCATTTCTTGCGACTCGGACACGCTACCAAGCCGCTACATTTCCGGATCGTGGTGATGGGTGCTGAAGAAGTCGGAAAAACGGGTAAGATTCAATGCAAGTTACTTGAATTCTGAATATCCGTCAGGAACAAAATGTGTCATAGAGTAAATGTATAAATGCAATGTTAAAAATAAGTATTCAAAAATAAGTATTCAAAAATAAGTAAAATGTACTCATTTTTTATTACATACGATGCTTATTATAATTCCGAATACATAAGTTTCATTTTTGAAAAAGACATGAACTCAAAAATGAGTACAATGAGTAACATCTGATGCTATTGCCTAAAAATAAAACACGAGAATAATCCTACATATTTCACGAACACTGTTAAAAAATAGGTATTCAAAAATAAGTAAAATGTACTCATTTTTGATTACATACGATGCTTATTATAATTCCGAATGCATAAGTTTCATTTTTGAAAAAGACGTGAACTCAAAAATGAGTACAATGAGTAACATCTGATGCTATTGCTTAAAAATAAAACACGAGAATAATCCTACATATTTCACGAACACTGTTAAAAAATAGGTATACAAAAATAAGTAAAATGTACTCATTTTTGATTACATACGATGCTTATTATAATTCCGAATACATAAGTTTCACTTTTGAAAAAGACATGAACTCAAAAATGAGTACAATGAGTAACATCTGATGCTATTGCTTAAAAATAAAAGACGAGAATAATCCTACATATTTCACGAACACTGTTAAAAAATAGGTATTCAAAAATAAGTTAAATGTACTCATTTTTGATTACATACGATGCTTATTATAATTCCGAATACATAGGTTTCATTTTTGAAAAAGACATGAACTCAAAAATGAGTACAATGAGTAACATCTGATGCTATTGCCTAAAAATAAAACACGAGAATAATCCTACATGTTTCACGAACACTGTTAAAAATAGGTATTCAAAAATAAGTTAAATGTACTCATTTTTGATTACATACGATGCTTATTATAATTCCGAATACATAGGTTTCATTTTTGAAAAAGACATGAACTCAAAAATGAGTACAATGAGTAACATCTGATGCTATTGCCTAAAAATAAAACACGAGAATAATCCTACATGTTTCACGAACACTGTTAAAAATAGGTATTCAAAAATAAGTAAAATGTACTTATTTTTGATTACATACGATGCTTATTATAATTCCGAATACATAGGTTTCATTTTTGACAAAGACATGAACTCAAAAATGAGTACAATGAGTAAAAATTAATAAAAAGAGCGGTAGCTTTTCCTTGCCTACATAGACTGGCTGAATAAATCAATTTCAATAAATATCGAAAATTACAACATAGATTTACCGGGAATCGAACCCATATACTCAGGCAACGCAGTCCAGTGTCGTATCCGTTGTACTATCAGGGCAACGTGAATAAGTTGTAAATGGAAGACATGTTAAAAAGGTGTGCCAAAAGAATGGGAAGCAAGATAATTGAGTTGTAATAACTCAGTTTCCATTTAAGCAATCGACATCAAATAATGTAGAAAATCATCTTCTGAACAATTATTTTAAGTTTGCCAGGTCGCTTTGTTAATATGGCTTGAACAGAAGCTGAAATTAACAATATTAAATCACGCTGCTCATTTGTGTGAAGTACGGTTGCTTAAATTTGAGTACGTCATCGCTCATTTAGGATGCAATTGTACTTAAAAAAAACGAGTATGTTCAGATACTCATTTTTAAGTCCCTCCCTTTTTTTTACAGTGAGCTTCTCAGAAAAGATAATTGCTGTTGAAATGAAGTTATTTTTGAAAATAAACTAAAATAAAATTTTACAAAATTACAAAAACATATTACTTTGGAACGGTTGCATATATGCTTTTATAATTATTACTATTTATTTAAGTATTATTCAAACTTATATCATTTTAATTAACCCACTATTGACGCGCAAGCTATTTTTTAAAGTGTAAAGTTTCTTGCAGTATCTGGAAGTTTACATAATTTTTCTGTGTATACTTTTATATATATTTTGAAAATTTAATTAGTTGTAAATATATAGCTTTTAAGTTGTACGTCAAATCACTAAATTAAAAAAAATATTGAAAAATAGAGTATTTTTTAGAATTTAAAAATTGAGTGTATTCCTGGAAAACTGGAGATCCTTGAACGTTATAGCACGTTCAGGAGTAAGAGGGTAAAATGGTTAATATTTAATTGTAAATTTGGTTGAAAAACTCACACTGCAAATAAAAGGTACTTAAAAACGAGTACCTGAACCTAATCGTTTTCTTTAACTATAATTGTATCATAAATGAGCGATGACTTACTGAAACTTAAGTAACCATACTTTTCCAAAACTGAGCAGTGTGATTTAATATTATTAATTTCAGCTTCTGTTCAAGCCATCTTAACAAAGCAACATTACAAACTTAAAATAGTTGTCCAGAAGATGGTTTTACACATAATTTGATGTCGATTGCTTAAATGGAAACTGAGTTATTACAACTAAATTATCTTACTTGTCATTCTTTTGGCACACCTTTTTAACATGTATTATGTTTATATAACTTCTTGACGTCGCCTTGGTAATTTAACGGAAAGGGCACTGGACTGCGGTGCCTGATGATATGGGTTCGATTTCCGCGGATTCTTGGTTGTAATTGTTGATATATATTGAAAGTGATTTATGAAGGCACTTTATATATGCAAGCATATGCTACTTTTACTCATTGTACTCATTTTTGAGTACGTCTTTTTCAGAATTTAAACTTATATATTCAGAGCCATTATAAGCACCGAATGTAGAAAAAATGAGCACATTTTACTTTTTTTCGAGCACCTATTTTTAACATTGCAATAAGTCAATTATTTGTTTATAATGTATCTGAGCAGTAATATGCGGTACAGAAAACACTGTTGAAATACACTGAAATATAAAAGCACTGTTAGGTATTTAGATTAACAAAGTCTTCAGTTACTTCGTCTCAAGAAAACACTAATGTCTAAAGAGCCGCAAATGACCTAGTCAGTTTTTCCATTAGCCGACGATATATGGCATAAATTTACTTTTACTCTTCCATGAAATACTTGTAAAATAAAACCAACTCTTAGCTTGTTTATGCCGGAAAGCTTATAAGAATATGGAAAAAGCTTCACATAAGTTGCTTCACTATAATTTGTCTTATAATTATACTAGTATCTTCCAGCTTTAAAAAACATTTGTTACTTGTAGCTTAAGTCTCAGTTACTGACCTAATTATAATAAATACAAATTGTTTTTAAATAATGGTGCTGGCATATGGTAGATGATTGATTTTTTATCATGGATATTAGATTAAAATTATCGAATAGAAATCACATGATAACTATAGGACCAGTTTCTATATTCCAATCATATATATTATTTGTGCAGTAATAATCTTTTTTACGAATTTTTAACAAATGAGGTATCAAAAGAAAGATAATTTCATGGACCAGTGACGAATCGTTCTTTCATCTCATAAATATCAACGTTTTTTAAATGCGTTTAAAATAATTTATTTTAACGTTATTTTTTCAACAAATTGTTGATAATGCTGCCATCTAGGTGTGTGGGGGCGGGGGTTGTTCATGCGATAATTATCGCACGGGTATGCTAGTTTATTGTATTCCAGGAGAAATGTGTATAACAAAAATTGTAATTTATCTCAAACTTTGATAGTTTGGTGCTTTTTGAATGAAATCCCCTCACATGTTTTAATAAAAGCAATAGATATACTAGTTTAATGCTGGTAGTTTTGTGTCAAACGATCAAATTTCGTTTGGTTTATGAATTTTAGTATGTGTTAATTGTAATAAAAATTATTTTTGAACTGTAGAATGTCTAGTGAATTATTATTTTATGCATAATGAAAAATAAATGGAAGACCTTAGTTGGTTAAATATCAACTTCGCTTGTATACCATCTATTAGACAGCATTGCGTATATTCATTCCTCTTTGTTTTCCTCCAATATTGCTCTATAATGCTGAATCTCTCAATGAAACTATTATATCTTATTGGGTTAACTCTTCGAGCATGGATGGACTGTAGTAGAGCTAATATGACGTCATCATCGTGAAGCAAGCATCTCAGACCTGATGGCACCAGACGCGTGACTTCCTTTCAAAATTTATGAATGAAAAAACGTTCGGGATTGACTTGTTATTTGATAATAATAGTAAACGTGTTACTTCATGAAGTACATGATATGTTTATGAATGAACTAGAAAAAAATTATGAATGGATGACGTAGTATATCACGTGTCTGAGGCCGTACATGTTGGCCTCCCTTTGACGTTACCGAGATTATAACCTTATGATTTCTTTACTATGAAGGATCCATGCTCGAAGGGTTAACTACTTTGAAGAATATTTTAATACATAATTGTGGCAAAACTGCTTCTTTGCTATTTGGAACGCTTTTAGGTTAGTTGTTATTTATTTTTAAATAATAGTTAAAAAATCAAGAGCTCTCATCAATTCAACCCGGCAGAACCTCTTTGAAAAGTAAGTTCATTTTCTTATATTTTTGACATGATATTTAATTTTTACACAATTATCGAAAATCTAAAGAACTCCTAAGGGGTTTGAAAACACCAAAATTCTTTAAAAAATTGATCGTTGTGATTTATTATTTAATTGTTGCTTTTAAAACAACTGTAGGACTTCTTATTGTGATTTTGTTAAAATCCGTCAATTGTTGACTATTTTTTTGCTAGTAATGTAAATATTTTTAGTAATATTATATTATTTTTAGCTAATTATTTTTAGTAATATTATATTAATACTAGGAGGCTCCGCTTCCTGCTCCGCTAACGCTCCGCTAACGCTCCGCCAACGTTCCGCTCATGTAAAGTTTAGAAAAGCGTTTTTCAAAACTTCTATTTTTAATGTAATAGGGTTTATATTCTTCCTAATTTAAGCTGACATCAACAAAATAATTATTTACTAATGAATTGAAGGGGCTATTCGTCAAAATGGCTTTCATAATGGCAAAATAAAAATACGGGCACAACAGAATTTCGTAAACAAATTAAATGTTGCCACTCAGCGTACAGAAAAACAGCGTTTTTCAATCACCGCGTAAGAGAAATATATATAAAGATTTTTAATAAAAGTGAACTTGATGGCTCAAAATGGAAATTGAATGCTTTAAATATGGTTTCATTGATATTTTTATAGCACTCATTGATGCTTTTTAAAGCAGTGGTTCTCAACATGTGGTACGCGTACCCCTGAGGGTACGTGGCGGTTCTGTTGGGAGTACGCAAAAATAATATTAGTAATGGCGATAACGCCTAAAATAAAATATATTAATGTAATTAGTAAAATGTATAATAAAAGCCGATAAGTGTCATCAATTTGAGTCGTCTGATTAATTTGAAAGCTGACCTAAGAACAACAAAACAAACTTTTGTTGGTATAAAGGGATGGGTGAGAAGGGTTATGAGAGAAGGTGGTACTCACATAAATGAAAAGTTTAATCAAGGAGTACGTGTGAGAAAAAAGATTGAGAACCACTGTATTATACAATCAATAGCTCTGTGTGATTTGTTTAATGTAGTGTATTCTTATTTGTATGATACTAATCCAGGTAAGTGGTATAATATCTTATTGTCTAAATAAAATTAATTTAGTTAAATAACATTACAAGATGAATATGTGTTTTTTTTTTTTTTAATTGTGCCTCATATATGACGGTTGTAATAGTTTATTGTACTGTTATAGTGTGTCTTCTATGTTATGAAGACTATATTTTAGTCAAAATCAAGTCATAAACATCGTGCAAACATGTCCATTAATAAAAATTCTGGTTGCATATATAGAGCTACTTTCTAAACCCTTTCAAGTTGCTTTTCGAATTTGCAGAAAAATATTTTCTTTTGATCGCAAAGCGGTAAAAATGAAATCGGTTTATTTTCTTTTATCATTTTGACAATGGGTAAGAAAATCTGGGATTGACACTAGAAAGAATACATATGGAAATAATACATGGAAAATATATACAAAATGAAAGACATTTTAAGCTTCATTACACCATATGAATAAAGTATAATATGATATATTGTTAATAACTGTTTAAAATTTACTTAATTTCCAAAAAAAAGTCCCAGTTCTAATTATGACTTAATTATTTCGTTTTCAATCTTATTAATACAAAGTAAATGAAAATAATGAAATAATATTCATGAAAGATGCTCAATTTAATTATTTTTCAAGAAAAGAGTTTTTTTAATATATTGTGAATATTATTTTTGAATAAATTTGAATATAGTAAAGTAAAACATTTTTTTAACCAAATAACAGATAAATTTATTTAACCAAATATTTTATTAATATTTTGGTGTTCCATAACCATTTGAATTTCTTAATGATAATCTGCTATTTTCTTGCTTATATGACCGAATCTCTAGTTTAATGCTTAAGTAGTTAAACTATATAGGTAAATTATTATTAGGAAATTAAAAATAATATTTTTTTTTCAAACTACAAAAAGTTAATAAGTATTTTTCGTAACAATATGAATTATTTTGGACATACAATATGAATTATAATAATAATTATTGAAAAATTTCAATAATTCTAAGGCAAATATTCAAATATATCAGTAATAATAATACTAATTTTGACAATTATTAATCTTAGAAACAGAATGACACATAACTTTTTAATCATATTCAGAAAGAAAATTCATCAATTGAATTTGCTTATTTATCATTTTTAAAACTTTTAAATTTTCTTCTTCAATCTACAACTATTCAAGTTAAAAAAAATAATTTGCAGAAAAGAAATTAATTTTCTGCAACAGTAATAATAATACTAATTTTGACAATTATTAATCTTAGAAACAGAATGACACATAACTTTTTAATCATATTCAGAAAGAAAATTCATCAATTGAATTTGCTTATTTATCATTTTTAAAACTTTTAAATTTTCTTCTTCAATCTACAACTATTCAAGTTAAAAAAAATCAGTAACATCCAAATTTTTTACTTCCACTTTAATTATAGATTGCAACAAATTTTCAGCCTTTATTCAGTGTAATTTTGTTATTTCGTGGTAACTTGTAATTTTAAATTTTGTTTCGGCCAAGTTATTCTATAGTCACTACACTTACAAAAACTTATGCAAGAAATGTTTTAATAATTTTATTATGCGTACTATTAAAAATGCATGTTAATTTTTGAAGGAACTATCGAAACAGACCCCTGATATTGCTCCGATTAAATATTTTGGCAAAATAAGGAAACTCATTTCGTCGTTTTATTCAAGGAATTTATTTCGTCAAAAATTATGGGGATTTCAAATAAAATAGACGGCTCGGCTCGAACGAGGGACCTCATGGTCCGAAGTCACGCACGCTTGGGGCCGAGCCAGAAAAGCTTTCTTTTTTTGAGGCAATATACATATAGAACCAAAATTAGAACCGAGTGAGCTGATACCAGCAGAAAGGCATCGGAGTTAATTACTTTCCTTAAAAATTTGAAGGTTCTTGTTTCGTCAAAAGTCAAGTGATTTAATGACGAAAATGTTGTCAAAATTGCGAAAATAGCCTTGACGATTGCAGAATGCTCAAAAATTAAATTGTTATTTTTGAGAGGAAGGCTTATAGTACATAAATATTTTTAACATTTTGTTTTTAAAAATATCGCTAAATTTCGTTTTTGTGTATTCTATTGATACTGCGCGTTTTGATTCGATTGATTTCTATTGACACTGTGCATTTAAGTTAACGTTGTTTTTTTTACAATCCAGCTATAGTTGCCTTATTTTTCAGAATTTTTGCATTTTATATGGTTCACCTATCTCTAAGGCTAAAAGAAATAATTAAAATACCTTGTATTTTTAGTGCTTAAATGCGCATTACCATACAAACTTACTTTGTTTTTGTTAATTAGGAAAACCTGCATAAATACGCGTTTTGTACCGTTATTAAATTTTTATAATAACAATTAATTTTCAAAATAAAAAATATTCATTTCATATCAGAAGAAATTTTTTAAATTGTGATACGATAATCTATCTAAAATGTGATACTTAAGGATGGATCACAATGTTACTTTGAGCTTTTTCGACGTTCAAATACATTCGAAACGTGCCAAATTTCATTTAAATTGCCCAATCGTTTCTTAAGCTGTTCACAACTCTTACTAAGTACAGGCAGACACATCAACCTGAAAGTGCCTTTCCAACTCGGAGACACAAGAAAATCAAAAACAGCTGTTTCTTTTCTAGTTCAATAGATTAGGTGATTGTATAAAAGGATATACATTTTCTAAACTTAAAGCTTTCGAAATCCATTTTCTAAGTTTGAACTGGCAAAAATACCATGGAAACATAATTCGTTGTATACGAAATTTACTGTTATGAAATTTCCACTGGCCAATAAAAGAATTTTTTACAACTTTCTCTTATACCAAAATGTACTTTCTTGATCTAATGGCTCTTGCAGTTTTCTATCTCGTTAAGCTGCTATCTGACACCTTACCGATACTTTTTTTTGCCGCCCTTATAGAAATATAATACTACAATGCTGTGATAAACTAAGTAAAGAGTGTGGGCTAAAGAACTTAGCCGAGTTAGGGCTGGGGATAGGAAGCTGGGAAATTATTGTGACTTTTATCTGATAAAATGCTTAAAATATATTGTTATACGTTAGTTTATTGAAAAAGAAATTATAATTATAAAAATGAGCCCAATGCTATTAGTTAGTGAAGGAATAGTTATTGGTTTTACAATCCACAACGAATATAGAAAAAAACTATAATTAACTATAGAACTCAATTTCATTCACAAAACGTTGTCACTCTTAAAAACTCTTCATTTTGTCTATTGCCCAATTTAATAAGCACATGAGAAATTGCGAAGAAAATAGAATTTAAAGCACTATTAGGAGATTTGTATAAAACAATTGTTAAAAAACAACTTAATAAACTAATGGCAATACTTTTTCAATTTCGAAAAAATGCGTGCAAGTGTCGTTTTTTAACGAAATTAAACACGTTATATTTATAGTATATAAGTAATATCTATAAATATAATATAAGTATATAGTTTTCTAAGAAGGTATTTAATTAAATAAATCAACGATATCAACTATTTGAAATATCAAGTCTTTCACAAATTGGAGATATTTAAATAAATTGTTATCTGCTTTGGGATAAAATACAAAAATATAGTTTTATATAAAAAATTAAACAAATGATTGAATGATTTTGTCGGTAAGCATTAAACTAAACCCTATGATCAAAATGTTTATCTGTGATATGTTGAATATAAATGTGTAGCAAATATAAATAATCATTTTCTTTGTAAGTTTCAACTTCTACAGTATTTATTTGTCTATTTTATTTAATTCAATCAGTTATACTAAATTAGTCAATAAAACCCAATTAAAATGAGTCCCATTTAATTTTTAAAGTAATTTTTAAATGCTAATTAAGTTTTATGAAATAAAAATTCATATGTAAATTTTATAAAAACTACCATGATCAATCACTACAACTTTCCCGAAAATATCACATTTTTCTATCTTTTAATTTTTTAAATTCTAATTTTTGTAAATAGCAAAGAATCCAAACAAAATTAACAGGCCCATATTTAACGAGTTTTGTTTAAATTAGTTATATGTCAGTCTGATTAGAATAACCAATTCTCGTTTAAAAATTCGCGTGCTTTACCGCGTAAAAATCATTACAGGATAAAACCATACCAAAATTGGATCCTCGCGTTTTGCGTCTGTCTGAAATAATTAATTTGAAATATTTCATCACTTTCTGAAGTTTGATTAATGGGTGCATCAATTTCGCACCTAATTCATTATTGAAGCAAACAAATACACCAAAACTTTGGATTTGGATTCTACAACAGCTCCCCCCCCCATAATTATCAAATATCTATTATTTCAAACTTCTAGGATGTCACCAATCTCATCAATCATAACTCAATAATAATTTTCGTAAAAGTTAATCACCAGCTTCACCCTTTGAAATATAAAACCTGCTGGCTTACAAGCATAAAATTACGTTTCCAGATCCCCCAAACTATATCCATAATCTCGTGAAAATAATTATACCTGCGAAAATTGGAAGGGTAATAAATGTGTTAGGCTAATTACAAACACGGAATAGTTTTCAAACTGTCTTGGGTATGTTTGAGAACAGATTAGTAAATGCTTTAATTCGGTCTTATTACGCATGTCTGTTTATGCGCATATTTGATCGGATGTTTACTGGTTCGTCTGTAACTCTATTAACCACTAAATAAACACGCTTAAGCTATTTATCTAGATTGAGTTTGAACTTGTCAGGCGAATACTATACCTTAATTCCTTCAAATTAATCTGTCTGTCTACTAAAGCCCTGTCGTCTGGAATAACTTCGGTTAGAATTAATATTAAACCTCATTTTCCTTTTGTTTTCCAAAATATTTGACAGTCGACCCTCAATATAACTACCCCTCATTTGACCAATAGAAGGTGGTCGGTATAACGAAAAGTCGCTGTCAGCAGTTTTAAAAAGTACGATTCACACTTATCCCTTTTGATTGTTATAAGGAATCGCTATATCGTGGGTCGTAATAAGGTGGGTCAACAGTAGCTTTTGTACTTCTTGGTTTGGTATGGTTAAAAAACGTCGCACTAGATCTGCAAGTGGGCTATTGGCGACGGTTCGGAGCCTATCTCGAGGGAAAGGCCCGGGAACGATGCCTCGTATTTTTGAACCATGTTTGATGACGACTCTTTTACTTCTGAAACTTCCTGAGCCCCATTTGCTCAGTTGGTAAGGCGTTCAGCTACTAATCAGAGGATTGGTGGTTCGAATCCGTGAAATGGACTTGACATAGAAAAGTAAAAAAGTAGTGATCTTGCGATCGGAGGGTAGCCAGCTTCGCTACAAAAATACTAGAAAGTCGTCCAGAATATCCAACAAATTATACTGGCGAGTATACGGGACTGGTGCACGATAAATCTGATCGGGGTCCAAAGTCCCGAAATCTATTGAAGGCGTTGGGTGCCAGTTCAGGTGTTTCCTCGTCATCTGACCATGGTTCTAAAATAACGAGGTGCATGTATGAATGTGTGTGTGAATGTGTATGTGTTCCCGGGTCTTTCCTTCGAGATTGACCCCGAACCGTCGCCAATAGCCCACTGTGCAGCTCTAGTGCGATGTATATTAACAAAACCAAACCAACTTTTACTTCTGAATCTTCCTTCATAATTGTGTTTTGGGTTTGCCACTGAGCTAGAATTATATAACTACAAGAACTGGAGCGAGGACTAGGCGTCGCCGACCACTTTACTCCTTTTTGAGCGAAGGTAGAAAAACTTACACCTTTTTAAGCGTAAGTAGAAGAAATGGTCCTTTCGCATAGGTTTGCGTAGATTTAAAAAAGCATTTCTGGCTTTCAAAAATACATTAAATGTTACACATTTAATGCTTTTCCGGACTTACTTTCTTACTTACAAGAAAAAGAAGACAAAAGGCACCGAAAAACATTTCTGTGACGTCACGTGAGACTCCCGCATAGCCAAGGACGAATGTTTTCTCAACCTTTCTTCCCAATTGTATGCATTCGCACGGCACGGTAAAGTATTGTCGCTCAATGGGAGTAATCGCTCCCGTGCTTATAGTTATATTATATTCTAGCTTAGTGGGATTTTAAGAATTACATCAATATGATTTGTTCGGGGATGTAGTATTTATATTGATTGTTACTAAAATATGTACTCCATCCGCCCCTTATTTTGTTTCTGACATACAAGGTTAAGATTGCTTTTTTTACATTGAACAATTTAATTTTTCTAAAATTTCTAATTTATAGAAAATAATAATGCTAATTCAAGGAAAATCTCATACATCTAAATAAATTCATAAATAATGATAATAGGTTATTCTACATAGTTTTAATTCTAATGATTCATAGAATTAAGGTTGATTTGTTAACTACAATTTGTTTACTGCATACTTTTTTTAAATTTTAGAAACCGGATAGATAAGCTAAATATAATTTTACATCCATTGTATTGTATAAAAAAAGTTTTTTAAATATTTATATGTTATTATTACATTCGAAATATATATTGTCAACAAAAAAATCCACGTTCAAAAATTCGACAAATATTTCACTTTTGAACGAAACTACTACTTTATGTGAGGCATGTAATTGTCATTTTTGTAAAAGTTTCTAAAAATGTAGTATTTATATTGATTGTTACTCAAATATGTACCCCCTCCGCCCCTTATTTTGTTTCTGAAATACAAAGTTAAGATTGCTTTTTTTACATTGAACAATTTAATTTTTCTAAAAATTCTAATTTATAAAAAATATTGCTAATTCAATGAAAATCTCGTGCATCTAAACAAATTCATAAA
Source organism: Troglohyphantes excavatus (assembly GCA_963932185.1). NCBI lineage: Eukaryota > Metazoa > Arthropoda > Arachnida > Araneae > Linyphiidae > Troglohyphantes > Troglohyphantes excavatus. The sequence goes on along the minus strand of OZ010672.1, from coordinate 47,819,149 downwards.
TAATGATAAAAGGTTATTCTACATAATTTTAATTCTAAGGAATCATAGAATACAAGTTGATTTGTAAACTCCAACACAAATACAGGTTTTACATAAAACAAAAATTGTCACTTTATATTTCTTATACTTTATAGTACAATACTTAATAAAAAAATGTAAATGTAATATGATTTTTTCTGTTTCAAGAGAAGGGTTACAAAAAACTATTTCAAAAAGCCATAGAAAGAAATAAAAACAAAAAAATAAGGCCGGATTTTGAGAACCGTGAAACCAAACTAAAAAAGTCCAAGTCGAGTGAAAGTTATATACAGTATAAAAATTTTATTCTAAAGTGTATTGGTTATTTAAGCTCTTATCAGTTTTATGCAAGTGTTTTGTGAATTTAAAGTACAGCTCTTGCAAAATAAGCCCTTCTTATAGATGACAAGTGAGGTTGAAGCAAAGAAGTATTTTTTATATTATTACAGTTTTATAACCTTTTCTTCAGCATATTAACTTCTCTATAAACTCTGAGGAAGATTGAAAACCCATTTTATACCCAACAATAAAGTAAAAATCTATCGTAAAATTTATATCAACCTTAGAGCAAAGTGTTTGCATCTTTAATCAGTGATGGTGGTTTTATAACTTGCCTTAGTTCAAATTTGAAAGCCTTGACTAAATGATGCCCATTTAATTATTTCCGGTTTACAAAAGTTTATACCCAACTTAAGATTTATTTAATTAACGAATACAATAAAATGTTATAATAAACTACTTCTACCCGCTTTCAAAACAAATGCTATAAAAACTGGAGACACTTTAGCATAAATTACTAGCTTAACAAGTTAACTGCATACATTTTTAATATTGTAAGAACTTTTTTAATTTATCAACATTATGTGTCATGCGTTACATCGCCCATTTCAATAAGATCAATAAGATTCTAAAGCATCAATAAGATTGATGCCTTAGAACACAGATGCGTTACGTGCATTGAAAAATACACTATACATCAAGGTATTGAATTGTTAATTTGTTTTTAATAGATCAAAATTTAATAGGTTCTTTTTACATTTTGTTTAAATTAACTTAAAAACACAAAATTGTTAGGACTGTGGTTTTTGTAAGAATAAGGAATAAAATTTCGAATGGTAGTACCTATATAAGTTAACCTACTAAACTGCTAAAATTCCCTTAGAATTGTAAATTTAGTTCCGAACTACTTTTAATGAGCTTTTTCAATGTTACATTTTAATTTGGGAATATTGTAATTCCAATTTAATGAATCTTATTTTATAATTGAATCTACTTTTATGTTTAACGTGTTAAACAGACATTACAGGGAATTATAAGTATGTTATAAACTAGCTAAAGTATTTCACATAGTTATTCGATGAAATTTTATTGAAAACGTATAGAGCATTTTTTTCGCGACAAACATTTAAAGTATGTTTTCTAGGCTCCTGAAATTACAATCATAATTCCAAAAATATGAGAATTGTTAGTTTTGTATTATTTGCTCAATATTATAGCATTTCAGAGAGTTTACTTAATGTTTACATAACATTATGTTAAAATCCACATTGTTACGTGAATTATAAAATATCTTGATATTGAAAGAGAACCATTTCAATCTCTCAGACATTCTTTACATAGCATGCTTTTATTATAATAAAAAAAAACAATTTATTAAAATTACGACTTTATTTCCAAGAGAAATATCAAATATAAAATAGAACTACAAAGGTCATTAAATTACAATGATAAAAACATTTTTTTAAATTTTCTTTCAATCGTATATTTTCCTCCTCAATTTGCTCAAATACTCTTTTCTTTCTGATCCAATGTCTTCAGTAGGAAGTCTAATAGTTTCGGTTACGGCATCCTTCTGACGAGACGCAGGAAGTCTATTGTTGACATCAAGGGTACGCAGATGTTTCAGAATCTCAGACAAAGAAAACTTCATATCCATATCCTTAACTGTCAGTGGTTGATTAGGGTCCCGATTCTGATTACCTACAAAACGATTTAGGAACTCAACTGGTGGCTTTGCTTCTACTACCGGACGATTCAGAACCAACTGATCCAAACTAGAATCGTTAAATAGATTACTTTGAGGTTCGAATCCGAAGTTATCGTATTCTAGATCTTTATTAACTGAAATATCAGTTTCACTGATACTCAAATTTTCTTCATTAATGTCTAGTGTATTTTCTGAAATATCTTGTTCCATTGGATTCAAGCCAATGTTCAGGTCCTTTTTAGAAAAGTCATTAATTTCAGTTTCATCATTTTTGTTTTCCAGTAGAATATTCGAAGCACTTATATTATTATCTAGAGAAATGTTTATATTAGAAAAAGATTCATTTTCATGAGTATGTTTGATGTCATCGAAACTAGAATCTGTGGAGTCGGAATTGTCAAATTCCTTTACCCATCCTGTATCCCTTTGTCCCTCCAAATCTTCGACTTGTTGATGCAAGGATTCTGGATCTAATGTTGGCTTACTGTTCAATTGTTCATCAGGATCCAAAACACTTTTAGAATTACCCCCAACCATTGGATGAGTCACTTCTTTCGAAGGTTCATCTAATAACAGATTCTTTACCACATTTCTCTCACTTGAAATTTTTTTATCTTTGATTATTAACTCTTCATTGTTGGAATTTGCTTCAGAAGAAGACAAAATAGTTCCCTCTTCGAAATTCCGAAACTTGTTCTTTGAAGAATCTTCACTGTCTCCTATCCTGCCAACAGCAGCATCCACTGGTGACGTTTTAGTTGCTTGTTCGCCTTCGGCAACTTCTTTGTATGCGGCAAATACTTCTAAATATACAATACCCCCAATAGCAGCCATAATGCCTAAGGAAGCAATGCAGATGGTAAGGGCGACAAGAAAGTAACAACAACAAGAGGATACTTTTTCCTGACGGGGTTTCTTCAATGGCACCGGAACAGGTTTCAGAGCTGGATCACGAAGTGGTACAGGTTGCATATCTTGATCTTCAGTTGGTACGTTGGAGCTGGTATTAATAGATTCATCATCAGAATCTATTTTAGCTGAAATAAAGTAACATCTCTCAGAAACAATAGTGTATAATATCTACAATTACTGATTTGTTTTTAAGAAGACTTTAAATTATACAGGGTGGTCACAAATCGTTGGGCACCATTGTTTGGCTGTTTATAAGCCATTATTCTGATATACATCAACTATATTTCCACTAAAGCCAAGATAATTATTTAAAATATAAACGTATTAGTTGAGCCAAACAATGTTTTATTATGCCAATACAGCCAAACAAACATCGCTAAACAATTTGCGACCAACCTGTATATTGTATACAGATAGGTTAACCCTATAGTATTTATAAAAACATAGCCTAATGTAAATAACACTAAAATAAAAATCCAAATCATCTTTAGTCTCCCAGTGTTTATACAATCTGCCAAATATTTCCTCGTGACATGGGTACGAGGTACATTATGCATCACCCTGTATATTAAAACTCTGAAAATAGTTTTATTTTATCCATTTGAGTCCCTTTAAATAAAAATATTCAAAAAATCCAAAATTAATATATTTTAAGCGATCCAAACTACGAAACCATTTTTCAAAGGCATCTTACCTTTTCTTGCCTTATAAAGCCACGACGATGATAATTCACTTTCAGTGATGACAACAGTAGAGGCCGCTGAGAAATTACTACGATTGTCATCAGACAAGCACAATTTCGAAAGTGTGGCCGCTCTCTTCATGTCTGCAGGGCTGTCGGGACGAGTGTAGCTGCCAACACTGTTGGCTCTCGAGGCCCGCCTCGACTCCTCATCCGATTCTTCATTCTTGCCGCCTTCTAAGAGGGTGTGCCGACGCTCCAACCGGAACAAAATGGGCGTTTTCTAAGAGGACATTTTCATTAAGTATTTCCATTAGTACATGATTTTCTTAAGTAATTTTTGAAAATAATGCACGACAAAATTAACATTTTCTGGTTAAAAATTGGGTGTGTCTGTGTCGATTTTTGGTTTGGTTTGGTTAATAAACGTCGCACTGGAGCTGCACAGTGGGCTATTGGAGGCGGTTCGGGGTCAATCTCGAACGAAAGACCCGGGAACACATACACATTCATACATGCACCTCGTTATTTTAGAACCATGGTCAGATGACGAGGAAACACTTGAACTGGCACCCAACGCCTTCAATAGACGTCGGGACTTTGGACCCCGATCAGATTTATCGTGCACCAGTCCCGTATACACGCTGTTAATTTTTGCGGATGTTCTGGACGACTTTTCTAGTATTTTGTAGCGAAGCTGGCAACCCTCCATCACAAGATCACTACTTTTCTTTGTCAAGTCCATTGCCTAGGATCGAACCAGGAATTCTCAGATTCCCAGCTGACGCCTTTAACCGCTCGGCCAATGTGTCTGTGTTGAAGAACTGTCTCAGAAGGTTATCAAACTAATAGGAATTGATCGGCAACGTGAACTTTGTCAACAGAAGATACGCAAGCTGTTTAGTCTGACGCTTCCCTTCCCTACGCGATTTGATTTATCTCAAAATTGTACACGCATCGGCACATAATTCCTAATGATGTGTCTATCCTGACATCCCATGTAGCTGTTGTCAATTCCAGCAGACTTTAAATTAAGCAGATTGGTTGCCAATAAAATATTCGCCAAAATGCCGAGGCATTGTGTCTTCGGGTCATTCCATCGGAATAAATTACGAGCTAACGCCAATAGCCAATTTTATAACCCCAGTGCGAAAAAAAATAAAGCATAACTCGAAGATTTAAATTTTGAATGACTTTATTCACACCAAATTCAATTTGGAAAACAGCATAAAAATCTTATATAGTTTTTAGTAAATATATATTATTTAATAATAGTTTTAGATAAAGTGATTAAATAAGAGAGATTTTTTCTGCATAAAAGTTCTCAGTGTCAATCTAATATTAAATTTGTTAAGTGAACTCAGAAAATTACTTGAACAATCTTGCAATTTATTGTTGATGATTGTTTGAATTTGTACACTTAACTATCATCTTGTTTGCAATAACATCTAAACAAGATACTTCAACTGAAATCAATTCAAATTTATAAAGAATTTTCACAAGGCAAGCTAGCTTAATGTGTCGATTGTTATGCATGCAAATTGAACAATTATTTTCGATCTAAATATAGAAAAGAGTAAATAATACTTGCAGAAATAATTTATCATATTGACAAGATATTTATGGCATTAATAATTTTTGAAAATATCTATAAGTATTATATATATTTTTTTAAATGCAAGTTAATAAATAAATATTATGTAACAAACTTTAAATTGCAAAAGTACTTTTAAAAACAAATATTGATAATGAACTTTACCTCCAGCGATACTTCTTTTTTCTTATAAAACTTCATTTTCAACACAATATAAAAAAAGTTAAACACTATTCTGATCACTAACAGATTTTACCACCTTTCAATAATGAAACTTCGTAATCATGACAGCACATTACTTATTGATTAACGCCCAAATGCGCAAAATAAATACAATTTAAAGGCTACTACTCACCAATGGTTAGTTAATTCACGTCGCACTAGAGTTTCACAATGAGCTATTTGTGACGATTCGATATCTATCTAGAAGGTTTGGTTTGATTAATTAACGTCGCACTAGAGCTGCACAGTGGGCTATTTGCGACGGTTCGGGACCTATCCAGAAGAAAAATGCCTCGTATTTTTGAAACCATTGTCAGATGACGAGACCAACACCTGAGCTGGCACCCAACGCTTTCAATAGACGTCGGGACTTTGGACCCCAATCAGATTTATCGTGCACCAGTGACACGCCGATAATGTTTGTGGATATTCTGGACGAGTTTTCTATTATTTTATAGCGAAGCTGGCAACCCTCTGATCACAAGTTCACTACTTTTTTACTTCTCCTTGTCAAGTCCGTCGCAAAAGATCGAACCAGGAATCCTCTGATTCCCAGCTAAAGCCTTTATTCACTGGGCCACGAAGGCCCATCTATCTAGAAGGAAAGACCAGAACACTGCCTCGTATTTTCTAACAATGGTCAAATACGAGAATAACACTTGAGCTGGCACTCGACGCAATCTCAATAACTGTCAAGACATTGTACACCGATCAGATTTAACGTGTGCCAGTCCCGTATACAATCCGGAGGTAATTAAGGATATTTTTTGGACTTTTTAATATAGCAGCGAATACTATTCACCAACATACAATTGTATTAGTTTGTTTGTTGGTTGAATTAACATCGCACTAGAGCTTCACAATGGGCTATTGATGAAGGTTTGTGATTCATCCGTAAGCAAGCACTCGGGAACACTGCCTTGTGATTTTGGACCATGGTCAGATGACTAGGACCACATCTAAGCTGGTAACCCCAACTAGTGTAGTGGTGCTCACGTTCTCGCGCCATGTGTGATGTGGCGTGAGGATATGAGAACCACTACAGATTTAAAGAGCACAAGTTCCCTCTACGCGGACGACGATATTCGAACCCACAATCTTCCGATTATGAGCTCCGTATTCTTCCTAACAGGGCACCGCCGGTCCCAACTATCGTTTTGGTTGGTTTTGTCTTCTTCTTAGGACCTACATGGCCTGGATTGAAGAGCTAAAGCTGCACAGTAGGCATTGGCGACGGTTCGGGGTCTATTTTGAAGGAAAAACCAGTAAACAATGTCTCGTATTTTTTAACCATGGTCAGATGACGATGAATGGAAGAGTGTTTGGCCACTGCAACAAATGTATGGATTATTTGACTATTATATATTTCAGATGCACCAGTCCCCTTCACAAATGTGAGGCATCCGTGGTCGAGTGGATTAAGGAGTCAGCTGGGAATCCGAGGGTTCCCGGTTCGAACCTGTGCGACGGACTAGACTAAGAATAGTAAAAAAGCAGTGATATTGCGATCGGAGGGTTGCCAACATCGCTACCAAAATACTAAATTGTTATCCGGAACATCCACAAAAAATTAACGTCGTGTATGCGGGACTAGTGCACGATAAATCTGATCGGGGTCCAATGTCCTGACGCCTATTGAGATTACGTCGGGTGCCAGCTCAGGTGCTGTCCTCGTCATCTGACCATGGTTCAAAAATACGAGGCATCGTTTCCGGATCTTTCCTTCGAGATAGGCCCCGAACCGTCGCCAATAACCCACTGTGCAGCTCTAGTGCGACGTTATTTAAAACAAACCAAAACCAAATCTGAATATCCATATGCTTTTTTAAAAAAATTGTGAAGAGATTTTCAGAACAACTGTATAATCTTTAGTTTAAAAACTCTGCTGAATTGCGGTAATACGCATTTAATCTTTATGTAGGCACTATCCAATTTTTATAATCAAATAATCTCGCGAAATATTTCGTTTTTTTAAAAAATTCGCTTACAAAATTGTTGATCAGAAATCACTTGTACTCAATTCACAAAGCATGATTTTTTTTAATGGATCATTTATTTCCCTTGTGTAATGTCTTTAAATTTTCTTATAATTCCATTTCTGAACAAAATGTTAGTTTAATGAATCAAATAATTTATTTTTCATATTGAATTCCTTTCGATTTAATAACCCAAACTTCACAAAACTTTTATGTTTTATTTTTTAGTTTTAAAAGAGTTTCTAAGCTCCTTCTTTAAAACTTTTTTGTGTGCGAAAATAAATTAGTTAAGAATTCTTTAAAAAAAACTTTGTGAAATATAATCCTTTGCAATACAGTATTAGATTTATGTATGTCCTTTAAACCAGTTTAATTGGAATGAAATTGTATATCTAGATTTTTCTAAAAAACATTTTTAAAGTTTGAATTTTAAATTAGTTATTTTAATTAAGAACTATTAAAAAAAATTGATAAATTAAATATGAGTAAAAAAGTTTTGATCGAGGAATTTCAACAGTTTACGTAAAAAAGATTTCGCAAATAGTTTTTATTATATATTTTTATATTACATATTACTTCCAAATGCCTTTTTAATAAAACTAAAATTCGCTGCATTGAAAAAGTTTAATTACAAATTGTCATGATTTTCAGTTTTTTTTATTCTTTAACACGCAAGTTTAATGCATCGACAATACATGTCTTCAGGTTATTAAGTATTTTTTTCTAATCGGCATAAGTCAGTATTATTTAGATATTTAAAAAGTTATTACTTTATTCCAAAATTAATAGGTTAATTTTAAACTTTTATTTTTCTCATTCCTCATTTTAAAATAAAATAGTTTTTAGATTAAAATCAAGTGTCCAATTTATAATCATTTATATTTTAACATTTTCCAATGCACGACGTGAATTTTCCATTAAAAATGACTTAAGCCCCTTTAGCTAGAGTGATCTCTGCATAAAAGGAACTGGAAAAATACTGAAGATTTTGATTCAACAATCCCCTGAAATATAAAATAAATAAACTTAAAAGAATAAGTCATTATAAGAACGTGGATGCATGTGATTTCTATAAAGAAATCTTAACATTCATCGGAAAAAAAATTGTGAAAAAAAGTTTCCGGAAAAAGACGTTTCTGCAATTATTACTTCCCCGAAGGGCTAGATGCAAATGAAAACAGTCAAAGATATTTTTTTAAGACAAAGATTTCTTAAGATTTTCTAAAATTCACACAGTTTTCAATTTCATGAATAGTTTAAGTTTACTTACCTTTCTGCTGTTAGTTAAATTGATAGCTCATAATAATCCATTTGTTTTAATGATAATAATTTAAACCAAGGTTATTTTTATTGAATGTAAACTCTGAGTTTTTGGAGTTTAGCTCATGTTGTTAGCTCATGTTGTAGCTCAGTTTTGCTCAAAACTCGCATGTTGCTATTAAGACGAGTGTCCGAGCTCAAATCATGGACAAGGCGTTTTAGTCGATTTCTTTTCTTTTTTTGTTGGAATAGACGGTGGTTTGCTAATTATGTGTTCTCTTTAAATTTACCATCATTTCCCTTGGTGTGTTATGTGTGACAGCTAGTTAAAAGTAAGTGCACGCCTGTTGAAACGCCTGAAAAACATATAAATATGTCTTGTACAGTGTTAAAAATAGATGCTCAAATATAAGTAAAATGTATTCATTTTTAAGTACATTCGATGCTTATAATGGCTCCGAATAAGTTTCATTTTTAAAAAAGTACTCAAAGTGAAAGAAAAGTCAATGTACTCAAAAATGATTACAATGAGTAAAAATAGCATATGCTTGCATATATAAGCTGCCTTCATAAATCGCTTTCAATAAATATCAACAATTACAACCAAGAATTACCGGGAATCAAACCTATATCCTCATTCATCGCAGTACAGTGCCTAAATTACCAGAGCTACTTGAAAAAGTTATAAACATAATAAATGTTAAAAAGGTGTGCCAAAAGAACGGGAAGTAAGGTAATTGAGTTGTAATAACCATTTAAGAAATAGACATCAAATAATGTTAAAAACCATCTTCTCAGCAACTATTTTAAGTTTGTCAAGTCGCTTTATGAAAATGGTTTGAACATAAGCTAAGATTAGCAATATTAAATCATACTACTCATTTTTGAGAAAGTACGATTACTAAAATTTTAGAACGTCTTTTTTCATTTACGATGCAATTGTACTCAAAGAAAAACGAGTAGGTTCCAGGTAATCATTTTTAAGTACTTTTTTTTACAGTGTACACTTTCCAATTAACGATACATTACATAAAGCAAACTGAGTTGTGTAGACGTTACTGGATAAGATTTAGCCGAATTTTAGATTTGTGTCAATAGACATGTTAATAGACGTTCTTGTAAAATGATGATTCAAATCTGATTTTGATCCCAGATGATTAATTCTGTTTATTTACTTTAATATAATGGAAAGCGACGTGAAATATTTAGGGAAGAGAAGTGAAATAAAATATTGTCTTCACTTTTCCTTGGAACCTAATTTTTAATATTTTAAAGGCTGTTTTGAAATTAATACCTAGGGTTTTTAATATATACAGAAATAAATGCGTAATACATTGATACATTTATCTTAATTTTAAAAAACTGCACCGCAGAAACGTCTTAAATTCAAACTCTACATCATATTTGCATGGTGCTCAATATAAAAAAATGAATTTTTATTTACATGTTCATTATAAATTGTGCGTCGACATTTCTTGAAATGCGTCGATAGTTTATATTTGAGCCGTCTAGTTTCAAAACTAGTTAGATACATTTTCATAAATTTTACAGTAGACCCTAAAAACAACTGACTGATACGTATTTTTATATCTGAATCCATGATTTTGAATGCATTTTTAGACTGGATTCAGACAGTTTTGTTCTTTACCGTTTGAAATGTGATGTAGTGCATTAAAAACTTGGAAAAATATTTTTAAAAACGATTTTAAGACACATTTGAATCAATCTGTGTGTGTGGTTTTTAAAGTCGATGTCTCATTTGAATCAATTAATTCCCAATTATGTTCAGTTGGGATATTCAGTGATAAGTTATGTATGTATTAAAATACTTGTATAAGAATATTTTACCTCTAAATCAATAATTTTGTAATTGTTTTCATAAAATTTTCAATTTACTCAAACTGTGTCTGTAAAAAACAAAAAATTATAAATAATTACTACAAGTCTATGAATAATTTTGTTAAAATTTATCAACTGGTTGAGCGATATTTTTACGAGCACAAAAGTCGACTTTGGAATAGATTATAGAAATTTACGTGAAAAAAAACACCTAAATTTTATGACTGAATCTAAATATTCTATTTAAAGAATATTAAACAATTTTTTTTAAGTTTCTAAGTTATAAGAATATAATATTACTATTTTTAGGGAAAGTAATTTGATTTTTTACTCTTCACATTATTTTATTGTTTCGACAAAATCATGCTCTTGCCTTTTGAATTTTTAGACTGAATATTGTTATTAGTTTTTCAATACTTTAAACGTTTTCGTATTACAATATTCTATTTATTTTTTATATCCGTATTTGTTATTACTGACTTCACCTCACTAAATAAATTGTTTACTAAAAAACGCATTCTTGAAAATTTCTTAAAACCCTATGAGTTTATTTTAGCTATATAAACGCATATACCAATATTACACATAATTTTTATAACGCGTGTACAAGTTTATGTAGAGTGCACACGGCACATATTTGTATATATATTCAAAATGTAGATTTTTAGTGCACTGTAAAAAAAGGATACTCAACAATGAGTACTTGAATCTATTCGTTTTCTTTGAGTACAATTGAATTGAAAAAGATCGATGACGTACTCAAATTTAAGTAGCCTTACTTTCTCAAAAATGAGCAGTGTGGTAATGAGTAATATCAGCTTCTGTTCAAGCCATCTTAACAAAGCGACCTGACAAATTTAAAATAGTTGTACAGAAGATCGTTTTTCACATTATTTGATGTCGATTGTTCAAATGGAAACTGAGTTATAGCTCAATTTTTAACTACGTTTTATTATAGCTCAATTATCTTACTTCTCATTCCTTTGGCACACATTTTTAATTTTTTTCTGTTTATAACTTATTCACGTCGCCCTGGTAGTGTAACGGATAAGGCCTTGGACTGCGGTTCTTGAGGATGTGGGTTCGATTCCTGGTAATTCTTGGTTGTAATTGTCGATATTTATTGAAAGTGATTTATGAAGACAACCTATGTAGATTAGCATCTGGTCTTTTTATTCATTGTACTCATTTCTGAGTACATTTCTTTTTAAAAAGTTAAACTGATGTATTTGGAGCCATGATAGGCATTGAATGTACTCAAAAATGAGTAAAAAGGATGTGGGTTCGATTCCTGGTAAGTCTTGGTTGTAATTGTCGATATTTATTGAAAGTGATTTATGAAGACAACCTATGTAGATTAGCATCTGGTCTTTTTATTCATTGTACTCAATTTTGAGTACATTTCTTTTTAAAAAGTTAAACTGATGTATTTGGAGCCATGATAGGCATTGAATGTACTCAAAAATGAGTAAAAAGGATGTGGGTTCGATTCCTGGTAAGTCTTGGTTGTAATTGTCGATATTTATTGAAAGTGATTTATGAAGACAACCTATGTAGATTAGCATCTGGTCTTTTTATTCATTGTACTCATTTTTGAGTACATTTCTTTTTAAAAAGTTAAACTGATGCATTTGGAGCCATGATAGGCATTGAATGTACTCAAAAATGAGTAAAAAGGATGTGGGTTCGATTCCTGGTAAGTCTTGGTTGTAATTGTCGATATTTATTGAAAGTGATTTATGAAGACAACCTATGTAGATTAGCATCTGGTCTTTTTATTCATTGTACTCAATTTTGAGTACATTTCTTTTTAAAAAGTTAAACTGATGTATTTGGAGCCATGATAGGCATTGAATGTACTCAAAAATTAGTAAAAAGGATGTGGGTTCGATTCCTGGTAAGTCTTGGTTGTAATTGTCGATATTTATTGAAAGTGATTTATGAAGACAACCTATGTAGATTAGCATCTGGTCTTTTTATTCATTGTACTCATTTTTGAGTACATTTCTTTTTCAAAAGTTAAACTGATGTATTCGGAGCCATGATAGGCATTGAATGTACTCAAAAATGAGTAAAAAGGATGTGGGTTCGATTCCTGGTAAGTCTTGGTTGTAATTGTCGATATTTATTGAAAGTGATTTATGAAGACAACCTATGTAGATTAGCATCTGGTCTTTTTATTCATTGTACTCATTTTTGAGTACATTTCTTTTTAAAAAGTTAAACTGATGTATTTGGAGCCATGATAGGCATTGAATGTACTCAAAAATGAGTAAAAAGGATGTGGGTTCGATTCCTGGTAAGTCTTGGTTGTAATTGTCGATATTTATTGAAAGTGATTTATGAAGACAACCTATGTAGATTAGCATCTGGTCTTTTTATTCATTGTACTCAATTTTGAGTACATTTCTTTTTAAAAAGTTAAACTGATGTATTTGGAGCCATGATAGGCATTGAATGTACTCAAAAATGAGTAAAAAGGATGTGGGTTCGATTCCTGGTAAGTCTTGGTTGTAATTGTCGATATTTATTGAAAGTGATTTATGAAGACAACCTATGTAGATTAGCATCTGGTCTTTTTATTCATTGTACTCATTTTTGAGTACATTTCTTTTTAAAAAGTTAAACTGATGTATTTGGAGCCATGATAGGCATTGAATGTACTCAAAAATGAGTAAAAAGGATGTGGGTTCGATTCCTGGTAAGTCTTGGTTGTAATTGTCGATATTTATTGAAAGTGATTTATGAAGACAACCTATGTAGATTAGCATCTGGTCTTTTTATTCATTGTACTCATTTTTGAGTACATTTCTTTTTAAAAAGTTAAACTGATGTATTTGGAGCCATGATAGGCATTGAATGTACTCAAAAATGAGTAAAAAGGATGTGGGTTCGATTCCTGGTAAGTCTTGGTTGTAATTGTCGATATTTATTGAAAGTGATTTATGAAGACAACCTATGTAGATTAGCATCTGGTCTTTTTATTCATTGTACTCATTTTTGAGTACATTTCTTTTTAAAAAGTTAAACTGATGTATTTGGAGCCATGATAGGCATTGAATGTACTCAAAAATGAGTAAAAAGGATGTGGGTTCGATTCCTGGTAAGTCTTGGTTGTAATTGTCGATATTTATTGAAAGTGATTTATGAAGACAACCTATGTAGATTAGCATCTGGTCTTTTTATTCATTGTACTCATTTTTGAGTACATTTCTTTTTCAAAAGTTAAACTGATGTATTCGGAGCCATGATAGGCATTGAATGTACTCAAAAATGAGTAAAATGGATGTGGGTTCGATTCCTGGTAAGTCTTGGTTGTAATTGTCGATATTTATTGAAAGTGATTTATGAAGACAACCTATGTAGATTAGCATCTGGTCTTTTTATTCATTGTACTCATTTTTGAGTACATTTCTTTTTAAAAAGTTAAACTGATGTATTTGGAGCCATGATAGGCATTGAATGTACTCAAAAATGAGTAAAAAGGATGTGGGTTCGATTCCTGGTAAGTCTTGGTTGTAATTGTCGATATTTATTGAAAGTGATTTATGAAGACAACCTATGTAGATTAGCATCTGGTCTTTTTATTCATTGTACTCAATTTTGAGTACATTTCTTTTTAAAAAGTTAAACTGATGTATTTGGAGCCATGATAGGCATTGAATGTACTCAAAAATGAGTAAAAAGGATGTGGGTTCGATTCCTGGTAAGTCTTGGTTGTAATTGTCGATATTTATTGAAAGTGATTTATGAAGACAACCTATGTAGATTAGCATCTGGTCTTTTTATTCATTGTACTCAATTTTGAGTACATTTCTTTTTAAAAAGTTAAACTGATGTATTTGGAGCCATGATAGGCATTGAATGTACTCAAAAATGAGTAAAAAGGATGTGGGTTCGATTCCTGGTAAGTCTTGGTTGTAATTGTCGATATTTATTGAAAGTGATTTATGAAGACAACCTATGTAGATTAGCATCTGGTCTTTTTATTCATTGTACTCATTTTTGAGTACATTTCTTTTTAAAAAGTTAAACTGATGTATTTGGAGCCATGATAGGCATTGAATGTACTCAAAAATGAGTAAAAAGGATGTGGGTTCGATTCCTGGTAAGTCTTGGTTGTAATTGTCGATATTTATTGAAAGTGATTTATGAAGACAACCTATGTAGATTAGCATCTGGTCTTTTTATTCATTGTACTCATTTTTGAGTACATTTCTTTTTAAAAAGTTAAACTGATGTATTTGGAGCCATGATAGGCATTGAATGTACTCAAAAATGAGTAAAAAGGATGTGGGTTCGATTCCTGGTAAGTCTTGGTTGTAATTGTCGATATTTATTGAAAGTGATTTATGAAGACAACCTATGTAGATTAGCATCTGGTCTTTTTATTCATTGTACTCATTTTTGAGTACATTTCTTTTTCAAAAGTTAAACTGATGTATTCGGAGCCATGATAGGCATTGAATGTACTCGAAAATGAGTAAAAAGGATGTGGGTTCGATTCCTGGTAAGTCTTGGTTGTAATTGTCGATATTTATTGAAAGTGATTTATGAAAGCAGCTTATGTAGACTAGCATCTGCTCTGTTTATTCATTGTGCTCATTTTTAAGTTTCTTTTTCAAAATTGAAACTTATGTATTCGGAGCCATGATAAGCATTGAATGTACTCAAAAATTAGTACAAATTACTTATTTTTGAGTACCTATTTTTAACAGTGGAGGTTCTAAAGCATTTCCAATTACACAGATAGTATTATTACCAAATAGTACAACTTGCAAGTGGTGCTCAACTAATAACAATGTTAAGTGAAATATTATTGAACTCATTATTAAGCAACCTTTTGAACTTGGACCCACACTACTTGGAAAATAATAGATCTAGCTGCATAATAATGGAAAATTGTGTTAGTTTGCTTTCAGATTTTTGGGACTTGTACCACTTGGTAGGCAACCCTCCCATACCTTAAATATAGTCGCACTCTTCTTAAAGTTGCCAAGTGTGTAGCTCTAGTGCGACTTTCATTCTATCAATCCATTTTTAATAGTTCCAAGAGATTTCAGTGTGTCTTCCGAATTAATTAAAACCATGTTGAGAGAAAAATCTCTAAATAATGTAATTTTCAGGAAACATCTAAACATGATGCTTTTACTGTATGAAGAACATACATGTCATAAGCTCACAGTCGGGAGAAACAGCAAAAACATTCGTAAATGCATACATTTCTACGGACCCCTGGATTTTCAAATTTTTAAAAAATTTATATTTCTGGAAATATTAAAAAAAATCAAAAACGGGTAGAGATAATCTTATTTTTTTATTATTCAAAACTTATATGATTTTTTATATTTTTTGACATGTTTGGTTGTGCATGAATGCTCCTTATATACGGTGTATTCAAGAAACAATAACCGATAAATGCCTAGTCTTAAAATCCTTTTGGAAACAGAGTGGATTCATTTCTTGAATGATATCATGCATAGAGAATATATTATTTTATGATGAAAGATATGATCTATAAAGTTATAAAATCCTTCCACCACACATAAATGGTCATTAATGATCTCCCCTGGTGTCATTAAATA
The DNA here is from genome assembly GCA_963932185.1 of Troglohyphantes excavatus. Classification (NCBI taxonomy): domain Eukaryota; kingdom Metazoa; phylum Arthropoda; class Arachnida; order Araneae; family Linyphiidae; genus Troglohyphantes; species Troglohyphantes excavatus. The sequence goes on along the minus strand of OZ010672.1, from coordinate 47,803,074 downwards.
TTACTTAGAGAAGAAGAGATCCTTTAGTTCTTTAGGTTTCTTGGGCTATACAAGAAATAAAGGCATTCCTCTTCCCCAAAAGTGATCTAACAATAATCTTTGAAACTTATACTTATTCAAAAAAGTTAGACCCTGCGAATAAGATAATATATTATAATAAACAAGTTGTGCACTGTAACTTAAAGCAAGATTAATTACTGTGTTATTTTGTTTTAAAACTAAAATTTAGCAAGAGAAATGTATAGAATCCAGTTACATAATAGTTAAATTCATTTTCTTTTAACTAGTTAATAAGTAAAATAATAACTAGTTAAATAAGTATAAGATAGTATATTATAATAAAAAAGTTGTGCACTGTAACTTAAAGCAAGATTAATTACTGTAACGTTTATTTTGTTTTAAAACTAAAATTTAGAAAGAGAAATGTATAGAATCCAGTTACATAATAGTTAAATTAATTTTCTTTTAATTAGTTAATAAGTAAATAATAACTAATTAAAGAAGAATAAGATAATATATTAAGATAATATATTATAATAAACAAGTTGTGCACTGTAACTTAAAGCAAGACTAACTACTGTAAAATATATTTTTTTAAACTAAAATTTAACAAGGAAAATGTGTAGAATCCAGTTACATAATAGTTCAATAAACTTTCTTTTAATTTATTAAAGCTATTTATATTAAATGGTATTAATTCTGTAATTATGAAAAAAATTAATTGAAACAATTTGATAAAGCATGTTCAGTTATGGATGTTGAATACAATTGATATAGAATTGTTAATTTTTTTTATAAATAATTAAAAACACGAAATATTTTACAGATAAAATTTCTTATCGATTTTCTAGTTGTGGCCATTGGTAAGGTATTCGGCTCATATCGGTGGGTTGTGATACCAATATATTCTTGGACAATGTAGTGAGCTGGTGATCGGAAAATTCCTAGTTTGTTTACTCATCTCTATAAAATATAACTGCAGAAAAAGTAAATACTAAATTATAAATATTTACAACATTTATACATGGTGTACCATAGAGGTGGTGGTAATTTTCAAAACTCTTACGCAAATCACATAGTTTCAGACTTAAATCCAAGAAAATTACGATCTTAACCATTAACGTTAGAGTTTTATTATTATAATATCAACCAATAAATCAAAGGGGTGTGGCTAACTCTTTAAGTCCCAAGCCTATTTTTTTGTTGATTCCTTTAAATGCTGGCCGTTTGGCGACAATCATTGGCGTTTTATCCAGGAGACCGTAAACTTAAGTACGTAACAATTTTACTTTATAAAAATGATTAATTTATCCATATACTAGATATATAAGAGATCAAATAAATGTCTCCGCAGCGGAGCCTAACAAGCGTTAAGGGCTAATAAGTTAAAAATAGTATTTTCATCTTAAAACTTTTTATTCAAAAATTTAAGTTGTCAACCATTTTTTTTAAAAGATCTTCAAATTCCCCAATATTTTCTATTTCAACTCCGAAGTATGATTAGCAATGAGTGATTTAATTATTTCAATTGACTAGCAAAAAATAATTTAATCAAAAGAAAAAATGTATCTACGTTTATTAATTGGTAACTCCCTATGAGGGGTTTTCATTTTTTAATTTAAACAAAACCGGTGTTACTATAAATGCAAATTCTGGATGCTCATTATAATACTATTTAAGTCACAAAGTCCGTCACGGGATTTAATGAATCCTGAAAACATCTCCCTAAAGGTAATATGGATGAATTTCAATTATGAAAACGAATTTCTTTCTTCAATTAGTTTTTCTTCACATTTCAATCATTACATAAACTGTGAGTAGTTGCTGAAAAAAATTGGAGTCGAAATATTGAGTTGTCAGTAAGTAATTAAGCGAGAACTTTGTATTAGAGATAAAATGTATGTAAAATTCAAAAGAAATAGCTTTTAGAAAAAAACATAACAAATTGAATTCGTTCTGAATTTTTTTAACTATTAGAGCAAACTTTACTAAAATTTAAATTGTAGGAGATAATGTTTTACCATTCTGTGAAAGGACCAGGGGAAGGAAATGTGTCCACTTTTTGTTGAAATTGAAATCTCAGCGGATTATGTTAGCTAAAACTGTACTTTCATAAAACTGTCAAATAAACTTTTATTGAGACATGTTGTAAACATGGTGAACAATGGTATTGCGTGCAACAATTAAAAGATCGGATTGCTGAGTAAAAATAACGAGAGAATGAAACTCTGTTTTTATATTTTTTTGCACATTAACATATAATCGACCGTCATCATTCTTCCTCTAGACCCTTCATTAGGCTTGATCAATGATAAAATTTCGCCATCACGATTAATCGCCAGCCAATAATAGGTATTTTTCGATTAATCGATATTTACGATTAATCGATATTTACGATTAATCGATATTTACGATTAATCGATATTTACGATTAATCGATATTTACGATTAATCGATATTTACGGTTAATCGATATTTACGATTAATCGATATTTACGATTAATCGATATTTACGATTAATCGATATTTACGATTAATCGATATTTACGATTAATCGATATTTACGAATAATTGATATTTACGAATAATCGATATTTACGATTAATCGATATTTACGATTAATCGATATTTACGATTAATCGATATTTACGATTAATCGATATTTACGATTAATCGATATTTAAAATTAATCGATATTTCTAAAATATCGAAATTTCTATTATATAGATATTTCTAATAAATCGATGTTGCTAATATATCAACGTTTCTAATATATCAATATTTCTAATATATCGATATTTTTAATATATCAGTATTTCTAATATATCGATATTTTCAATACATAGATATTGTTGATAAATCGATTTTCCGATATATAGATATGTTATTATTAGAATAAATTCTGTAGCATTAAGTAAACACAAAGATGTATACCTTAAACTTATGTTTTGGAATTGGTTTGCTTTTAAATCAAGGAATTGTACAATTTTGTTTTTCTCTTTATATTATTAAAAATATATATACTGTGCCGCTTTTGTTAAAGCATTACTACTTTTACTTTTGTTGATGACTCAATGCAATTCTTCTAAGTTGACTTTTGGCTTCCCGAGTGTTCTTCCGGACTTTCGACTAATTGTCAAATCGATTTATCGTTAAATCGAAAATTACAAAATTGAAATTACGATGATTTTTTTTACTTCTGCATTTCGATATATCGAATTATCGCCCAAGACTACCCTTCATACGTAAAAAATTCAAGTAAATGTTCGTTTATTTCCTGAAATTTAAGTGTTCTTTTAAATAAATTGTAAAAATGTAACAATAGTTGTTTACTTGAAAATATCGCAGTGTTATCAACCGATGCCCAAATTTTCTCAAAACAAGAAAATAGACGGATGACAACACATGAAAATGACATTCCTACGATTTTCAACATGAACGATTCTTCCTCGCTACTGCAGGACTTTTATGCCAGAGTTTAATGTCAGAGCAGAAAGAAAGAATCTGGAATGTTTCGATACTTTTTGTATTAAAAGACTATTCCACTAAAAAGGAAATGCGGATAAATGTCATTCCATAAAAAACAAAAATAAAACGTCTGAATTCTAAAATATGAATATAATATAAATTTATCAATATACAAAACTTACTGTAATTCATGCAATTACTTCCTAATATAAACAACCCTTCGAATGAAGGATTTGTGAAAAGTTGGGGAAAAAGAAATTGACATTAATGGCTACTGAAATCATTATCATGTAGAATAAAAATTATTATTTCAAGTATTAATATTGTTTCTTAACGAAAAGCGTATTTAATTGAATAAAGTTAATTTACATAGTAACGATCAAGTAATTCAATCAACTTCTCTTTAATGATTGCAGCTCTTAAAAGTAGGTGGGTTCCAAAATTTTCTATTGGAATAAGTTATCCCCCAGATAGTGGTTCTCACCGACTGAGAATATTACACTAAATTGATATGCCAGATACATCAAATATATTATGTTAAATCAAGATTATATCCAGCAGAATAATTTAAAGTTTTGTTTTTGACACTAACATGTTATATTTCACATTATTCCACTTATCTTATGTTTAATAGGTGTACAAACACAGTGATTAAGAGCTATATTTTTATTTAATATTGAATAAAAGCAATGTAAGTTATATGAAATGTATATATACCATTGCAAATTATATAATTTTTCACAAAATTAAAAAAATTATAAAATTAGTATAATTATTCTCTATAGACTAATAAATATATCCATACATAATAATCAATGAAGATTTCAAAAAAAAGTTTTATTTTAAAGTTCAATAAAACTTCAGTGCAACAAACTATGAATAATATCCCTTTTTAATATGTAAGAAAATAAAATGAAGAAGGTTAAGTTAGAAATTATTATTTTTATTTACAATTGTAACATACTCTTGAGTAAATTTAAAATCTAAAACACTTAAATGAATGATGAAAGATTAGCTAACGATATTAAAACCCACTTTATTTAAAAAACAACTCAGTTTCCATTTAAGCAATCAACATAAAATAATGTAGAAAATCATCTTCTGAACAACTACTTTAAGTTTGTCAGCTCGCGTTGTTAAGATGGCTTGAACAGAAGCTGAAATTAACAATATTAAATCACGCTGCTCATTTTTGAGAAAGTACAATTACTTAAATTTGAGTACGTCATTGCTCATTTACGTCACTCAAAGAAAAACGAGTATGTTCAGATACTCATTTTAAGAACTTTTTTGTACAGTGTATTATCAATTAATCTTAAATTCTTTTATTGTAATTAAAATTTTCGAGGCATGGCATTTTAGAGTTATGTGACTTTCAAATCAAAAAATTGTTTTGAACTGTGTTGGTTTGAGGTACCGCATATACACTTTTTTAATTTTATAAAAATGGACTCTTTAATAATTTTATTCATTTTCATTCGTACTTCATTTTGGACATTTTTGCTACTTACATTGTTAATATATCTTAGAAATGCATAAGAAACAAACCAGCATTTCTTACATTATCTTTTACATCAAAGTACAGAAATGCAAATCTACAAACTGTACAAAAACAACAATATCCGAACAACCAAATGTACCACATATCACAATACATCTCTATTTAAATCATAGGTTGATCACACTAGAATACCTTATTCTCCATTGGTTACGCATCTGATCTGATTGCATGCCTTCAAATGAGAACTAGCATTTCCATGTCAATAAGAATATAGGAATAGTTTCTTCGATAAGCAGAAGCATTCATTTCCGGAATATTTAGAAATCTTAGTGGGGAGAAAATCAGATACGTATAGAGTGAAAGACAAATCTCAAACGGAATAATTATTAGAGCACAAATATAAAGGAATTCATTTAACAAGGAGAAATAAATAATTCCGATTAATATTGCAATTAAAAAATTAGGAAACTCATTTACTCAATTAAAGGAAAACATGGTATTTACATTACAAATTCATTTATTTTATCACGTTATTCCTGAAATATTGTGAAATGTTTTTGGTTTCTCTGACATTCTGCTAATGTTAGTGTGTAATTCAAAAATTAAAATTTCACTTCAAACATCGCAAATTGATGTTGTGCAAATTTATAAAGTTTGCACAGTTACACACTGCTTTCCAAAATTTAAGTACGCGGCAGTAAATTCAACATAAATATTTTTTTAATGCTTAGATTGATTCCAAATTGGAGCCCCAGTTGCTCAGTTTGTAAGGCATTCAGCTACTAATCAGAGGATTGGTGGTTCGAATCCGTGAAATGGACTTGACATAGAAAAGTAAAAAGTAGTGATCTTGCGATAGGAGGGTTGCCAGCTTCGCTATAAAAATACTAGAAAGTCGTCCAGAATATCCAACAAATTATACTGGCGTGTATACGGGACTGGTGTACGATAAATCTGATCGGGGTCCAAAGTCCCGACGTCTATTGAAGGCGTTGGGTGCCAGTTCAAGTGTTTCCTCGTCATCTGACCATGGTTCTAAAATAACGAGGTGCATGTATGAATGTGTGTGTGAATGTGTATGTGTTCCCGGGTCTTTCCTTCGAGATTGACCCCGAACCGTCGCCAATAGCCCACTGTGCAGCTCTAGTGCAACGTTAATTAACAAAACCAAACCAAACGATTCCAAATTGTGAATTATGTTATTTATTCATAAATGTTAAAATAAATTTAAAAAATTAGGTATGTTTTAATGAAATATGTACGAACATCATATATCGTACATTCGAATAAGAATAATGTGAGTGTGTAACTGTGAAACTTTTAAAAGTTTTCACAGTTACACACTGCTTTCCAAAATTTAAGTACGCGGCAGTAAATTCAACATAAATATTTTTTTTAATGCTTTGATTGATTCCAAATTGTGAATTATGTTATTTATTCATTAATGTAATAAAAAAAAGTAAAAAAATTATGTTTTAATAAAATGTGTACGAACATCATATATCGTACATTCAAATAAGAATGATGTAAGTGTATAACTGTGAAACTTTTAAAAGTTTTCACAGTTACACACTGCTTTCCAAAATTTAAGTAAGCGGCAGTAAATTCGACATAAATGTTTTTTTAATGCTTTGATTGATTCCAAATTGTGGATTATGTTCATTATTCATAAATGTAGTAAATAAAATTAAAAATTAGGTATATTTTAATTAAATATGTGCAAACATCACATATCGTACATTCAAATAAGAATAAGGCCTTAACAGTTGGAAAATTCTAAGCAAAATTTTTTATATAGTATCAAAAAAATACTATTTTGTTTATTTTAAAATGTTTGTTGTTCACTGTAAAACAAGATATTTTGTTACATAAAGTGAATTGACGTCCCCAATGGGCAGATTCCAAACGCTCACAGCTATTCAATTTAGTTACATTTACTTATTATATCTTAATAATCGCTTAGGGAAAACATATGCTACAAATAGATCGTAGAAGACTAAAAATTCTATTTGCATATTCCCCTTGAGAAATCAAGGCAAAAGCCTGAATACACTTAGTTAAACAATATATTAACCTATTAAAAGGAGTATACTTGATAAATGATTCAAGTATGGCTTAATTATTATATTTCGTGAATTGTATAAAACGTATTTTTATGCACCAATAATTTAATTCTGCGGAGATTATTGTAACAATTCATTATTTGAGACAGCTTAATATTCAAAAATAATTTTATAGGGTAAGATGGGGAGTAATGGATTATAAAACTTGATTTTTGATGTTGAAAGTCTAATTTATGTCTGGGAAAAAAATCGTAAAATTACAATTGAATGGTGAAATTAAAAAGAAAAAGATTCTAAATGGAGTTCCGTGGAAACTTTTCTTTTTTATTCTCACCTATTCAATTGTTTTATTAAAATGTTTACTTATTTATTGGAAAAATAATCGTATATTTTTATTTAATTTTGAGATTTTAAAAATATTTTAATAGGTATTTTTCTAAGATAACCCACCTCGATTCATAGATGGAATAAATGGGGGTTTGTGGGATTCATGGAATTTATCGTGGTAAAGATATTACAAAACAAATTTTTAGTAACTTAAATAAAATAGAGTAAAAAACAAAGTTCAACTCTTAAAAAGTCAGTATATTAAATTTTACGTGACTGCACAACAATAATAACAAGCACAACAATAGTAACAAGCACAACAATAGTAACAAGCACAACAATAGTAACAAGCACAACAATAGTAACAAGCACAACAATAGTAACAAGCACAACAATAGTAACAAGCACAACAATAGTAACAAGCACAACAATAGTAACAGCAAGCACAACAATAATAATAGCAAGCACAACAATAATAATAGCAAGCACAAAAATAATAATAGCAAGCACAACAATAATAATAACAAGCACGAAACAATAATAATAACAAGCACAACAATAAAAATAATAAATTATGTATTAATATAAATAATAATAATAATAATAATAGAAAGTAGCAACACACTAATTGTAAAAATAATAATTAGTAACACGACATTAAAAATAATATTAATTATCAATTTAATAGTAATATAATAAAAATTAGTAAAACGATATATTAGTAATAACAATATAATCTTTCTACCGTTTATATTTAACAGCAGAAGATGATATTTTCAATCATAAACAGTACTTGTTTTAATGAAAGGGAAACAATTGTGACTTTTTTTTTTCAAAGAATAAATGCATTTTTTAATTAGGTAAATATTTAAGTATCCTGCTCCGTGATATTTAAATCAGTAGTCTTTATAAAGTTTATTAAAAAATACTTTCTAAATAACAGCCATAATTAAACCCACACTAAAATATGTATTACTTTAACTATTCGTTCATTCATTTGACACTTTTTAATTATCAAAAAAAGTATTTATTTTAGGAAACTGATTAGTTTTTGTTTATTTAATCTAAAAGAAATAATGTCTGTGCAAACTTATAAACAACAATTATTTCAGGTATATGTTAGATTATACATATTTTAAGATAAGTTGTAGGAATTAATTTTCAGCATTCACTATTGAGATTAATTTACTGTTAACTAATATTTATCAATGTTTATATCACATTATATTTTTCTATGTAAAATGCCCTATAATTGTTTTCTTTTTATGTAAATATGTTTTTTTATTATAAAAATTCTTACATTTCTACACTAACATTAAACTACATAAACTGCATTTTCTTTTTAAATAACATCAACTGCAATTATCTATTAAAAACAGTTTTTAAATTGCCTATTAATATAAATATTTGCTATTTTGCTTATTTCTGTACGAAATAGAACTAAGAACATATTTCCGAATTTTATATATGTATTATTTTTAAATAAAAAAATACTTTTAATTTTTATCAGAATTACTTAATATACAGACGAAACGGTTATATTTTAATTTCGAGTAATTGAAATCCTAGTCAATCATTATAAAAACTTTTGAGTATTAATCCTGTGTATACATAATTGTTAATTACATTCCATTTAAAGTTAATTTTCCAAGTTACTTTTATATAACTAATAAATTACACATTATCAAAAAAAGTTACAGTGATTTTAGAAATTTATTTCATCAAATGTTTTCTATATCTATATATATATATATATATATATATATATATATATATATATATATATATATATATATATATATATATATATATATATATATATATATATATATATGCTCATATAAAATATTTATCCTTGAAATTTTTTAAAGTTAAACTCTTCTGTATATTGTATGATACCCAGGGGTACATCCAGTCGGGATTTGTTTTTTAAGTTGAACTCTTCTGTATATTGCATGATTTCCAGGGGTATATTGGTTGGTGTTTAGTAGATTTATCGACTTAAAATCATCACTCTATGGCCAAAATACGTAAAATGTTATTAATACTACACTTTAAAAATTTCTTGGTAGAGGAGATCGGGAATGGTTTGCAACAGTTAGGTTTTTTATTTTATTTTTGAGGGCAAGTGTGGTTTGGTTATAACAATAATGATTATGTTCACAGATATTACATCTATGAGGCTACATTATGGTATTTTTTTCATTCCGGAATACCTAACACTCAGGAGTTGAGAGTGCTTGAAAGTTATTAAGTCAAGTTTGGCCAACCATCTCCACTAACGGGGTAGTTTGGAACACCATTTCTGTGATGGGATTTTGGTAATAAACCAATGCCAAAACGACCTATTTTACGATGTTTCATTTAAAAAACATTTGCAGACATAGTAGAACAAATTAGCCATCAAGCCAGCCATTACAGCAATCTCAGTTGTTGTAAATTTGGTATTTATCCTCATGGTCTCAGTATTGATTTTTTACTCTATAAACATAATTTTTCTGTCCTTTTTAATTTTTTTAACTCCTTAAACCTTCTAATATGACGTATACTGTAAAAAAAGGGGGCTTAAAAATGAGTACCTGAACCTATTCGTTTTTCTTTGAATACAACTGCATCGTCAATGAGCGATGATGTACTCAAATTTAAGTACCGCACTTTGTCAAAACTGAGCAGTGTGATTTAATATTGCTAATCTCAGCTTCTGTTCAAGCCATCTTAACAAAGCGAGCTGACAAACTTAAAATATTTATTCAGCAGATGGTTTTCCACGTGATTTGATGTCGATTGCTTGAATGGAAACTGAGTTATTGCAATTAAATTATTTTACTTCCCATTCTTTTGGCACACCTTTTTAATATTACTTCTGTTTATAACTTCTTGAGGTTGCCCTGGAAGTTTAACGGATAAGTTCTGGACAGCGGTGCCTGCAGATGTGGGTTCGATTCCCTGTAAGCCTTGGTTGTAATTGTCGATATTTATTGAAAGTGATTTATGAAGGCAGCCTATGTAGGTCAGCATCTGCTCTTTTACATTTTACCCATTGAACTCATTTTTAAGTACATGCCTTTTTCTAAATTGAAACTTTTGTATTCGGAGCCATGAAAGCATCGAATGTATTAAAAAATGAGTACGATTACCTAAATTTGAGTACGCCATCGCTCATTTACGATGCAATTGTACTTAAAAAATCGACTACGTTCATGTACTCATTTTTAAGCGCAAATTTTTACAGTATAGATACTCAAATCACACAGACAGTCAATGTGTTTCCAATGATTAATGTAAAATTATGTCCACAGAGGTTTAAAATAATAATATAAAAAGTTCAATACTAGGACATCAAGTGTTTAAAAATTGGAGACCAGAATTTGTGGAAAAAAATGCACGTACGGAACATAAATGAAGCAGTGCTAATAACATAGAAATCCTACTTTTAGATAAACAAGCTTAATGAATTTATTTTTATTAGCACTATGACTGGAAAGCGTTTCATTGGTGATCCCGTATAATAACTTAAACAGCTTTTCTTTGAAGTTTTCACCGGCCTTTTAAGAAAAATAATTGTTCTTTTCAATAAGGGATCAGTGTCCTTTCATATAATTTTAACTATTCTCCACGCAATAAATAGTAATATAAATTCCATTACTCTGATTGTACTAACAGTATAAGAGAAAATGGACTGTTGGAAAGAATTCTTATGTGTCCCATGAGATTAAATCACAATGAAGCCCCTATATAGAACTATATCCAGGGGATATCGTTGTGCAATGCGAACAATGACAATTTACGGATTAGACATGATGGCGTAATGAAATTTAATTGGTTTAGGTGAACATCTTTTGGCATGAAAACAACTTATGCGTCAAGAAAATATAAGCTACAATATTGATGTTTCTATTCAGACGGTTTAAAATTATGATTTTGGAAATAACGATGTCAATAAGAATTGCTCATCATTTGAATGGGAAAATTATAGGACACTTTAGTTCAATAAAGTATTGTTTTTAAAAATAAAAAATAAAAGTATGATTTGTTGACATTCCTCTTGCGTTTACATATTTTTTTTTTAGTTTATGAAAAATTCAGATATAGAAACGCATTAAGTTCAATTAAAATTTAATTTAAAAAAATTTAAATAATGAAATATGCATCTATGATAGAAAACTCTCTTAAATCGACATCAGTCTGAACGACATCTGCCCGTGTATCATCGGTTTTTTCTGCGATACACATATTCTTAAATTCATAAAAAATAATATATGTCTAACCTTTTCCAAGTAAAACAGTGGGGGGGGGGACTCATGAAAATACTCTACAATAAAGTAATAAAAAATGATTTTTTTTCAATGTTATATGTTGGAAATAAAAGTATATCTCTACTACGGTGAAAGCAACTTTACAATTTCGATATATTGCTCTCCCTTTAAAATTGTAAGTTTATATAAACAATGTACACAGATAAAGTTTTTAAAAAGAATTATATATTAAATAAAAGCAATCATGCACTGACAGAAAAATACACAATTGAAAAATTCCGTATAAAGTGTCTTATTAAAAATAATTATATTGTATTATTAAGGAAACTTGTTTATTTTCAAGTTTACAAATACAAAAGGTAAAACTGTTTTGAGATATGAATCTGCTTTAAATTCTGCATTCTGTAATCTATTCTCGGGTTGACAGGCTATTTTCTATCTATACCATCAGCTTGAGAAGAGCAACGAATTTTTCACTAAACTTTCTCTTCCTTATTTTCTTATTGACATATTGACAGTGTTATACGTAATATATCTTTCGGATGCAATTGATAAAAGCGCTTGCTTCCTGTGTAACAAGAAATATTTTTTATTTACTCGTTAAAGAGGTGAAATTTACAGTTTGTGGATAGAAAACAAGTAAATTACTTCGTATTTTGTTGTATTCTGTCATGGGAAAAGTTGTTTAAAAGAAAAGTTAAATGTATAACAATTACTTTAAATTTAAAAAAAAATTAATAAATTATATAAGTGTTTTGTTTTATTATTTTTTATTTATATATGACCGATTTCAATATTAAGGTCGGAAAGTTATATTTAAAACTGATTGTGTTTATTTTCATAAAAATAAAATAAACCTTTTTTTAATATAAAAAATACAATTCCTATTTTTATTTCAAGAAACCAAGCCACTCTCAATTTCGATTAAATTACTGCATTTATCTCTACTAATATTTTGAGATTGTTTTTGTTTCATAATATTTTTTTTTAATTTTTAGCGTTTGTGTGTTAATAACATCATAAATCTGTTTATTAATATTTCATTGAATTATTTCATAAAACGTACTTCATTTATTATTTTATTCGCACCACAGTACACAAAAATATATTTAATGTAAAAAAAAATATTCGATGTATGCGATGTATTCGATGACCATATTAAACTTATACTATAAATATATTATAATATAAAACACTTGTAAGAAAAACTATGAAGTTTAATTTGATATCTTATTTTTTCAGAATATATCAGGTAGTTTTCTAGATACGCATGGATAAAGAAACTCGGATCAAAAACATGTTATATGCACAGTTAAAAATAGATACTTAAAAATAAGTAAAATATACTCAATTTTAAGTATATTCGATGCTTATCATGGCTCCAAATGCATAAGTTTCAATTTTGAAAAAGACATGAACTCAAAAAGGAGTACAGTGAGTAAAAATTAATAAATAAGAGTATGTGCCAGCCTACCTAAGCTGTCTTCATAAATTACTTTCAATAAAAACCGCCGATTACAAACAATATGTACCGGAAATCCTCAGGCACCGCAGTCCAGAGCATACCAGTGCGATGTGAAGAAGTTAAATACAGAATAAATGTTATAAAGGTGTGCCAAAACGGAAGTAAATTAAATAAGTTGTTAAAACACGGTTTCCATTTAAGCAATCGACATCAAATAATGTGCAAAACCATCTTCTGAACAACTATTTTAAGTTTGTCAGATCGCTTTGTTCAGATGGCTTGAATAGAAGCTGAGATTAGTAATATTAAATCACGCTACCTATTTTTGAGAAAGTACGCTTACTTAAATTTGAGTACGCCATCGCTCATTTAGAATGCAATTGCACTCAAAGAAAACGAGTAGGTTCAGGTACTCATTTTTTTTACAGTGAGTATAAAGAAATTCGAGTCAAACACATGTCATATACATTCTGGTGCATTTAGATAAAAAAAATCTATATATACATAATACTGCGTCAATTGATTTGAAGTGGATGTAGAAATATAATTATTTAATTACTAGACAAAACACAACTACGATATCTTTCACATTAAATTATACAAAAAGGCAGTGTTCACTCTAGGCATTTTTTGAAGGGCGGTCCGCCCTGCCCGCCCTTTTTTTCATCTCAATAGCGCCCTCATGCCCTTTTTTCAAAACTGCCGCCCTCTTTCGAAAAATTTCGCCCCTCTTGCCCTTTTCAGTCAAGCACAAGTTTCCTTGCTTTTTTAGCTGTCTTTAAAAAAGGCATCGATTAAAAAAATTTTGTAAATTGGAATTAAGTGAATTATGACAGTAGAAAAGCAAACTCCTTTTTAACTACGCGACTTATGCAATCACAATGATTCCACGAATCCTATTGGTTGCCTGTGCCCGCATATGAAACGCTCAGTTTTTTTAAAGAGGAAATAGTTTGGGGCAAAGTTGCAAGATTAGGCATTTTATTACCAAATTTTGGATTTAAGTAGTCTTTTCATCAGTTTTGTAAGTGGTCTGATTAGGGATACTTACAGATTTGGTTTTTAGGGAAAACACTATGTCAAAGTTTGGATTTTATGTAATATCTTCATAAAGAGACATCAATTTTGAACGGGTCTTTCCTTCGAGACCCCGAACCATCAACAATAGCCCATGCAGCTATACCGCAATGTCAACCAACAAATCGCAACTTTTCTTTTATTGGGCACGGGTCCGATGTGTCAACGGGTGTCCACGCCTATGCCAAACTTTTTTTTGAAAATGCCCTTTTAAAAACAAGAAGTGCCTTTTTTAAAAACAGGGTGCCCTTTTAACGCCAACAGCGCCCTGCCCCTTTTTATTTCTAGAGTGAACACTGCAAAAAGGAATTATTTTTATTAATAAGCGCACGTGAGCTGTAGTAGATAATAAAAGTTCTAATCTACAGAGACATAAATAAAGAAATTTGCGATGCACTGTCTTGTGACAAAGAATTACGAATATTATCTTTTGCTAAGAGGGACGTTATTATAACGTTTTGTGAATACATATTTTTGCGATCAAGTCTTCTCTGAGGAAAATTAACGTCTTTCGTATTTTCCCTTTATTTTCGTCAAATGAATTATTTATGCACAGCGTAATTGAATTTTAGCTCTGAATTATTTGTAAAAGGTTGTAATTAGACTTCTGTGGACAAAACTTTTTTTATCTGAATACTCAATCTATGTTTCGGATTATGAATATTCACATTCTTTACAGATTTATGAATCAGTTGATATTTGATAGGGTAAGGGGGAGGAAAATGGGTCAAAAATTCGATTTTTGACGTTCAATGTCCACTTTCTTTTAGGAAAAAAAATCGTAACATTACAATTATTTTACAAAAAGTTTCACTTATTTATTGGTAACATTATCGTATATTTTTATTTGATTCTGAAATTTATAAATATTTTTAATAATCATTTTCTAAAATAACATTCTACGATTCATGGATGGGGTAATTTGAATGCCCTAGTGAAAATTATCAAATTTTTCGTATAAAAACGCGTTATTAGAACAAAATTTCAAGTCTAATTAGTAAATTGAATAAAATATAATGAACAAGAACCTTCAATTTTTCAAAACTCAGTTTATTTGACTATTAACGTAGTGGTTTATAACAATCTATTCTAAAAGCAAGTTTTAATACGCCATTTTGAAAAAAAAATCGCCTTATTTTTATTAATCATTATATTCGAAAATGAACATTAACTATTATAACTTGTTTTATTTTATTCAGATTATTAAGGCTGTATTTACATTATTTTTAATTTGCTCCACAGACTATTTTTTTATTTCATTTAAAATATTATGTTTCACTTATTAATAAAACAAGCAAAGACGTCCATTTTTGTATCGAAATATATTCTTTTGCTGACAGTTTATTTGGAAAAATTCAGGTATGTTACTTCATTATATTAACATATAAACGTAATATATTGAAGTTACTTCTTGTCATTTATAAGCTTCAAAATTCATATTTTTGTATAATGATTGATCTGCCGAAGATTGTTAAATTTTTATGTATTTCCTATTCTTTAACAATTATAATTCGAAAACCCATTTTTCTCAATTTGCAAAACATTGAAAAAAACTAAATAAATTAATATTTTTCCTAATTTTTTCATTGGAATGTATTAAAAGGATTCTATTCTATACAAATCCTAGGAATATTTGTAAATAATTGGACTTTTCTAGTTTATTTACAGACGTTTTCATATGTCAAACTATCACAATTTTTTTTGTATACTCAAAAAAATCTACAATTGGACTTGAATTAAAACATGTAAATTTTTCCTAAAATCTACTTTATTAACAAAGTAAATTAACAAAAAACAGAACGAGATCAAAATATAAGTTTAACATTGAGTAATTCAATACTTAATTTAAATGACCCATTTTACTTCACGACCCATTTCACCCCACCTTGCCCTATCTTATAACTAAAATGTTTTTAATTGTTATTTACGTAATCTGTTTGTTACTTATTTATCTCTTAATTACGTTTCCATGTTGTAATACGTATAACATACATTCATACCGTTCGAAAATACTCAGTTTGTCTACATAAATGTATCCCTATATTACGTTGTATGAGATTCGCATACGGAAACAATCCTTGCAATATTACCAGAATTGTGATTTAAAAGTGAAAAAGAACTTGAATGTAAAGGATATAAAAAGAACTCGAATAATAGTTGTAGTTTTAATTATCACAACAAATTTTCTGTGTAAAGAACTTCGCTTTCTGGCAACTAAACTTTATTAATAATGATGTCTTTTAATTGCTTTTTACAGTTTTAAAAAAATTAGATTTCTTCAAACTTTCGCGGAGTTATTTTTGAAAGCGTTGTAAAGAAATTTAAGAATGTTATTATAAAAAAACAATTATTTAAAGTTAAATGAAGTTTTTGTTTATTTAAAATTAAAAATAGATCAAAGTAAAAGTAAAAATGTATGCTTTAATTTGTTAAAATATAGTATTATTACCACTTATCTTAAAGAATTAAGTGACTTGAGAAAAATTGGAATTATTAGGAGAAATAGTTTTAATTGTACGACGATTTTTTTAACTAAAAGCTTATATACTGTGAGCAATTTGTAAAGTATTTTAAATATTCCTTATTCATTTATTTTATCTGTTTTATTTATAAACAATACTAAGGGCATGATAATTTTTAAAAAAATACTTTTGCATCCACATTTATTCATGTTTTTGCTTGAAATTTGAATTAACTTTGTCAATTTCAATTCAGTACTTAAACTAATTTTTTTACCATTAAACACATTTGTATTAACTGCTTCTAATTGCATAAAACACTGTAAATATGTTTCTAAATAATAATTATAAAAGAAAAATACACAAGGTAAAAGTATTACTTGAAGAAAATACAAATGTCAAAACATAAAACGAGGGAAATCAAAGGTGAAGTCTCCATTTCAAATACACTCCATCTTTGTAAACCTCTAAATAAAAGTATATAAAAGAACTGAATGAAGTTGTTGACATCGCAACTGAAAGTTAAAAGAGACGTTCCACAAAGGCTTTAGTTTTATTTCAATACCGAACAAAAACAAGCTGTTTGCTTTTCGTTATTTCGCAAAAAATATTCAACAGGAAAAGAGAATTGTACCCCTAAGGTTATATAATAGAACAACATCAAACGCTTCCGAGAATGAATAATCTCATGGAAATGGTACTTTATACTATTTAAATTTGATAAACAAATCGTGACTTAAGATAAAATGTAGACATGTGTTTTTCTCTTGCTGAAAATGTCCGAAACAAGTCGAAATAAACTTATAAATTATATTTTGGAGGCCTATTTACTTGATGAAAATTTCACAAGGGTATATTTTAGTAACAAAATGGGTTGTGACATTCAATTTAACGTAAGTGTGGAGTATTTTATTTGAGTTGTGTTTTGGGAAATGTATCTTAAGAACGGATGATTCGTATATAAATATAAACCTTTCAATTCTGTCGGGAAAAAAAGCTCACTTAACACTTATGTCAATGTCACGTTCGGTGAAAGTATCCATACGTCACGATCCACATTTAATAATTTGATATTACCCCATTTTTAAAATATTTTAGAATAAGAATTGTATTTAGGATGTACATCATCATTAAGTACAGTATGTGCATTATCTTATTTTAAAAAACTGATACTGTTTATCTGAATATTTTGTATACGTTTTGAATTATTTATAAATCGGACGACTAAAAAATCAAAGCTATAAAAATGTATCTTAAAAACGGATGATTCGTATATAAATATAAACCTTTCAATTCCGTTGGGAAAAAAAGCTCACTTAACACTAATGTCAATGTCACGTTCGGGGAAAGTACCCATACGTCACGATCCACATTTAATAATTTGATATTACCCCATTTTTAAAATATTTGGGAATAAGAATTCTATTTGATATTACATTAACATCATGTACAGTATGTACATTATCTTATTTTAAAATACTGACACCGTTTATCTGAATATTTTTGAACGTTTACGTATATACGTTTTGAATTATATATAAATCGGACGACTAAAAAACAAAGCTATAAAAATATATCTTAAGAACGGATGATTCGTATATAAATATAAACCTTTGAATTCCATTGAAAAAAGGCTCACTTAACACTAATATCAATGTCACGTTCGTTGAAAGTACGCATCCACATTTAATAATTTGATATTACCCCATGTTTGAAATATTTGGGAATAAGAATTATATTTAAGATTACATTAACATTATGTACAGTATGTACATTATCTTATTTTAAAATACCGATAGAGTTTATCTGAATATTTAATATACGTTTTGAATTATTTATAAATCAGACGACCAAAAAACAAAGCTATAAAAATGTATCTTAAGAACGGATGATTCGTATGTAAATATAAACCTTTGAATTCCGTTGGAAAAAGGCTCACTTAACACTAATATCAATGTCACGTTCGTTGAAAGTACCCATACACATTTAATAATTTGATAATACCCCATTTTTAAAATATTTGGGAATAAGAATTCTATTTAAGATTACATTAACATTATGTACAGTACGTACATTATCTTATTTTAAAATACAGATACCGTTTATCTAAATATTTAATATACGTTTTGAATTATTTATAAATCAGACGACCAAAAAACAAAGCTATAAAAATGTATCTTAAGAACGGATGATTCGTATATAAATATAAACCTTTGAATTCCATTGAAAAAAGGCTCACTTAACACTAATATCAATGTCACGTTCGTTGAAAGAACCCGTCCACATTTAATAATTTGATATTACCCCATTTTTAAAATATTTGGGAATAAGAATTCTATTTAAGATGTACATTATCATTATGTACAATATTTACAGTATGTACATTATCTTATTTTTAAAAACTGAAACTGTTTATCTGAATATTTTATATACTTTTTGAATTGTTGATAAATCGGAAGACTAAAAACAAAGCTATAACAGTGTCTAAAAAATTTTCAAGTTTGAAAAAGAATGTCCGAAACCATTTCTTTAGGAATAGTAAAAAACTACCGCCATTTTATTGATTTCTGTCAACAGAAATCAAATTTTATACTATCGTAAAAATAGAATCTGAATATTTTATATACTTTTTGAATTGTTGATAAATCGGAAGACTAAAAACAAAGCTATAACAGTGTCTAAAAAATTTTCAAGTTTGAAAAAGAATGTCCGAAACCATTTCTTTAGGAATAGTAAAAAACTACCGCCATTTTATTGATTTCTGTCAACAGAAATCAAATTTTATACTATCGTAAAAATAGAAATATACAGTTGTTTTTTTTCACGCAAGTTTCTCTACTCAAAGTTAGCATATGTGAAAAATGTTTCAACACAATAGTATATTAAACATTTTGCGCTGTCAAAATTTTTCTGTTCCCCTTTATAGATACATTCAAATTATATAAATATAAGTAAAACATCTTATAAAAGAATTATATAGTTACTTTTGTTATTTTGCGGGTTTTTTAATAAAACAATTTTTAAGAAGTAACAGTGTATTTTTAATTTTTTTTTTCAGTTATATCAAGATTTTATATCAATATACGTAAAGAGCTTTAATATTATCACATAATTGAAAAATACTTTAATATTTTTAATAATTTTTCAAATTAAAAATAAATTACATTAAAAAATTGAGAAATAAAGTTCTTTAATTTTTTTTAATATTTTTTTTAAATTATGAAATTAAATAAATTAATATATTTTTTAAAAATTAAGAAATAACATAAATATTTTTTTTAATTAAGAAATAAATTGTATTTGGAAAAATAATAATACATAAAATTCTCAATTTCAGCCTACTGTAAAAATTAATTTTTAAACTAAGTAAAGTTCGTTTTCAGTGATAGGGTAAGGTGGGGGGAGATGGGTCAGGGGGAAAATGGATTTTTTTAATTAAATGTTCAATTTCATATCGTTAAACTTACGTTTTGATCTCGTTCTTTTCTTTAAATTATTTCGTTTAATCGAGTACTTTTTAACAAAAAATTACTTTTCTGGGTGATTTAAGTCCAAAAGTCGATTTCTTTGAGTATACAAAAAAAACTGTGATAGTTCGATGTATGAAAACTTCTATATAAAATTATATATTACTGGATTTTGCATTAAAAAGAAACCTTTTAATGTATTCCAATGAAAAAACGAAAATATTTCTAATTTATTTACCTTTTTTCCTAGTTTTTTTCAAAGTGGGAAGATGGGTTTTCGATTTATTAATGCTAAATAATAAAGAATACGTAAACATTTAACAATATTTGAGTACAATTATTCTACAAAAATATGAATTTCGTAGCTATAAATGACTAGAGTTAACTGTAATATGTTTAACGTTGTTTATATGTTAATATAATGAAGTTGCATACATATTTTTTCCAAAGAACTGTCAACAAAAGATCATATTTCTATTTAAAAAATGGACACTATTTGTTTATTTCATTTGAAATTAAATATAATATTTCAATTGAAATAAAAATATCGTCTTAAGAACAAATTAAAAATAACGACACTATTGCAAAAATAACGACAATCGGAAATCAAAATAAACTAAAATTATAATGGAAGAGTTCTTTTTCAAAGATAATAAATAATAAAAAAGTCGATTTTTCAAAATGGAGGATTACAGAAAAGCTTTAGAAATCTGTAACAAAACAGTCAAATATATTGAGTTTTAAGAGTTGACTGTTGTTATCTATACTATTTTATTCATGTTACTAATATGACTAAAACAATTGTTTTACAATGCTTTTTACGCAATAAATTCCATGAATTCCACAAAAAATCATTTTAATTAATCAATGACATTACACGCCAGTTAACCTTAAAAAAATTATTACAAAAAATTAAAACTCTGAATTAAATAAAAATATACGTTTATGTTTCCAATAACGTTTTTATAAAACAATTGTAATTTTACAACAAAAACATCCAGAGACAAATGAGACTTTGGGCGTCAATAATCGAGTTTAAAAACCCATTTTGACCCACCTTACGATACTTAAATATCGGTTACTCGGGAAATTTTCAATTTGATTTTTTACAGTTTGATAAAATATTTTCCTTTTCATATAATTAAAGATGCCATGTGGCTAAAAATGTAAACGAATTTATATGACAATAAAACATGCGTATATATTCATTTTTTCTTTAAAACCTCTTACTTTAGTTTTAGATAACAAATCAAAAATACGTTATATTCCGTTGTTTCCAAATAATCTAAAGGCAGCTTCTATTCTGCTTTATTTGTAAACAAACCAACAATTAAATAATGTCATTTCTAAGGACTGGGATCCATTCCTTTGCTCATTAAAGGTATTATTAAAACAACAAAAGGAAAATCGGCTTAAAGGAATGTCCAATTAAACAATAACCCAAGAATGCAGATATCCTATTAAAAGAGGAATAACAGAATATGTAAAGAAATACTTAAACTTTCTAATGTTTAAAAATACTTCAACAGAACAAGTGAGCAAACATTATATTAATTTAAGCTAAAATATTTAACTTTAAATAAACTATCAATTTTTACTCTCCTAAAATATAAAAACCTAGATTACGAGTTTCAGAGGTAAATTTTTAAATAATTTATTCACATATTGAATGATAATCTCATATTAATAATGACACTTTAAAGTGTGTAGCTAAAAATAATTATTTTTCAAGCTAAATACATTATAAAAAATGTTTTTTAATTACCCCTCATAATACTTCAATTAACATTTTCCAAATTCATTTTTTTTTTCACTTATTCTTTAAAAATAATTAATAGAATTAACAGGTTAATGCAATCAATTAACTGTGAAATATCCCAATTTTAAAATATGTGACTTTTGCACACTTTGAATTTTGATGCATTTCATGAGAAAAAGCATTTATATTTTAAACGATTCTGTAAAATTTGTAGATTATCGGAAATTTGCAGATTTGAATGATTATATAACTTGCATACTGTACCATTCTACAATAAGTACAATGTTAGAAGTTATTACGATCTTGCACCAAAATTTGGGACCTATTTAGTAACCAACATTTTGTGCTTAGTTTCATCATTTTACGGTGCTACCACGTATACCATTTAGTGGTGAAACGTTGCACCAAAACTCATATTTTCGCTTCACCATTTTATGGTAAACCTTTAAACCAAAATTGCTACCCCATATTATGGTGAAACGCCGTTATAAATTTTTGGATGTTCTGTCCGATTTTCTAGTATTTTTGTAGCGATGCTGGCAACCCTCCAAGCGCAAGATCACTACTTTTTTTTAATACTTTTTCCAGTCCACCGCACAGGCTCGAACTATAAATCCTCTGACTAACACCTGAACGCCTTTATCCACTGGGCAACCCGGTTCCTAATGCAAGAGGATTGAGGGGATTGCCCGTTTCGTAGATTCAGCGAAGGTTTCGGTTGCAGTTTAGGAGATTGCACCATTTTTGTTAAAAACTGCGCTATTCCCGATAAAAAAAAAATTCAACCTAGATTGCACCAAAATATGGTGTAAGTTGCTGCAGAGCACCAAGACATGGTGAAATGTTGAATTGAAATTCTTAATAGTGTAATATGCATGCATTTTTATAAGTTTGATACTATTTATTCATATTATAACTACAATTTGCGAGCGTTACAATTTTATTTGTTTCAGCAGAACTAATAAAGCCACTCATGTAAGTTTCCTATTTAGATATATTTTATCCATTTAATTTTCCCTCACACCTCAAGTAACAAACTTACCAAAGTCAAATAACTATTAAGACAATTTTCTAAAGCTTTGTTCACAAAGAGTTTCTATCAGAATGGTCGAACCATTGATTACATGGCATTGTTATTCTCGCTTTCGTTAAAACAAACTACTGTTTGTCTGATCTCCACAAAGAAGCTGAAAGTTCGTTCGAACATATTAAAATCGCAATTTTTGCGTTACCGGGGGCTGTTACTTCAAGGTAAACAACCTTAGACAAACAAAATGGCGCTCTGTTTGGCGTAATACTTTGAATCTTACGTCAAACCGATTAAATGTAACTTTTGTCACTACGTCAACTTCAGAAACTACGAAGTTTTCTATTGTATTAAGAAAGAAAATCACGAAATTTATAAGGATAGTTTTATAATAAAATTTAACTACTTCATGTTGTCATAGTTATAACAAAATTTAATATTTTAAACTTCTAAACTTCCTTTGAGTACACTGTACAACAAATTGTACTTAAAAATGAGTACATGAATCTACTTGTTTTTCTTTGAGTACAATTGCATCGTAAATGAGCGATAACATACTCAAATGTAAGTTACCATACTTTCTTAAAAATGAGCAGTGTGATTTAATACTGCTAATCTCAGTTTCTGTTCTATCCATCTTAACAAAGCGACCTGACAAACTTAAAATAGTTGTTCAGAAGATGGTTTTCCACATTATTTGATGTCGATTGCTTAAATAGAAACTGAGTTATTGCAACTCAATTATCTTGCTTCCCATTCTTTTGGCCCACCTTTTTAACATTTCTTTTGTTTATAACTTTTCATGTCGCCCTAGTAGTTTAATGGATAAAGCTCTGGACTCCGGTACCTGAGAATCTGGGTTCGATTCCCACGTCTTGGTTGTAATTGTCGATATTTATTGAAAGTGATTTATTTTCATTTATGTGACGTATTTTATTACCGTGGATCATAAGAACAATTTTCAAACTAAATACTGTACAAAGTTTCTTAATATTTTTAAATAAATAATTTTTTCTAATAACAATTTTAAACAGTTATTTTCTAAATTAAAAGTTTTTTTATTGAATTAATTATAAGTTGTTTTAGATATCACAAATATTTTAATAAATAATGTTCTTTTTTTAATATTTAATTTTTTTACGTAGGCAATATTTACGTTTCACTGTATTTAACTTAACCCTACCACTAAAAATTATTCATGCAAATATGTTCCTTTTATTAAACTACTTTCCTAAACTTGAAAACAAATGTTGAAGTTACAGCAAAAATATTTATACAATTGAAGATACACACTTAATTCAGCCATAGAAACCCGATCTAAGCATAAAATAACATAAAATAGCATAATAAAACAGTTTTTAAAGATAATATTTTGAACTGACATGAAAGAAAAATTCCTTGTAAATTGAGTAGCTTCAACAACATCTTTTGTCTATAAAACAATGTTAGAAATAACGTATCTTTACTTTTCATGAAAAGCAAATATTTTATCATCACTCAAAACCTCTTTTTTATAATATTCATTTCAAACAATTGTTAAAATGTGAAGGAAATTAGTTACATTTTTTTTTCATTCACGTCAAAATATTTTCTTTTAAAGCTATTTATACAAAAATAAAAATAAAAAATTTTAAAAAAATTGACATATACTTGGGCGATGGTCATTGTTTGGTTATTTAACTACACATACTAAACTATTATCTTTCTTATGTTTTAACTACTTTGTTTGTTGCTACTAAAGCTAAGCGACTTGTTTAAAATGCATTCGAAGTTGTTGGGCAAAAATAATGTTTTATTATGAAAAAATTATTACTGTTAAAAATTATTACGACCTTGCCCTAAAATTTGATACCTATTTAGCTGCAACCAACATTTGGTGCTTAGTTTCACCATTTTACGGTTCTACCGAGGATACCATTTAGTAGTGAAACATTGCACCAAAACTCATAAAGTTACATAAAACTCAAAATTCGGGTTTTCTTAGTGTTTTAAAAGCAAAATTTTTGTAGAGAAAATGGCTACCATAGATAACAAAAATTTTAATTTTGTTTGTCAAGTCCACCGATCGGGATTGAACTAGGAATTATTTAATTCATAGCTGAACGAATTTATCCGCTGGACCACAGAGGCCCTTGTTCGTCGTTGTCTTTCTTGGATGTGATTCCTCGGCTTGTTGATGTAGAGACAGCAAAAATGTCGGTTGCCTTTAAAGAGGTTGAATTAATTTTTGTGAAACCTTTGCTTTTTCCCGATAAAGGATTTTTGTTCAACCAAAATTCCACCATAATATGAAGTAATTTGCTGCATACCTCTGTTTTGCACCATCTTTGAACTGAAATTTATAATAGTGTACACACTTAAATGTGATACAGCCGATCAATGCCCGTCGCCCAACAATTTGTAACTATCCTGTATATTTGCGATTCTTTTCAAAAAGATCATGTTTAACGACAATCTGTTTTGGGTTATGCAAAAACATAAAATGTATAAATATGAACATTGTATTTTGTTTAACATTTACACTAAAAGCCTTTAACTTACTGAAGCATCAGTCAACTTTAAAATTAAATGGCTTTATCTTACAAATTCTTTTAGACACGAGCACAGTTTTTATTTCTTGCTTAATTGCAAAGTTCTATAAAACATTAGATATAAATTTCAGATTTTTTTTATCGATTTTTAGATAGAACAACCAACATCGTTTTAAAATTCTTGAATATGACACCCTTTTTTAGAATATAGAATTTAATTTTATTAAAATAAGATGGACAAATGTTCATTGTTTATTATTTAAATAAACTATGAAGGAAATATATTACTGTTATACACTTTGATTGAATTTTCCAGTATTGCATTCTTACACTAATTTTAAACAGGAAATCCTTGCCTTCGGGAGTCGTAGATTTGTGATAAGTTAAAATATAAAAAATACATTGAATGTATACGAAATTTAAAGCCAGCTAATTAAAATCTACAGCCCCAAATTGATGTTTAATTAAACTATTTGTCCTTGTCATTGATAATTTCACTAATTTTAAGATCAGAGATATTTTTAATTGCATTATTTGTGAAACTGAATTTCCCCGAAGGCTCACTTAACTCGTCTTTTGTTCAAAATAATTAACGATAACTACTCACTGGTAAACATCTTAAATAATTTGAAATAAGTCATAGTTAAAGTATGCATGAGTTACCAGCATTTTGTTCAAAATATTTAAGTATACACTATTAAATATATTAAACAATTATTTTAAATAAGTTAAAAGTTCTATTTGAAAATGGTTAAAATGCAAAATATACACTGTAAGGTGGAGCGAAAAAAATCAAAATTTGATTAATGTAAAGTAATAGTGCGGAAAAGTTGCCTTTTGTATACATTATTCACCATGTGAAAGGATTTTGATAGCAAATAATATCTAGAGGTTCCCCTCAGGCCTTGAAAGTTACCAATAATAGGTAAAAATTGAATATGTTGTAACGCACTATTAGTCCAGTCAGCAAAGGGTTCAATTCGGAAAAAAAATAGGGAAAAGCTGGAAACAATTTTAATTGCTTCCAAAAAGTGTTGTGTATGATATATTAATTTTGCACCCCTGCACCACGCCGGCGTTGGCCGCCATCTTGGAAAAATGGCGGCCAAAATCAGTTTTTGTGATTGTCTCCTTATTTTTTCAATTTAGAGAAAATATTTCAATTACAAAATTATTCCCTAAGTAATTTTACACAAAAATGCAATTTACATGATGTTTCTGCGACTCACCATTTAGACGCTAGAGGCGAATAAAGTTGTTACTAAATCACCAAGTGCCATGAAAACTCAAGAAACCGCTTTGACAGGACGTCTTTTGTTCCTTACTTTGTTTAAAAACCTCTCAATACCTCATTCACTCATAATATTTTTTAATTCACTTTTTAGTAATGTATTTCGTATACATAAAACTAAAAAATATTTCAGCTTCAACACAAGTCATATTTTCTATATTATCATTGTATGCAGATTAGGTCTAAATTTCTTTATGTACACTCCCAAAATTATTTACTTCAAGTCAGTTCCCGTATATATAAAAATTAACAACAAAGTACGCCTCATGTATTTGACTCCAGCACAGCTGGAGTGCTTTTTCTACATGGTAAGTAAGTATGAGTTGTATGGTGATCTTGCGATCTCACCAGCTTTCAAAAGCCATGCGTTAGTCTAAGATCATTAATAGAGTACAATAATAATAAGAGTAATAAGTTAAATGTAACAATTGAGGTCTATTAGGGAAACAAGCCTTGCAAACTATTCCGTGACTGAGTATTTGCACTATATTTTTCCAATGGCATGAATAGTTATTTGCATTACAACATTAGAAAGCCTTTTAAGAATTTATTTTAATTGGGCAAAGATTATTTATTGTCCTTCCACACTGTGGGTTCGGTTTGATTTATTAACGTCGCAATAGTTACACACTATGAAAGTAAACACTGGGTGTAAGCAAACGTTTTTTAAAAAAATTATGTCATCATTTAAAAGCCAGGTGAAAGAAAATACTCTAGTATTTTTGTAAAATTCGAAGACATAATGCTAAATTTAAATGTTTCCTGAGTTTATAATAGGTTTTTTTTTATGTGTGATTCATATCCATTGGTTAAGTAGGATTTGATCAAGGACACTATTAGAATTTTTTTTAACAGATGCAAGCCATTTTGGCGCTCTTCCTCCTTTTGAACAAAGTAATACTTTTCAAGCAATCAGACAACTAAAAGTAATATATTACTTATATTCATACTTTGAATGATAAAATTTAGCTCTATGGAAATATTTTAAGTTTCAAATAATAATTCAATATCAATATTGGAATTTAAAATGTTATTTGAATTGTAGAAGGGTGTTCCAAGTCGGAATAGTTACTTGGAAATAAATAGGGAAGATTTATTCTTCAACCCTATGGGAGCCCAATGTGAAATCTCTTTCAGAAATGGAAATATAACACTTATTTGCAAAATCCCCTCAGTAAAATTAACTTTATCTTAACGCCAAACAACCATTTTTGTTAAATTATACGTTCATAAGTTATAGAGATGTTTTTAATCAAAGTAAGAAACAAAAGACGTCCTGTCAAAGCGGTTTCTTGAGTTTTCATGGCACTTGGTGATTTAGTATCCAATTTATTCTCCTCTAGCGTCTAAATGGTGAGTCGCAGAAACATAATGTAAATAGCATTTTTGTGTAAAATTACTTAGGGAATAATTTTGTAATTGAAATATTTTCTCTAAATTTAAAAAATAAGGAGATAATCACAAAAAACTGTTTTTGGCCGCCATTTTTCCAAGATGGCGGCCAACGCCGGCATGGTGCAGGGGTGCAAAATTAATATATCATACAGAACACTTTTTGGAAGCGATTAAAATTGTTTCCAGCTTTCCCCTATTTTTTTTCCGAATTGAACCCTTTGCTGACTGGACTAATAGTGCGTTACAACATATTACATTTTTACCTATTATTGGTAACTTTCAAGGCCTGAGGGGAACCTCTAGATATTATTTGCTATCAAAATCCTTTTACATGGTGAATAATGTATACGAAAGGCAACTTTTTCGCACTATTACTTTACATTAATCAAATTTTGATTTTTTTCGCTCCACCCTAATATACAGTCATAGTCTACTCAATTAGATGAAAATCTTGATGTATTATACGCTTTTAAAATTTAACATTTATATTTGCGACCAGGATTTCCTGTTCTTTTACAAAGGTAATATTTTTAAAGTATTTCTATTTAAAGTCAAAGACATACAATATATGTGGATATGTGAAATATTTATTTAAAATTTAACGTTTCAATAAGAACCTTTTTCCAATTGAAACATTAGTCAGTTTCTAGATTTAATGCTAACTATAGAGCAAAGTGAGAGAAAATGGGTAAAAAAACTCGATGTTTTTTTTTATTTCAAAATCCAATTTCTATCTAGATATAAATTGTTAAATTACAAATGTTTTATAAAACCCTTCATTTATTCATTGGAAACATAATGGTGTATTTTTATTTAATTCTGAGTTTTTTTTAAAATATTTTTAATAATTATTTTTCTAAGGTAAGCTACTTCGATTCGCAGATGGGTTGAAGTGGGTAAGCAATGGGAATCATGAAATTTTTCATGTAAAAATATATTATAAGAACAAATTTTTAATCAAATTAGTAACTTGCATAAAATAGAATAAATAACAACCAACAACTCTTAAAACCTCAGTACATATTATAGGACTGGTTTTGTAACAATCTTCCTAAAATACAAGTTGTAATCTGCCATTCATTTTTATATATCTACTTTTTTATTATTTATTATCTTCGAAAAAAAACACCTGCTAGTATAATGGTTTATTTTGATTCAGAAAATTATGCTGTATTGACGTTATTTTAATGTTTTCCACAAATGATTTTTTAATTCATTTAAAACTTTATGTTTATGTTCTAACGGTTACAGCAAATGGCGTTAATTTTTGTTATAAAAATGTTGTTGTTTTTTTGACATTTTGTTTAAAAAAACAAGCAGTTAACTTAATTATAGTAACATATAAACATTGTTAAATATTTTGCAGTTAATTCTTGTTATTTATAAGCTTCGAAAGTCTTATTTTTGTAGAATATTGCACTTTTTCCGCAGATCGTTAAAATTTTGCGAATTTCCTATTCATTAGCATTAATAATTTGATTACCAATTTTTTCCGCTTTGCAAAACATTGAGAGAAAAAAGGTAAATAAAGTAGAATTATTTATAATTTTTTCATTGAAATGTATTAAAAGGTTTCTTCTTTCTACAAAACCCAGAGAAATTGGTAAATAATTAGACTTTTTTATTCTAGTTTATATATAGATGTTTTCATGCATCAAACTATCACGAGTTTTCTTGTATACTCAAACAAATCGACTGCTGGACTTGAATTAAATCACTCAGAAATTATTTTTTTAATATATAATATACTCTATTGAACTAAGTAATTTTTAAAAAAAAAGTGATAAAAACATAAGTTTTACAATATATAATTGCATAATTTAATGTTTAATTTCAAAATGTCCATTTTAACCAAATATCCATCTCTTCCCCCCCCCCCCACCCACCCTATCTCAAAAACTAATTTAAATGTCAGTACAGTTAATATTCATTATTCAACAACAAACTATCCAGTATTAGTTATGAATTTAAGAATTTTAAATAACATATTTATTTATAAATAACTATAACAACAAATTTCAAAATATTCGTCTTCGACGCCTTCTGGTGTCATTGATTTGTACTAAGTTAAAATTTAAAAATTAGTTACATAATGCTACAAAATATTATTTTCTAATTTGATTAATCCTAATGCCTAATTTGTGTGAACATGAAATGTATAAGTTTTTTCGTTTCCTAAATACGAGTTTGCCCCGGACGAACAGGCTACAAAAACGATTTTTGGTCGTGTAGTAACCTAAAAATAACGGAAATTCTTTTCATTTGGTATTCACAGATAAAACAAAATCTAAGTTAGGCACGTGACTAAATCCACGAATGAAGAAATAGTTTTAAAAGCTGTTTTGCATTCCGTTTCAAAACGCATACTAACAAATGTTTCTGGTGTATGTTTACGGAAGAAAGGTATATCATAAAAACTGTAAAGCTTGTGCTGAATTCTGATGCAGTTTTGTCGAATTTTATTGATTCCTTTAGGAACATGAAATGTTTTAGTTACAGTAATTTTGGCTTCTCGTTTTACATTCTTCAACTATTGTATGGGTTTCAAGAAGCTAATTTAACTGAGATAATTCACAATTTTAAGGTTGTTTTAATATTATTTGTATCTATTATAGATTTTAATTCGATATGAAGTTATACTATTTCTTTACAATTCAAGAATTATCGGTAATAGATGGATGCAATAAATATTTTTTTATGACATAACGAAAACTCATTTGATATTTTAAAGTAATCTGAAATAAAATGTCTAATCGTATTAGCAATTCTTTACATTAGGTTTTATAAATTGCGCATGGGTACTTTTGTTTTAAGGAAATGAAAAAGATTTTAAGTAATTCTTAATTAAAGATATTTTAAGAAAATTAAACCTTTTAATCAGTTATTTGTAACATTAATATTTAGGGGGAATGTGGGAAAAGTGGCCACTATAAAGATATTTTTTTTTAATAAGTAAAATATATATAAAAATATTGGAATAAGTTAGTTTTATTATTTAGGTTTATGCGAATAAATATTGTGTCTTTATTCCTTACAGACAAGAATAGAAATTTCCCGCAATACTAGCCTACCGCACTTTGCCCTACCACGTCAGGCAAAGTGACCACCTACTATCCCCGATATAAAAAAGGAACTGTTTGAGAGTATTTTAAAGAATATGAATGTGTATTTTCAAACATGAAAACAATATTATCATTCAATACAAAGGTTGTGAATTGAATTTGAATAATTTTCTAAGCATTATTAGCGTTTAAAACTGATTAACAAAATTTTGTTGACTATTGTCTCTTTATAAAATTATTTACACACATCACAGATGAATTCATTGTCTTTCGCGCATCTATATAAACTTTCTGTATGCAACGTAGACAGCTGGGGCACCTGATCCACCCTTTATTTTCCATGGAATTAGTAGCCATGGTCACTTTGACGCAGTTACATAAAGGCAACTCTACAGGCTAAACAACTACCTCTAACGCTTACTTCAACACATGCATTCGAAGCTGAAATCCCATTGTTTTAAGGGGTTACTGCTAATGGTATGAATTAGGAACAGGTATTGAGTTATAATAATTATTGCAATGCGCTTATCTTACACACACATTAACGCTTATCTTACATACACATTTTTAAAACTGAGTTCTTTAAGTAGTAATGCATTTTTATTGAAATAAACATTTAAACAAAGTTCTCCAATAAATCGATAATTTATCTTTTTTAGCCTCTAACGTATCATTAACACATTGAAAAAAAACGAAAATCTTGTATCATTTCTAAACAAGTTATCAGAACAGCTCCGAACTTCAGTATGACAATGATAGCAAACTTTCGGAGTAGTTTGCCACTTTGTGGAACCACCGCAAAGGGTGAAAATAGCCAGTGGTTACTTTGCCCACCCTTCCTCTATATATATTTTAAACATAAAATATTACAATTAATATTATTTTAAAAATTAAAAAAGAAATATTTAACAAATTCGTTCTTTCTTTCTCTTTTTACCAGGATTTTTATAATATTCCCTATACAAATTTTATGCTCAAACAATCAGCAATTTTCAAATGAAAACGAAACATCAAAACTGTAACAAAAAAACATTAGTCGTCACAAACCAGAATCCACCATTCAAATCTTTTAAACTCCAACGACATAGCCCAAGTTGTTTATTCAAAATAATCACATTAAAGTTTCCAAAACTGAGTCCTTTAAGTGGTAATGCATTTATACAGAAATAACCATTTAAACAAAGTTCTCCGATAAATCGACAATTTCGCTTTTGTAGCCTCTAACGCGTCATTAGAACAGCAGACCGACTACTCGATATGCTTTGTTACGCTCAGCAACTGGATACATTCCGCAACTTCTACTAAGTTAATAACTCGCTTGGGAGGGAATCAGTTCGTTTTGCTACTAAATGCAGCCGTTAAAAGCTGGGGGAAAGCACTTACTGAGTAGGAGCAAAGCAAGTTTAATTAACGCATTGCAAAAGTTTAAGTGCTCAATTTGACGGTTGGAAATGTTTCAGAGAAGAAAGAAAATTTTAGGGAAATCTTGATATCTCGGTTGTTATGGGTAGGAGACTAAACTGAGTTTATGGTAGTCTCTATAAAACAGTATTTCGTTCTGTGGAATTCAAATACAACTGGAAATGTAAGTTAGTCATTTAGAATGATATGGTAAAGTATTTTGATTGTATTATTCTAATATTATTCTATAATTTATTTATGTAAAATACCGTTCCATGCAGAATCAAGATCCATTTATATACTAAGAACTAAATATATAGAGAGAAATTTATTAATTAAAATTTATTTTTAATAGTAAATTACTAGCAAAATATTATATAAATAGCTAGAAAATATTAATTTTATCTTAATAAATAGAAAATTTTATCTTAATAAATAGAAAATTTTATCTTAATAAATAGAAAATTTTATCTTAATAAATAGAAAATTTTATCTTAATAAATAGAAAATTTTATCTTAATAAATAGAAAATTTTATCTTAATAAATAGAAAATTTTATCTTAATAAATAGAAAATTTTATCTTAATAAATAGAAAATTTTATCTTAATAAATAGAAAATTTTATCTTAATAAATAGAAAATTTTATCTTAATAAATAGAAAATTTTATCTTAATAAATAGAAAATTTTATCTTAATAAATAGAAAATTTTATCTAAATAAATAAATAAAAGTATCTAAAGAACGAGAAAATAATTATTTTATAAACGAGAAAAAAAATATTTAAATAACGAGAGAAAAAATATTCAGTTAAGGAGAAAAAAGTATCTAAATTACGAGAAAGTTATCTAAATTTTAGGGGGGAAATTTATCTACATTACGAGAAAAAATTATTTAAATAACTTTAAAATATGTATCAAAATTATTAGAAATAAATTATGTTTTGCTTTTAAATTGCATATTTTGAATGATTTTATAAATTCCGGAACATCTCCGGAAAAATTAATTGATTTTTTTCCCAACGTGGCATATCTGTTTTTACATATATGTTTTTGTATTGATTTGTAAAATATTCAAGACAACCAAAAGAAGATGCGGTATTCAAGAACTAATTGCTTATTAAGTGTTTTTATTTTTCACGTACACAAAGATGAACTGTTTTTAATAATTTGCAAACTAATAAATAACTGAATACCTACCTTTTAAATAAATTCAAAGAATTACTCAAAATAAATCTTAAAATATCTAAGATAAGTGGGACAAAATGGGTATTTTGATATTAAATATATATAACTACATGTTAAACTTACGCTTTGATCTCGTTCATTTTTTTATTTACTTCGTTTAATGGAGTACATTTCAGTAAAATTTTCAGGGTGATTTAATTGATTTTGAATTGATAATTGAAGTCCAAAACTCGATTTGTTTGTATACAAAAAAAAATAAGTGATCATTTGGCGCATGAAATGTTCACAAGTTTTTTTTTTAATTTCTCAAATTATACTAAATTTATATTCAAAGGCTCATTGTGTGTATGAAAAATTTCTAAAAGGCTAAGTCTATTTTTCATATATCTAATTTCTAAAAGACTAAGTCTATTATTCATATATCTAATGTAATTCATTATTTAGACGAAGTTGTTGAAGAACTCAAATTGCATTGTAATTATGCCTCGTGCAATTTCTTTCTCACTTTAATCATCTTTTAGATTGCTTTTAATTTATTCGTCGTAGTAATGTACGTTCGAATACGTAGTGCTCATTTCCTTACAGACATTTCAGCTTGAAGGTCATTTAATTATGGCGATACGCAAAGTAAACTTCGTGACATTCAATTTGTTTTCTTTGACATTTCTCGGATTCTCATTTGTTTAATGTCCCACCATTACACATTTCAAAAACAAATGATCAAATTACAGTAATCCTACATATAAATAAAGAAATATTTTATATAACCAGGAATTTTTTTTAAGATTACTTTTCATTTTACTGTTAATTTTTTGATTGAGTAATACACAAAGTAGTAAAAAAAAGCTTTGCACTGAATCGCCGAGTTCCTTACTTTTGAGAGGCACTGTAATAAAAAATGTAAGTATAGATAACTGAATAGCTTATTGAGTTTCTTTGGGTCATATGACTGCTTTCAGAAATCGTGGAAAGGATGTAGTGAAGTTCTGGAACATATATTTCGATGTTATTTCATCAAATTCACTGAATGTGTTACATTAGAGCAAATATAGACGGGATTGGCAATAGCGTGAATCAGCAGCTCTTTGAAGTGGACAATAATTGTCCAATGAGTTTGAATGTGGTCATTTAGGGGGCTTCAGTGAGTATTGAATGTTGTGAAAGGGTCTTCGAACCAGTTGGTTTCCACCGTACACTTATACGGTTTTGTATTGTACAGCTGATGTTTGGTAACTTGATTTGTATAACGGACATCTTTATAGGATGATCAACCAATAATTGTACATACTTGGGTACAATGGGCGTGGTCTTCAGAATTCAAGGGATAAATAGATAAAGAAGGTGTGGAAAAAAAGTAAGTTTTCAGATATTTGATTTTAAAGTTTTCATTTCGTATTTGGTTTTGGTCACATACCTCCTTCACGACAGTATCTCTATTCATAAGGCTTCTACAGTGCTGCTGACAGCGTCAAAAATCAACATAACACATACCTCCTTCATCCATTAAAATAGCTAATTTTTTTATTACATACTTCCTTCTTCCATTAAAATAACTCATTTTTTTATTACATACCTCCTTCATCCATTAAAATAACTCATTTTTTTATTACATACCTCCTTCATCCATTAAAATAACTCATTTTTGAATTACATACCTCCTTTATCCATTAAAATAATTCATTTTTTATTACTTACCTCCTTCATCCATTAAAAATGCTCATTGTTTTATTACATACCTCCTTCATCCATTAAAATAACTCATTTTCTTATTACATACCTCCTTTATCCATTAAAAGAACTAATTTTTGTATTACATACCTCCTTTAACCATTAAAATAACTCATTTTTTTTTATTGCATACCTCCTTCATTCACGAAAATAACTAATTTTTGTTTTAATTACATACCTCCTTTATCCGCTTACCTCTTCAATTACGAGACTTCTATGAAGAAGACCAAACTGTTAACCGATATTCAAACGGATATATTAGATAGGGTTAAAATATATAAATATTATTTATAAGTTGTAGTACAACGTTGGCAATTGTTAAAATTTAGTGTCACTTGAATCCACCAATAATTCTTTTATTCCAATACTAGCGAATATAACCGTTTTCGCATGGAGCTCATTACAACGACATACCACAGAAATAAATATGCATATGTCTTAAATAAACGGGAAAATATTTAGCAGTACCAATTTTAGAATAATTTTTATTTGCATTTGTACTATAAAAACTGGATTTTCATAAAATATTTATGGGTTGGGATACTTCCTCTATTATTAAAAAAATATCGAAATAGGTTCACACAGTTAAAAATTGTCTGCAAAAATATAAAAAGATACGCTAAATAATGGGAAGCAAGAAAAGTAAAAGGGAATTACTCGGTTTCTTTTTAATATATCGACACAAAACAAAGTACATCACCCTTTTCTGAATGACTATTTTAAGCATGGCAAGTTTTATTAAGATCTTATTGATATTGATACTAAGATTAGCGATAACAAAATTCGTTTTAACGTCAATTAAAATAATGCACAGGAGAAAAATTTTATAGTTCATCTTTTTATATATAAAAAACTATCGCCTATAAAATCTTCTTTCGAGTGCAAATTATAATTTTACTAAATATCACCTAAATCATTAGTTTCCGAGATAGAGAAAACACAGATCCTTGTAATTTTGTTAAAATAAGATGAGATAATATTCATTTTGATAATTTAAATAAATTATGAACGAAATATGTGATGTTTATGGTGGTCACAAAATGCAGACGGATGCTCATTGTTTGGCGGTGTAACATTTATCGATATTGACATAATAAAACACTGTTTTTTTTAAACTACTTTACTTATATTTTAAACAAGCGACTTGTTTAAAATATAAGTAGATTATTTGGACCAAAAAAATTATTACACCTAAATGTGATATGCCAAACAATGACAATCCGTCAAAAATTTGTGACCACCCTTTATACTTCAATTGGATTTCTAGTAAAGAATCATTAAACCAAATGTAAACAGATAAAAATCCAAGGCTCATTGAATTTATGAAGAATTTAAAGCCGTCTAATTAAAAGCTGCAGGACCAAAACGTCTTTAATTAAACTATACGTTCTTGTCATTACTGATTGCATTAATTTGAGTCGCTTTTTTTAAGTGATATTTTTATTTATATTATTCATATATAAAAAAGTGTTTTAGGAAGGATTACTTGTATAAAATAAAGCCAAAATAATTAAAGATATTTATACACGTGTGAACATTTTAAATAATCCTTCCATTGACTTTGAAACGTTATGTAAACTTGTTATTCAATTAGATTACTTATGGAAAAATACGTAGTTAAATTTTGTCTCGTTGCATTGATGCATTAATTATTTTTTAAAAATTCAGTACCAACATTTTTAATCATTCATTGCACAATAAGTAATTAATTTTTAAATTAAAAAAATAGTTGAACTTCAATAATAAATAATGGTTATTATGACCTGATTGAAATAAACCTGGTTTGCTGTTATAATCTAACCCTGGTTTATATGAAAATATTTTATTAGCATTCAAGTTCCTATGAAGTATATCTAATCCAATATTCATATAATCCTCATCATCAATATTAATAATCGCCATTCAATAATAATCTTCTTAACACCTTGTTAATCTCTCTAAAATTCTATTAAATTAATTAACTATTGAGAATCAGATTATACTCAATCATGCTTTAATTCAGTGGATTGCTTATAAGGGTATCAGTATAAATTGAATGATATACCTAATATACGAAAATCATTTTGTTTTACCTGACACCAAAATAATCGTTCTAGAACTGTTAAAAATATAAACGCCGAATGTTGTGCATCCATTCTATAACAGCTCGAGTATTAAAATTAAACAATACTTTTAATTGTTGTTTAATTTACTAAAAAAAGTAAAATTATTTGGTACTCAAATTGAAAGTTTTATTACAAAAATATTGATTCACTGCCTATTATTCCGTTTTTTTTAACTAAATTGTATTGAAAGCAGAGACTTTATTTATCTATATAAAAAAGTTTTAATTCTTGAAAATAACATGCATTGTTGTTTAATAATTCTACTAAAATTTCAAATTGCAACATCCGTAGTGATTCCAAGGTTGAGATCGTACTTGAGGTCCATAGTTTAACATTTACACCAGGCAGAAAGATTTTTGTGTATTTTTAAAAATAAAGAAAATGTACCTATTAAATATGGAATATGTACTTGTTGAATAGATAACATGTGATAACATTAATTCCTAGAAAATTTAGGAAATTATGCATTAATACAAACCGATTTGATTTAAATTGTTCGTTTGGTGTACTTTATAGTATACATGTTTTGTGTTCGTTTGGTATATATGGTCAAACAATCTAATGAAAAAATAGACAAACATAAAAAATATATGTTATATATTTTAATTTTTAGCTTTTAGATGATAATAATAAAAACTCAAGCGTAAACGACATAAATTTACTGAAAATCAAACAAACATATCTAAAAGTGTATATTGTTTATTTTGAAGAACTACAACGCTAGTCTGATTTTCTACTATCGATATATGAAAGAAAATGGGGAAAAGGAAGAATTATGTAGTTGTTAATTCTCCTTTCAAATTTAAGAATTTGTACTATAGAAAACGGATATATTAACATTAAACGTAATTCTAAAAAGACTAAACTTGCATAGTGATTTTAAATTAACATAAGATAACAACTTCTTAAATATGTATTTTTTAAATTAAAATACATTGATCCTTACACCTACAATCTCAAGTGGAGGAATCGAAAGTCTCATAACGCACATACTTCAAATATAAAATAAGTTTAAATTTAAATAACATTTTATTAATTAAATACTATTAGAAATGTATTAATTAGAAATACAGCTTACATAAGATAACAACTTCTTAAATATGTACTTTTTAAATTAAAATACATTTAACAATCTCAATTGGAAGAATAGAAATTATCATAACGCACATACTTCAAATATAAAATAAGTTTAAATTTAAATAACATTTTATTAATTAAATACTATTAGAAATGTATTAATTAGAAATACAACTTACATAAGATAACAACTTCTTAAATATGTATTTTTTAAATTAAAATACATTGATCCTTACACCTACAATTTCAACTGGAAGAATAGAAAGTCTCATAACGCGCATACTTCAAATATAAAATAAGTTTAAATTTAAATAACGTTTTATTAATTAAATACTATTAGAAATGTATTAATTAGAAATACAACTTACAAAAAAAACACAATAGATAAATATATTTATTGTTTAATATTTTTTTTATTTCCCTTGACACTTTTCCCGTGCATCTCTGAAGTTATTTTAAGCATTTAATAAGAATTGTGTTTATTCATATGCATTTGGTAATTTTTACTAGAAAAAAGTTTGTTGCTTTATATTCAATTGGTGTATAATTAAAAATAATGACATTCAAATAAAACATTTCATAAGTTTCTTAGAAAATGTGAGCAACCAAAAATAAATTAATTTTATGGCTAACAACTATTCAAAACAATCTTATCTCGAAATAGCTTTTATTATACAAGCTTTTTTAAGAAAATTGACTTCCAAGTGAGAATATGGAAAATAAATTAATCCAACTTAATATTTATAACTTATTTTTTTTTAAACAACTAATAAATATAAATTAGTTTTATTTGTTTGTACTAATAAATATGACTAATTAGGTATTCAAACATTTTGATAATACTACGCTTTAATCATAAAAATTAATTATAAGTTTTACGCACACATGCACATTTTCATTTAAATATTACTCACATTCATATTTTGAAAAACTTGGATGATTTTCAGCAACAGCATTTTTTATATAATTAAATATCTAAAAACAAAACATGGGTTAATTGTTTAATGTGTTCATTGAACTGGTTAATTGGTTGGTTGCTTAAATATTTAAAATTAATATTTTGTTAAATACTTTAATTTAATATTGTATCTTTTTCTTTAGGTATTAAATTACTTTTTTATGATGTAATGTTTTTCTTAATAAGTTTGTTAAGGTTGTTTGTAAGGCTATCTGTACGTGTTTTGTTATCCTTGACAGTCATTATGTCTTGTAAAATAAAGTTATTCTCATTCTTCTAATTAAACTTTCTGAAATATAATATTTTTATCAAAAAAATTCAATTAAAATATATTTTTTGAAAATTTATGTCAATACACAATACTTATAAAAAGTAGATGTCGTAATGTATATTGAAATAATTATAAAACTATTTTTTTTCTTTACAGTAATTATAATTTTCTTGTTAATTCAAAATGTAAACCAGTAATTAAGCAATGAAATTCCAACTTAATGAGCGAGTTTTTATTTTATAACTTATATTTTCTAATCTAAATTATATAAATCCTAAACCTCTTTTCATGTTTTTTTTTAAATATACAAAATAAATGTTACTGAAATGTGAATTAAAAGTTCTATAAATTACATATAAATCCTATCTCGCAATATCTTTAGAAAAATGTTAACAATGTTGGATTGAACTTTAAAAACTCAAAATCAATGTATAAGAAGATATACTATAAAAACTGATATATATTGGCTACAATAACGTTTAAATTATTTTAAAGAAGAGCAAAGTAAAACAAATGTATCGGTAGTACAAAAGAAAAATATAAACCCCAAACTGGTTGCTTGGTTTATGCAACCAGTTTGCACTTATTTTCTCAGTGGAAGTCTACATTAAATTTTGTTTGAAGGAGGAGAGATGTAGTAGTTAATTTTAAGTGAACAAAGGATAAAGAAAACGGTAAGTTATACATAGGATTGCACTGTTTTAATAGTCTATATGAGAATAAAATCAATGTAAACCTTTTATTTTTAAGAGTGACAATTTACCAATAGTTTTGATGACTGCTTTAAAACCGAATCGAGTAGCAACCTAATTTCGAAGAAATAAATTTAATCAATTTTTATTGGTCCCATATTCTTACACAAAGAATTTTATAGTGAAATACGTTTTACTTGAAATCCCCATTTTATAACAAAACAATGTACCACTATTACGTAGTCAAACAGTGTACCACTCTCGCATAACAAAGTAGTGTACTTTTTAAATTTCTAGAAATACATAAATCTTCTTTTTCATACTTTGAAAAATAAAGAATTTCCACTGCCTTTTGAAAATGGTTCAAATATTAATTTATGCGAAGTACTTTTTATGAAGGTAAATAAAATACATTTCTTTTTACAAATAAGAGTAGAAAATAGGAAAATTTTGAAATTAATAATAATTCTACTGCATGATACTTTTGTTTTCAAACTGGGCTATAGATCCTTGCAGCTTGAATGAAACAAAATATGGTTTATTAATTCACTTCTTCATTGAATTACATTTTAAAAAAAGGAACATAGCTCTTTCTATAGAAATTTAATGCATAGCACTTTCTGGTATACGATACTTTTAAAATTTAATTTTTTATTTTCCATGACCAAGCCCTTTATTATTTGATTTCTACATTATTTATGTAAATATTTATTTAGTGTCACACAGTCATACAGAGAACCAATACAATCCATATTGAGGAAACACAGTCATGTCAATTGCTCAGTTTTAAAATATTTGAAACTAAGAAAAATGCATTTGCACACTTCCAATATGTTCAGAATTAATCTTCAATCGGATTTTTCTAAAAATTGTTTGCTTTAAAATGTTTATTGTTCTCTTATTATAGTAAAGTAATGGAAAAATATGAAAATATTAGTAAAATCATATTTTTATTAGATAAATTCAGCGAGCTTCGAAAGTAATGGGTTAAATGTGTTAAAAAAATAGATTAAAAATAGATTAATAAAATAGATTAAAAAAGGAAACATAATGCAATAGTAATTAATTTTATAAAATAATAAATATTGGCGATTATTTTCTACATCACCCAATGATGAAATGAACAATCATCATTTCAGTAATAAAGATCCCTTTTGCGGGTCTCCAACAGAACGGATCTTAACATGTGAGATATAAAAAAAGGGAATTTCTCGAAGCAGTGTCGAATCGTACTTTTGTCTCGTGAATTATAACGTTTTTTTTAAATGCGTTTAAAATAATTAGTTTCCAAGTAGTTTTTAAACGAGCCGTTGGTAGTGCTGCCCTCTATGGGTAGAATTGTTTGAACGGAGTGCCATTTAGGAGTAGTTTCAACGAATGTGTGCGAGGGGAGGGTTGTTCATGCGATAATTAAAATACTCTAGCTGCCTTTTTTTTTCTTACACAAATCAATAAAATACAAACATTTTTTTTATATTATAACAATATTAAATTGTTTTAATATATAAAATAAAAAATTTATGTTAATTGTCAAGAAATAAATTTAGAGGAATTTTATTTTAAGAGGAAAATTAATTTTCTGTTGCAACCGTAACAGTAATTATTCACTTTGCTAAAGAGTTCAAATTATTTTATTGTTTATTTTATAGCGAAAACTAGTATTACTTAGCCAAAAAATATTTTTACCGAGCATAATTATAACATATGTTTTGTTTATTTCATACTTAATGTGCCAATTAATTTTCACTTAAAATAATAATGACACAGACTGTCTGAAAACTATCTTAAAAGTAATTAATATTTCTTTACAATTTAACATCTAAGCGTAACTTTATAAACTATATTCTGGAATACATTCGATATCTTTCCAAGTAGTTCATTAATTAGATTTCTGGAAAGTTTTAACTATATATTATTTTCCTAAATCTAATTTTTATCTGAGGTATGCTATATTATAACAAAACGTTTCTGTATAGTTATTTTGTGAAAGGATGTTTAAGAGAGAAGTACTTTTTATAAACTATATCTTGTGTTTGTTTAGGAAAAATAAACAGTATTCGGAACGACACCGTCAATCAATATGAAGTGGTCGATATTATTTACAGAAACAGAGCATTTGTTTCTACTCGAAGGCGACAGTTATAATAACTAAAAGGGAACAATTTTTTGGGATTTCTCAAAAATTTGATAAATCTTTTTTTTTTTGCTCACTACTATGAAACACAGTATATTCTTTGAAATTCATCTGCTGAAGTAGTTAAAATATTTATGTTTAAGTAGATGCAATTAAAATGATTCAATATTTATTTAAATACATAAAATAATGTGACATTGTGTAGCTGTTGTATTTACGGTATTTAAATAATTAAACATAAAAATGTGAACAGTATATATTTGAAGGGATTTCCTGGCGAAACATTGTTTTGTCACACATAAAGAAAACATTTCTTGTGATTTCTCAAAAGTCGGAAAAACCTTTTTGATTTTGAATTACTATCGAATACAGTATAAAATTTGGTATTGATTTAAGTAAATGCGGGTAAAGAGATGTTAAATTTATTTAAATGAAAAAAATGGCATTTACACATCGTGTAAAATTATCTAATTCTTCAAATTTTTATTGAAAGAAATTTTCTTCGATTCCTTTCCGGTGGCATCAACTCAATTTCGTTTCTTATATGTATATTGCCACACTTCGAAAGAGCTCTTCTGGCATGGTCGGTAATGCGCCTGACTGTTGAAAGACAGATACGCTGCTCGAGTCGATTTGTCAATGTTCATTTGAAATTGTCCTTACGTTTGACAAAATAAATTTCGTGGAAAAAAATTACAAATTGAATTTTCTCAATTTAACGAAATATTTAATCGGAGCATTTAGCTGATATCTGGTTTCGTCAAAAAATACGAAAATTTCTTCAAAAAATAGCATGCATTTTTAACAGTGAGATTTACTTTAAATAATTAAAAATTATAAAAGAAACTGCTAATTTTATCATTTTAACAAAGAAATGAAAACATAATTAAAATAGGACATTTAGGATACTGTATCACATTTTTTGACAAAAGTGCGCCTTTTTAACAGTGATAATAAACTACATTTACTACAAATAATTAAAAATAATAAAAAAAAAAAACGTTGATACTTTTATTATGTTGC
This sequence comes from Troglohyphantes excavatus, assembly GCA_963932185.1. NCBI lineage: Eukaryota > Metazoa > Arthropoda > Arachnida > Araneae > Linyphiidae > Troglohyphantes > Troglohyphantes excavatus. The sequence goes on along the minus strand of OZ010672.1, from coordinate 47,759,352 downwards.
AAATAGAAATGAAAACATAACTAAAATAGATAATTTTGAATACTGCATCATTTTTCTACAAAACTACAGATTCTCCGGTGTATATATATGATTCCTTTTAAAATGGGCTGGGCTCGTCACATGACGCGCCTTACAAAATTACAATTTAGATATTATTTCAAAATAAAAATGTTCTTGGTAGTAGAATAATGTACACATCAGATTATTTTTATAACAAACACAATTACCTTCAAACACCTAATTAAGTTATCTATAATCATAAAAAACTAAATACATATGTAGATAATTTATCAACAAACGCTTAGTAAGAGTTAATTATCCAACCAGACTAAGCAACGATTAAGTAATAAAATTCAAAATATTATCAGTTTATATTTATCCTCAATTATAAGCAAGCATATTGTTCCAACATAACACAATACACATAAACGGAACATATGACGCTAAATATAATTATCCTCAACTACCACCTAACACACTCTCTTCTTATCAAAAGACAGGTAATCCCCATTTGAAGTGATGACACAAAGAATAGGATAACCCGAATATTATATTCAAGACCACTTCCCTGTGATATCCAAACGTGTTAATCTCTTTTTCCCAGATCTGGACTTTAAACATAAATTAATTAGTTTGATTCGCGATGCCTAGTTTGCAATGGGTATTGGGGATTTTCCCAGAATTTCCTTTCCAAATTCATTTAAATAATGGCGTTTACGATAGAGTAAATAGTATGTAAAAGGCGCTAAAGGTTTGTGTTTGCTCAAATGCAAGTAAACAAACCCAACTGGATGAGTATAAACAGATATTGATTTCCTGGAACGGAGTATAAGTAAATGTTTACACTCAATTATTTTATTTTATTTTTAATGTATAAATGTTTTCGTCACAGTCTCTTTTTAAGGTATAAAACAAGAATTAGAATTAACAATTTGTACCAATTAATACCAAAATGTTCACTGATTTGCTGTTTTGTAAGTAAATTTATATAAATGGGTTTTGAATAGCTATCTACTTTTAATTGGTTGAATAAATACTCTCTTTTTACTGATCAAGTAATTAAAAAACTTAGATAGGTATTAAGTTTATATTCGATAATTTTGTTTGTATAAAACGCATGGAATATTTTAAATAGAATTTATTTCTCTTTCTTCAGTGTAAAAATTCGTAAAAATGTGTGCAAGTTAAACTTAATTTTTTTAATTTGGATAATTTTTACAATTCCGTACATAAAGAACAACTAACGGAACTCTATTTGTGACGTTAAAATATCCATTCGTCTGGCGTTCGGTCTATTTGTCTGTCAACTATTTATCTCGAAAACTACATAAGTTACAATTCCAAATTTGTATTTCTCATAATAGCAAATAGTATTCGACATTTTATAACTTCGTAAAAATAAGCAGTTGTTAAATAAATAGTTTTTAATAAATATATATATTTTCTTTTCTATAAAAGTATAACCGGCTGTTCTTCTAGTTTGTACACTTTTCCAAGCAGATTAAGCACTACTAAATAAACAAAAATTTGCATATTTGTTTCCTACGACATCCTTTTAGAACTTTGCGTTGAACTTTCTAAAGTATTTGTTTGTTTAGAAAGGCAAAATAAGTCAGCAATTATAAAGAAAAACAATTTCCTTATGTAAAAAAAAAGAATACACGAAATTTATTTACAGAAAAAAACGTACGTTTAAAAACACATGGTTTTATGTATTCAATTTCATTTTGAAAGTATAAATTGATTTTTTTAGATGTTCATAATAACATGTACACCATATTTTATGAATATTTATTAAATTTCAAGCGGATAAGGTATAGTTAAAAATTCATGCCACATTGGGTAAGATTTATTGAACTTGTAGTGGCAACTTACAAATCGAGGCAGAATTTCAGATGAAAATTTTCAGAGTGTTGCAGAATTTTTTAAAAAAATTAAAAAAAAAGTTAAAGTTTAGTATTTAGTTTTAGTATTTTTAACAATCAAAATATTTTTGTGCGATATTTTGAAAACTTGAGTTTTAATTAAATTTAATATTTTATTTCGTATTTTTGGATTGTAAGTAAAGAGAATAGACTATTTCTTCATTAGGCGGAATGTAAGAACACCATATTTATTCTTGTTTATGATACTTATGTGTTCTAGGAAGATATTTGTTGTTTATGATACTTATGTGTTCTAGGAAGATATTTGTTGTTTATGATACTTATGTGTTCTAGGAAGATATTTGTTGTTTATGATACTTATGTGTTCTAGGAAGATAATTGTTGTTTATGATACTTATGTGTTCTAGGAAGATAATTGTTGTTTATGATACTTATGTGTTCTAGGAAGATATTTGTTGTTTATGATACTTATGTGTTCTAGGAAGATAATTGTTGTTTATGATACTTATGTGTTCTAGGAAGATAATTGTTGTTTATGATACTTATGTGTTCTAGGAAGATATTTGTTGTTTATGATACTTATGTGTTCTAGGAAGATATTTGTTGTTTATGATACTTATGTGTTCTAGGAAGATATTTGTTGTTTATGATACTTATGTGTTCTAGGAAGATAATTGTTGTTTATGATACTTATGTGTTCTAGGAAGATAATTGTTGTTTATAAAAATTATACTAGAATTAATATTATATATTAAGACATAACATGCAATTTCAATATTTCTAACACTTTTTTCCTACAAGTTATTACAAAATGGTAAACGGTAGAAGTCATAAGAATTTATACGAATAAATCTACTTTAAGGTGTTTTTACTTTCGAAAATATACTACTCTTTAAATCTGAAAATACATTATAAAATCTTTTCTTTTATATTCCACAACTAATCCTTATTAGAACATCAAGTTGCAATGTTGTTCAACTTTCTTCAAGCTAAATGAAATAAAAACCCTTCTTTTCATAAAAATGTTTGTTTACTAACGTAATTGAGGGCCCTTAATTAAGACTTCTAAAAAACTGTTTTGTAAATCTTAAGTTTCCTTCTAAATGAGTTGAAATCTCGCTTTTATTCTCATAACAGGTTTTGTTTATCTATAAAAGAATTGCAACATATTAGGTGCTATCTTAGTACTTGTAAAGAGAATGTTTACAAAGATAAGTGTGTAATGTTTTCCTTGGTTACTGTCCCTGATTATTTTCAATGTGTACTCAAGGCTTCATTTATCATGATATTATAACAACATTTATTGAAAATAAAGTATTTTATTTATATTCACTTAAATGAGATAATTAAAAAATGTTTGTAGGAATATTACAAATAAATACGTTACTTCTGAACACAATCATAGTTTTATTTTAAATTTTATTTTTGTTAAATAATGTGTATTTTTACTTCAAATATAATTTTCAGATTTTAATGATGAATTTTTAAAATTAAACGTGCTTTAACATATTGTAACGAAAAATTGAATTAATAAAGAAACTTTGAATTACTTTTTTTAATAACAAGAAGTAAACAAATTCAGTATAAATTTTTGTTAAACGTTTTGTATATTATTTATGTTCTAATAAAAAAAATATTTTATTTTATTTTATTTTATTTTATTTTACTTTACTTTACTTTACTTTACTTTACTTTACTTTACTTTACTTTACTTTACTTTACTTTACTTTACTTTATTTTATTTTATTTTATTTTATTTTATTTTATTTTATTTTATTTTATTTTATTTTATGCAATATCCATCAATAATCGTTTAATATTATATAAGATTTTAACAACAAACTTTTAGAGAAATAATTTTTTTATTTGTTAATTGCAATATTTCTATAATTATATAGTAAACAAATATTTTTACTTGATAAAAACCCTTTTGACTTTTAATTCATTCTGTATTGGCTTACAGTATAAACCATCAAAAACTTAAGATCAGAATAATAAAAAGTATTAATTTTCAAATGACTAGCTACCAAATTAAAATTAAAATTACATTTTTTTAATAGACATAACATCATCCTTAAATATATTTTTAACCATATATATTAGCATAAAGAAATTTGACTTAAAACTGAAAAAACTCTTTTAATGCCCATTTTACCCACCTTAAAATCGATCGTCATAAAAACTCTAGATGAGAAAATTGTTCGAGGAATACCTACTGAAAAACCAACTTCGTAGAAGACTGAAATTCTACCTTTCAGGATATTCGAAATCATTTCGTATCACATGTAAGAACTGTGTTTATATGAAAAAAAAAATCTCACTTATTCAATGTAAAATGAGAATCCTGCTACATGACGGAAAGCATTGTAGTGCAAATAAATCGATTATTTATTCGGTTACAAATAATTTTATTTTATTTTATTTTATTTTATTTTATTTTATTTTATTTTATTTTATTTTATTTTATTTTATTTTATTTTATTTTATTTTATTTTATTTTATTTTATTTTATTTTATTTAATTTTATTTTATTTTATTTTATTTTATTTTATTTTATTTTATTTTATTTTATTTTATTTTATTTTATTTTTTTTTATTTTATTTTACTTTACTTTATTTTAATTTATTTTATTTTATTTTATTTTATTTTATTTTATTTTATTTTATTTTATTTTATTTTATTTTATTTTATTTTATTTTATTTTATTTTATTTTATTTTATTTTATTTTTATTTTATGCAATATCCATCAATAATCGTTTAATATTATATAAGATTTTAACAACAAACTTTTAGAGAAATATTTTTTTTATTTGTTAATTGCAATATCTCTATAATTATATAGTAAACAAATATTTCGACTAGATAAAAACCCTTTTGACTTTTAGTTAATTCTATATTGGCTTACAGTATAAACCATCAAAAACTTAAGATCAGAATAATAAAAAGTATTAATTTTCAAATGACTAGCTACCAAATTAAAATTAAAGTTACATTTTTTTAATAGACATAACATCATCCTTAAATATATTTTTAACCATATATATTAGCATAAAGAAATTTGACTTAAAACTAAAAAAAACTTTTAATGCCCATTTTACCCACCTTAAAATCGATCGTCATAAAAACTCTAGATGAGAAAATTGTTCGAGAAATACCTACTGAAAAACCAACTTCGTAGAAGACTGAAATTCTACCTTTCAGGATATTCGAAATCATTTCGTATCACATGTAAGAACTGTGTTTATATGAAAAAAAAATCACACTTATTCAATGTAAAATGAGAATCCTGCTACAGGACGGAATGCACTGTAGTGCAAATAAATCGATTATTTATTCGGTTACAAATAAATTCGAGTTTTTCAACTCGAGTTCTCGCTCAAGGTCCCGAATTGCAGTTATTTTAAATCAACAGAAATATAGCATATTTACAAGAACCAACTTTTATAAATGGAAAAATATGTTTCCGATTTCTAGATGGGCTTTATAAATATCTGAAAAATAATATGAATATATCGAGTTGCTTAACTTTTTCTTTGAAAGAACTCTTGGCGATAAATGACAGTAGCCAAGAATAATAAATAGAAAATGAATCCTAAATATTTTTTAGAATTGAATAGAAATATACGTAAGATATAAATTTTCACGAAATATGGCCACTTGATAAAAGTTAAGACACATGTAAAAATTAAATTATCATGTGTTCTTATGTATATGTTAAGACGAAGAAAAGAAAAACAAAACGGAAAATATATTTTTCTTTGAATTGTTTTTAATAAACTACCAAGAGGTTTTATATTATAACATTAAAAGTAAAGCTATAACTTTTCAGCATACATATAAATTATGTTGTACTTAATCCTTACAAATTTGTTGCATTATTAATTAGTATGTTACTGAAACAAACATATGAAATTATGATTGTTCAAAAAATTAATTTAATTAATTAAATTTTTCTATGCAAATATTTAGTTAAGTTAAAATTATTAAAGCTAATTTATTGTATGTATTTAATTTGATTTTTTTAAATATTCAAGTTGAATAATAAATGTTTAACTTTGTTTTTGCTCACAAATATTGTTTAATAGATAACTAAAGAGTGCATTTTAAATTTGCATTTGTGTATAAAGTTTTAAATAATTTTAATATAGACTTATTTAGAATATAGTTTATTAATTTAATTTAATATAGATTATTAATTATGACTTTAAAGGCTTTCTTCTAAGTATAGAAGTACTTTACATATACACATTTTAGTTTTTAAATTAGTTTTGAAATTCGCATTATATTTTTAATATATAAAATACAATTAAACTAATTGCAACTCATAGTCGCAATTAGTCTTTTTGAATTTAGTGCTTCTATTTATTATCATCTCTTTTGAAGTTCCATAAATGTAATCATACAATATGACTTTAAAGGCTTTCGAAGTATAGAAGTCCATTACATATTATTAGCGATGAAACCTACAAATCATGGTTTGAAAATTAGTTATGAAATGCGTATTATAATTTTCAAATATAAAATACAATTAAACTAATTGGAACTCATCGTCGCAATTAGTCTTATTGAACTTAGTGCTTCTATTTATTATCATTTCTTTTGAAAAGTTCCGTAAATATAATCATACAATAAAATAATTCATATATTTTATTTCAATTTTCTCGAGATCAATCAAACAAGCCATTCCTGACTTATTTTAAAAAACAAACACTCATTAATAAATGTAACCTAAACCGAAGTTGTATTACTATTTGGTAATAGTTTAGAGTATCAGATTGTAATTTAAGCCGTACCACTTGATTTAAGGGTAGTGTAGCGTTTATTTAATTTATTTTTTTAATTTCCGGAATGGATACTTTGCAACCAACACCCATTGCTACTTTATAACTTAACAACAGTTTTCTTGTATGAATTATTTGCTATTTCGTTTAGAAATTCTTTTAAGAGCTTTTATTGTTTTAAGGTTATATTTCATGTTTTAATAATGGAATAAAGGTAAAGGAAATACTTTCTTAAGAATAATATCGATAAAATACTCAAGATTTAAAGATATAGCTTCAAACACAAACATTCATAACAAAGAAATAGCTTCATATACAAACATTCATAACAAAGATATAGATTCATACACAAACATTCATAACAAAGATATAGCTTCCTTATGCAAATTTTCATGAACAGTTAATGTTTGAAAACTTTTAAGGCCCCAATGAAGATATTTTGGATCACAATCAGCATTATTTTAACCCTTTGACAGCCTATGGTGAGTGTGCGTCTCTTGCATTTAATGGATAAAACCCAGCTTCTAAAATTCATAAAATTGTCTGATGGAAATAAAGTAGGTGTGGTTAAGTTTTATTAAATAGCTTTCAAAATGTTTATAAAAAGCTCTTTAAAGGTGTTTCTTTTTTTTACCTTACTCTTGCAATATTTTTGAAACACTATTATTGCAGTTTTATAATACAATTTTATATAAAAGAACGCACAAAAGAAGAAAAAATATGATCCTAATATTGCTATATACTAACTTTAGTACTTCTTTCGTTTCTAAAAATAAAGTCTCGAAATATTCGTGCTGAAATAAAACTTACAATTCACTAAGGAATGACGCGACTGGAATAGAAAGAACAAGTTGAAATTATATTTTAAATAAAACCTTAATAACGTAACTGTATCTTAAGTATGAAATAGAGTTTTAAATGAAACGTGAATAAAAGACATGGAAAAAAAATGCTTCTTCATGGCGTAGACAAACATGCATCAAGAAATAATGAAGTAAATTAAAGCCGAAATTTATATAATTTTATGATAAATGAGACGAAATAAAATATGGTTTTTCTTATATTACAAAGATGTTACTTTTATTATAACATGATGATTTTAAATGTATAAAAGAATGTATGCGGTTAATACTTAAGATGTAACTGTTCTATTCATATGGTTTATTAAAAAATTAATGTTTGCATATTGTTTGTTAATTGATTCTATTCCACCTAAGTGAATAAATTATCGTTTTTATAGAAACTTTATAACGATGTTATAAATAAAAAACTTCGCGCTTAAGAAAATGTGTTGAGTTTATCGATGGAATAGCAACTATCATTTCATTTCTATTAAAGATATAGTTGGAAATCTTAAACATGAAAACTGATTATTGGTATTCAGATAATAAAACAAAAGGTCCTATAGCAACGTAACCAAACCATATTAACTATCAAAAAAATTATTTATTATCGTTAAAAAATATTTTAATAACAATTTACATTAATATATAAGCAATGGAACTTAACAATGAACATAAATCTGTTATCTTCAATAATGATAAATTCTCATATTTATTAAGTTTCTAAGAAATGTTTACTGTTTTATTCTATAAATACAATTTGTATTTATTTCTCACTATTAAATCTACTGACAAAAATAGTTACATTTTCTGTAAAAGCTTTCCGGATAGGTTAACTTTGTTATTCATTGTTTTTCCTCGATTAACTTTGCGTCTTTTTACTAACTAGTTTGACTTGCCTCCTTTATTCTCAGTACCCAGTGGAATTCTTGCTTTTTCTAACTCTTATGTCCGTCTAGAGAATAATTCATTTCACGTTATTTTGGCAAAGAAAATGCTCGCCAATTACTGTTGTTCTTGTATACCAGATACAATGTATAAAGAAAGTGTTGTGTCACAACAATTCTTTGCTTCTGATGTTTGTGGGTGTAGACTTCTTTCCTACAGGAAATTACGTCCTGTGTTTAAACTGAAATACCTTACAATAATCAGACTATCTAAAAACTATGTATAATACAGAATTACTTAACATACAAAACAAATAGTAGTTCAGTATAGAAACTATGTAATTACAAACCACTTCCACTGTTAGAAATAGGTATTCAAAAATAAGTAAAATGTATTCATTTTTGATTACATTCGATGCTTATCATAGCTCCGAGTACATAAGTTTCATTTATGAAAAAGACATGTACTCAAAAATGAGTACGACGGGTAAACGAAAAAAAAAAGTCAAATTGCTTGCCTACATAGGCTGCCTTCGTCAATCACTTTCAATAAATATCGACAATTACAACTAAGACTTATCGGGAATCGAACCCATGTCCTCAGGGATCTAAGCCCTATACCTTATCCTTTGTACTACCAGGGAGACGTGAAGAAGTTATGAACAGAAGAAATATTGAAAAGATGTGCCAAAAGAATGGAAAGTAAAATAATTGAGTTGTAATAACTCAGTTTCCATTTAAGCAATCGACATCAAATAATGTGGAAAACCATCTTCTAAACACCTATTTCAAGTTTGTCAAGTCACTTTGTTAAGATAGCTTGAACAGAAGCTGAGATCAGCAATATTAAAACACACTGCTCGTTTTTGAAAAAGTACGGTTGCTTCAATTTGAGTACGTCATCGGTCATTCACGATGCAATTGTACTCAAAGAAAAATAAGTAGGTTCATGTACTCATTTTTAAGTACAACTTTTTTTACAGTGTAGGAGTTTTTTAAATTACACAAACTTATTACATTTTAATAGGACACCCACTATAGTTTGCTGTATATAAATTTGTTTTCAAATGTAACCTTAAAAAAGTCTCTATAAAATCTTAAAAAAGGCATAGGAAGTTAAAATTTTCCAAACACGTTTGAGGTTTATTTACTAAAATAGGGAGCATCTGGAAGATATAAAATGGTCCTAAAATTTAAGCTAAAATTGGAGGAAATAAAAACCTACCCAGTTTCATTTAAAGTGCCATTTCATGGATCAATTCCTTGTTTTTTACCCGCTTTTTATTGCTTTGAACTCTATCTTTCATCACATAGTATAAGGGTTGTTAAAATTCTCTGAATATCTCTAAAGATTACGACCTGATATCTTATTTTTTTTAAATATATGAAAGTATTTTATTATAGTTCAAACTTACATAGATAAGTCATCTCAATACGTTTAAATTATCATTTTGAACTTTGGTATTTAAATAAATAATGTTAATATACAAAAAAAAATAACAATGGTCATTAAATGTATTGTTTGGAAGTTCTATAGAGGTAAAGAGAGAAGTTAAAGTTTCTTTAAATTTTTAATGGCACATGTAACTTTACTTTTATATATTTTAATCATATTAATTTTTATATATTACACACAATACATTAATTATTTTTTCAATACTATTTCAAGTTAATTAAATCAAGTTAATATACAAAAAAAAATAACAATAGTCATTAAATGTATATTTTGGAAGTTCTATAGAGGTAAAGAGAGAAAATAAAAGTTTCTTTAAATTTTTAATGGCAAATGTGACTTTACTTATATATTTTTTAATCATATTAATTTTATATATTACACACAATACATTAATTATCTTTTCAATACTATTTCAAGTTAATTAAATCAAGTTAATATACAAAAAAAATAACAATGGTCATTAAATGTATATTTTGGAAGTTCTATAGAAGTAAAGAGAGAAAATAAAGTTTCATAAAAATTTTAATGGCACATGTAACTTTACTTATATATTTTTTAATCATATTAATTTTATATATTACACAAAATACATTAAAAAAAATTTGAACGTTATTTAAATATTAAAAAAGTTTTTGATTAGTTTTCCTTATCTTCTAGTTTTGAGTTATATTCTAACCAATTAATGAAATTTATAAAATCATTAATTGAGTCAGTCGTATAAATCCAAGGAATTCAATTGGAATACATTGGGTTAATTTGGTATTTCTTATTTATTTAAGCGTTGTTTTGGGATTCAGATAGAGTGAAATGATTTTATAAATGACCACTTTATTTAAATTGAAAGGCCTAAAATATAATTGTTAATAAAATACAAACACAAATAATTTTAACTTTGTTTTTATAACTAGTATTTTATATATACAGTTATTTATTTTTTTGCAAACAGACAATTAAATATAAAAATTTAAGACAGCCAAATATCTTTATTAAATACCCAGTGGTAATTTCTCAAATTAAAATATACTTTATATTAACTATAACACTTTTAATTCGAAATACAACTGCCACTTATCCATTATAAAGAAAATGAATGCCTTCAGTAACTAACTGTGAAATAAGAGTTAAACTTTCCCTCATAGAAGTTCCAGGCCTGCAATACGGCACGTCTGTTTACTGTTTGTAAAGAGAAAATTAATGGACTGTGTGTAATTTAACTAATTTTATTGTACGGAAAAGATTATTCATATTAATCACATCCAGTCAAAACGTCAAAATTCTCGTTTATTTAACTTGCATTTTTTTCAGTTGTAGTTACAGTGGTTTTAAATAAATCCACTACTTGATGAAGAAATATCTTTTGTACGTTTGGGTTAGGAATAAAACCTATAAATAAAAATATATTGTTACAATATCTGAAAAGGAATTTGTAAAAAGGGGATATGCGAATTTTATTAGAGGAAACATAACTTTATACTAAGACACACATTTAGTAAAAAAAGCAGATTCTATGAAGTAACCTGAATCGGAAAAAAGGACGGTCTAATAACCGAAACTATGCAAAAACTATATATGGGCCAATAGTGAGGCTAACTGATTTTTATTTTTCCATTTGTCACTCATTTTTATCTTTTTCATAAAGAAAACTTTTCTTTTATAATAATATAAAATATTTTTGAAGTTTTATAACAATAAATAAATAATTTTGTTCATAAAATTATGTATTCTATTTTTTGTTCAGTAATTTCAGTGTAATACTATGTAAAATTTGTTAAAAGGATATATGTGCGAGTTTTTTTTGGAATTTTGTAGGGAGGTCTGGCAGAAACAAAACTCATGAATTGCTCTTGAAATATAAGTGGCTTTATAATATCAATTATCTTAAATGTTTTCTTTAGTTTATGAACTCTACAATTGAAGTGGTACACTTTTCAATCTCTCCTGTAAAAACTGAGTTTTGCAAAATATCCACCTTTTACAAATGCCGATTAATTTATATTTTACTTTTGATTATTGCAGATCAAAGTGGATATAAAAATGTATGCTAAATAAAGCTAGCTTTGAGAAATACGGATATTTAAAACTTTAAAAAAATCGTAGCGTATAATGTTCCAAAACAGTTTTAGAAACTTCATCATGTGAAATAAATTACGTTTTCATGTAAAAAGATTTTAAATTCCACAAAAATATTTGAAAGAACAGAAAAAAAACATTTTGTCACTACTGTGATTTAATGATATCCTTAATCTTAAATAATATTTAAATTACATTTTTTATATAAATATCTTTAAAACTACTAATTTATTTACAATATAAAATTATAAATGAGTAAATTCCAATATTAAAATATCAAACATTAACATTTAAGAATAGAGCAATTTTTGAAACTGTGTAAAATCAATTATTAAAGTATACTAATGTAAATAAATAACACTTTTTGGGATGATTTAACAAATTATTTATAATATTACCCAAGCAAGTTATCAACAATAACTCGAATCTGATGTTTAACCTAAAGCACAACATTACAATGAGAATTAAATAACTTACACTATTATGCAGACACCAAACAATCGAATTTTTAGTGATCCAATTATGCTCAGAAGACTGTACATGTTCCATTAAAGTAGGAAAGGTATTACTTTTAATCTAATTTTAAGTTAAATTCATACCGCTTAAAGGAATGTAATTAAGGGGACTCGGTACCCTTGGAATAATTTTTTTTATTAAATAATTTACATAGATATTTTACACATATTATTGAAGGTTATTATTATGTAACATGATTTTAGCAACAAAAAAATTGTTTTTATGAGTATATTTTTCAAAATTTAATTTTTTTTTAAAAATTGAACTGTTTTAAAAATGGTTTTTCTCTTTCAGTTTTTATAATTTTGTAAAGAATTTTTTTTCTTACATTCACTGTACTATATTTTATAACTTTAAGGATCGAATTTGAAATAACTGATTTAGTTCTTGAGAAAAAAAATAAAATGTCGATGTATATGCAAAAAAATGGAAAAAAACATAATTTAGTCTACTTTTTAATTTTTAACTTTTTTTCTTTTCATTATTTTGCAAAACCCATCCTTGATTGTTTTAAATAGGTTATACAGGTATTTCAGAAAAAAAATCAAGTCATTTGAATAATATGTGAGAAAGTATTCCTATTTTAAATACCGTGGCATATGCAAAAAACACAAACTGAGATAAATCAGTTTAAACATTTCAAATTCAAATAACTCGAGGAATACATTTGATATTTTCTTTACACATAATTAATTTTATAACTACTTGCATACATATAAAATTCCGGTTTTTATTATTTAATTGGAGTATATTAAATCACTATTGTGTACTCAGTTTTAAAATGATAATAAAACTAAATTTTGGAGAAAAATCTGTTAAAATCAAAATAATAGTATTTAAAATATTGTTTTAGATTAATTTTGTGTTAGAAACCATACTAATACAACTGAATTCATTAAACATACATATTCCATACCATAAAAGACTTTAGAATATGCTTTGACAATAGCAAAAACATGTTATTACATTTGTTAAATACGTCGCCTTTGGCAAATACGTCTCCTTGTACCTTCAAATTTAAAATTATATCAAACCACGGTAAAAAAAAAAAGTAAACAAACATGTGATGTGATAGATACAGTCACAGATAAACACGTTCAACTTGTTCTTAGCTGATTTTTCCTTAAATAAATGACGAAAAGCAGTTGCGTCAAAAATTTAAACATCGAAATGGACGTAGCATTTTAAGTGCTATGAGAGTAATGAAACGCATTTTAATTACATTTAGAATTATCAGATCGTTTCAAAACTTTGTAATAATAAACTTTAGGTATAAGAGCATATTTTAAGCAAAAAAAATAAAAATTGATATTTTCATCGATTTTCTCAAATCAAAGGGTACCAAGTCCCCTTAACAATATTATTAGATGTAAAATTTATACATTATTCTAAATTTGACTAAAAAGTTTGGAAAATTTTCTGAAGTCACATTTATTTATTCATAAAAATATTCTCTATTCGATCTCCATTGCAATTATTTCATTCATCTTTCTCTCTAATAGTTTTTGCTTCTTTTAATAATTTTGTCTCGCAGAAATATATAAGTTTCATTTTTTTAATAAAAACTTCACATCAATTTTATTATTGTCTCAGATACTTTATTGGAAAAAATTAGCCAGTAATTTTTTTTTTTATATTTCAAAATTACCTGTTTTAAAATGCGTGAATAAAACTTTATAAAATGATGTACCTTAATAGCACTTTTTGGATGGCTTTTATAGTTGCGCTAAAAATATGAGACAATCTCTAAAGTAATTAATATTATGAGTCTATACCCATATATTTTAATTTTTAGTGTTATCGACAACTTTAAAGGAGAATCTTTAAAATATTTATAAAAAAATTATAAACTGTTTTCACATTTGTATATAATTAAAATTTATAACGGATATTTTTTTTTCTTAAACATTTAAAAATACATTGATTTCAAAAGGAGCTATTTAATTTATTAATTTATTTAATCATTAAATTCATTGATTGATTATATTATTACTACTAATAATATAATCAATCAATTATATTATTACTGCGAAATAAATTTTTTGGCAAATAAGAATATATAAGCAATTGCCATTTCTATATTTTATTAAGGAATTTATCTTTAGTTTTAAATATTTAATTTACAGTTTAATTTTATTGGTTTTGCTGTAAAATTCTCGTATGAGCAAATGCAGTTAGTTCACTATCTACCACGTCAAAAGATATTGAGTTTTTAAGGTAGAAAACTTTAAACCGTTAAAATGTATTGTTTATAATGAAATTTTTATGATTTATTGAAGGACAATAATAGAGGTTTGTTGTTGTTGATTAAGTGTTTATCCAAATATATTTGAGTGCACATAATATATGTATTTGTAACCTATTTAATATATCGTTTTATTTCACTAACATATTATATTTTTTGGAAAATATTCATTTTATTGATGATCAGATATCATTTCTGTATTTAGAATTTTTCTCATTCAAAATTATGTATCGAGAGCATTGCTTAGAAACCAAAAGAAATGTGTTCAGAATTTATATCCATGGTACACTGTAAAAAAAATGTGCTTAAAAATGAGTACATGTATGTACTCCTTTTTCTTTGAGTACAATTGCATTGTAAATGAGAAATGACATACTCAAATTTAAGTAATCGCACTTTCGAAAAAACTATCAGTGTGATTTAATAATCTAAGCTTATAATCTCAGCTTCTATTCAAGCCATTTTAACAAAGCGACCTGACAAACTTCGAATAGTTGTTCAGAAGATGGTTTTGATGGAAACTGAGTTATTACAAATCCATTACCTTACTTCCCCTTCCTTTGGCACACCTTTTGACATTTCTTCTGTTTATAACTTCTTCATGTCGCACTGGTAGTACAACGGGTATGTCACAGGACTGCGGTGCCTGGGTTCGATTCCCGGTAAGTTCTGGTTGTAATTGTTGAAGTTTATTGAAAGTGATTTCTGAATGCAGCCAATGTAGGCAAGCAACTGCCCATTTTATTCATTTTACTCATTTTTGAGTAAATGTCTTTTTCAAAAATTAAACTTATGTATTTGAAGCTATGATAAGCATCAAATGTAATAAAAAAATAGTACATTTTACTTATTTTTAAGTACATATTTTTAACAGTGTAGTTTTCAATGGTAAATAGCTCAAAAGCTAATTAAATAGTTACATAAACTTTTGTCCTATATTTTAATAAATTACAAACACGATTGTCATACACTTGTGATTGTCATTATTTGAGTCTTCTAAAAAAATATTCCCTCTGTAACTTTTATTTTTTCAATGCAACTTTTAAGTCATAAAAACTATAGCATATAACTATAATGCATTCCTGTAATTTATATCTCAATAATTTAAATATCCTGATACATTTGTCCAAATTCCAAAATTAATCCCTAAGTAATCCCTAAATTCCAAAATTAATCCCTAAGTAATCCCTAAATTCCAAAATTAATCCCTAAGTAACATAACTCGTTGTTTTCTATCTATAAAGGTAACATATGCTACAGGATTCGTTACTTATATTCAAAGAGCTCAAAATAAACGAGCACCCAAGCTGATAACGTAACAAGTAGCAACAAATATATTTAATATCTTTCATAAAAGCACCATAACATGTTTTAATAACATCTTTAGTAAAGAAATATCTATTTCTAGAACTTAATAATCCATATTCTATCGCCCGCTTCCTCTCGTGCACCAGTCACAAAGTCTGAAAACATTTCAATTAATCTAGGACATGAACACAGAATGTCGTCAAGTGCATCAAAGTTTCGGATGAATCAATATTGATTCAAAGAGGATTGAAGCTGCAACTTCAGCTGCATAATTTGTAAGGATATTTATTTCAGAGAGTATCAAGAAGTAAAGAATTGTTGCTGCCTAGGCTAATTATTTTATAAGTTAATCATTCAACGTAAATATCAGTAAGTGGATGTATTACATGAAAGCGCGTTCATGAACATCCACTTAAAGCATAAAAGCGTTATATAAATACAAATACACACTTAAAAATAGGTATTCAAAAATAAGTTAAATGTACTACTGTTTGATTACATTCTATGCTTATCATAGCTCCGAATACATAAGTTTCATTTATGAAAAAAGCATGTACTCAAAAATGAATAAAAAGAGCAGTTGCTTGCATACACAGGTTGCCTTCATGAATCACTTTCAATAAATATCAACTTAAACTTACCGGGGGGAATCAAACCCACGTCTGCAGCACCGCTGTCCATAGTCTTATCCGTTAAGCTATCAAAGCACCGTGAAAAATTTAAAAATATAAGTAATGTTAAAAAGATGTGCCAAAAAAATGGGAAATAAGATAATTGAATTGTAATAACTCAGTTTCCATTTAAGCAATCGACATTAAATAATATGGAAAACCATCTTCTGAACAACTATTTTAAGTTTGGCAGGTCGCTTTGTTAAGATGGCTTGGACAAAAGCTGAGATTAGCAATTTTAAATCACAGTGTTAATTTCTGCGACAGTACGATTACTTAAATTTGAGTACGTCATCTCTCATTTACGATGCTACTGTACTTTTAAAAAAACAAGTACGTCCATGTACTCATAGCACTTTTTTTACAGTATAAGTATAAGCATAGAAATCGCCTTTACACTGATACGGCTAAATATATTTTCATTATTATAATCCTAGCAATTATATGACACAATGACAATTTTTCATCATTTACTATGAAGTAAAAAATCTACGAAAATTGTGAAGTATTATCTTTTAAGATTCAACACTCAGTTGATTTTCCTACTCTTGAATGATTGAATAAATCAATTACTTGTACTTTTTATTAAATAGTTATTAAAACCTTATATAAATAAAAAAAATCCTTAGATATGTGAAATGGATAACATTTATTTAAAATTAAAATAATTTTTGTTTCCCTCATGAATATGCATCCGGGTTTTTTAAAAAATTAGTATTTTTTTCAATTGACTCTAAGAGTGAGTTACGATCAAAAGTAAACAAATTCCTTAAAACTATTGTTTTGGTTTCTAAACAGTCCAAACAATACCTTGACTTATAATTTTAAACAAAAAACTATGTATTGTATAAACGCTTCCACTTGTAATGTTTTGTGTAAATAAATTTGACATTTTGTAAATACAGGAAATGCAAGGAGTTTAAAATTAAATTTTAAAAAAAATTAAAACGTAACGAACTGTTAAATGTAATATCTCATAACGTTTACCAAAAAACAAGAAAAGCGGTTTGTAATAAATAGAAACAAACTAACTTTATTAGTTAAAGTTATATCCATTAAAAATATAGGATCAATACATAAAAAATTTAGTTGACTTCCATATTTTTATTATTGAAATAAATCTTTATTTGGCTTAAAGACAAATCTTTATTTGGCTTAAAGACAAATCTTTATTTTTGTAATGATTGCTTCTCTTTGCACAAACACTATCTGTTGGGAAAAAAAACTTGTACAGAAAGTATACTTGTTTTCTATTTTTAACAACTAATAATTCAGGTGTTTATATGAACAATGAATTATGACATTGAAGTAAACAATGAATTGTGATATTGAAATAAACAATGAATTGTGATA